>CANUEZ040000254.1:0-407909 GCA_948099385.1 Fasciola hepatica | reverse complement strand
TGAGAAATCACAGTTGTGATTCATTTGTGGGCTCTTCAATGAAGATTATCCATTCACACTCCAGACGCTTCAAATTAGATTCTAGTGAACATATAACATCGGAGTGTACAAGTATGAAGACGAGTGGGCAGAGGAGTACCGGGTACGCATACCTGATGAGCGGCAACAACCGCGAAACCGGTCGTGTGCTTCCGGGGAAATTTTGTCCACACGTTAACATACTACTTACTATCAATATGAGCGCTTGCACATGCAGCCTCGTTGTTCGTTGGGTTAGCAGTGACCCAGACACGAATAACTATGAGAAATCACAGTTGTGATTCATTTGTGGGCTCTTCAATGAAGAGTATCCATTCACACTCCAGACGCTTCAAATTAGATTCTAGTGAACATATAACATCGGAGTGTACAAGTATGAAGACGAGTGGGCAGAGGAGTACCGGGTACGCATACCTGATGAGCGGCAACAACCGCGAAACCGGTCGTATGCTTCCGGGGAAATTTTGTCCACACGTTAACATACTACTTACTATCAATATGAGCGCTTGCACATGCAGCCTCGTTGTTCGTTGGGTTAGCAGTGACCCAGACACGAATAACTATGAGAAGTCACAGTTGTGATTCATTTGTGGGCTCTTCAATGAAGAGTATCCATTCACACTCCAGACGCTTCAAATTAGATTCTAGTGAACATATAACATCGGAGTGTACAAGTATGAAGACGAGTGGGCAGAGGAGTACCGGGTACGCATACCTGATGAGCGACAACAACCACGGAACCGGTCGTGTGCTTCCGGGGAAATTTTGTCCACACGTTAACATACTACTTACTATCAATATGAGCGCTTGCACATGCAGCCTCGTTGTTCGTTGGGTTAGCAGTGACCCAGACACGAATAACTATGAGAAATCACAGTTGTGATTCATTTGTGGGCTCTTCAATGAAGAGTATCCATTCACACTCCAGACGCTTCAAATTAGATTCTAGTGAACATATAACATCGGAGTGTACAAGTATGAAGACGAGTGGGCAGAGGAGTACCGGGTACGCATACCTGATGAGCGGCAACAACCGCGAAACCGGTCGTGTGCTTCCGGGGAAATTTTGTCCACACGTTAACATACTACTTACTATCAATATGAGCGCTTGCACATGCAGCCTCGTTGTTCGTTGGGTTAGCAGTGACCCAGACACGAATAACTATGAGAAATCACAGTTGTGATTCATTTGTGGGCTCTTCAATGAAGATTATCCATTCACACTCCAGACGCTTCAAATTAGATTCTAGTGAACATATAACATCGGAGTGTACAAGTATGAAGACGAGTGGGCAGAGGAGTACCGGGTACGCATACCTGATGAGCGGCAACAACCGCGAAACCGGTCGTGTGCTTCCGGGGAAATTTTGTCCACACGTTAACATACTACTTACTATCAATATGAGCGCTTGCACATGCAGCCTCGTTGTTCGTTGGGTTAGCAGTGACCCAGACACGAATAACTATGAGAAATCACAGTTGTGATTCATTTGTGGGCTCTTCAATGAAGATTATCCATTCACACTCAATACGCTTCAAATTAGATTCTAGTGAACATATAACATCGGAGTGTACAAGTATGAAGACGAGTGGGCAGAGGAGTACCGGGTACGCATACCTGATGAGCGGCAACAACCGCGAAACCGGTCGTGTGCTTCCGGGGAAATTTTGTCCACACGTTAACATACTACTTACTATCAATATGAGCGCTTGCACATGCAGCCTCGTTGTTCGTTGGGTTAGCAGTGACCCAGACACGAATAACTATGAGAAATCACAGTTGTGATTCATTTGTGGGCTCTTCAATGAAGATTATCCATTCACACTCCAGACGCTTCAAATTAGATTCTAGTGAACATATAACATCGGAGTGTACAAGTATGAAGACGAGTGGGCAGAGGAGTACCGGGTACGCATACCTGATGAGCGGCAACAACCGCGAAACCGGTCGTATGCTTCCGGGGAAATTTTGTCCACACGTTAACATACTACTTAGTATCAATATGAGCGCTTGCACATGCAGCCTCGTTGTTCGTTGGGTTAGCAGTGACCCAGACACGAATAACTATGAGAAGTCACAGTTGTGATTCATTTGTGGGCTCTTCAATGAAGAGTATCCATTCACACTCCAGACGCTTCAAATTAGATTCTAGTGAACATATAACATCGGAGTGTACAAGTATGAAGACGAGTGGGCAGAGGAGTACCGGGTACGCATACCTGATGAGCGACAACAACCACGGAACCGGTCGTGTGCTTCCGGGGAAATTTTGTCCACACGTTAACATACTACTTACTATCAATATGAGCGCTTGCACATGCAGCCTCGTTGTTCGTTGGGTTAGCAGTGACCCAGACACGAATAACTATGAGAAATCACAGTTGTGATTCATTTGTGGGCTCTTCAATGAAGAGTATCCATTCACACTCCAGACGCTTCAAATTAGATTCTAGTGAACATATAACATCGGAGTGTACAAGTATGAAGACGAGTGGGCAGAGGAGTACCGGGTACGCATACCTGATGAGCGGCAACAACCGCGAAACCGGTCGTGTGCTTCCGGGGAAATTTTGTCCACACGTTAACATACTACTTACTATCAATATGAGCGCTTGCACATGCAGCCTCGTTGTTCGTTGGGTTAGCAGTGACCCAGACACGAATAACTATGAGAAATCACAGTTGTGATTCATTTGTGGGCTCTTCAATGAAGATTATCCATTCACACTCCAGACGCTTCAAATTAGATTCTAGTGAACATATAACATCGGAGTGTACAAGTATGAAGACGAGTGGGCAGAGGAGTACCGGGTACGCATACCTGATGAGCGGCAACAACCGCGAAACCGGTCGTGTGCTTCCGGGGAAATTTTGTCCACACGTTAACATACTACTTACTATCAATATGAGCGCTTGCACATGCAGCCTCGTTGTTCGTTGGGTTAGCAGTGACCCAGACACGAATAACTATGAGAAATCACAGTTGTGATTCATTTGTGGGCTCTTCAATGAAGAGTATCCATTCACACTCCAGACGCTTCAAATTAGATTCTAGTGAACATATAACATCGGAGTGTACAAGTATGAAGACGAGTGGGCAGAGGAGTACCGGGTACGCATACCTGATGAGCGGCAACAACCGCGAAACCGGTCGTGTGCTTCCGGGGAAATTTTGTCCACACGTTAACATACTACTTACTATCAATATGAGCGCTTGCACATGCAGCCTCGTTGTTCGTTGGGTTAGCAGTGACCCAGACACGAATAACTATGAGAAATCACAGTTGTGATTCATTTGTGGGCTCTTCAATGAAGATTATCCATTCACACTCCAGACGCTTCAAATTAGATTCTAGTGAACATATAACATCGGAGTGTACAAGTATGAAGACGTGTGGGCAGAGGAGTACCGGGTACGCATACCTGATGAGCGGCAACAACCGCGAAACCGGTCGTGTGCTTCCGGGGAAATTTTGTCCACACGTTAACATACTACTTACTATCAATATGAGCGCTTGCACATGCAGCCTCGTTGTTCGTTGGGTTAGCAGTGACCCAGACACGAATAACTATGAGAAATCACAGTTGTGATTCATTTGTGGGCTCTTCAATGAAGATTATCCATTCACACTCCAGACGCTTCAAATTAGATTCTAGTGAACATATAACATCGGAGTGTACAAGTATGAAGACGAGTGGGCAGAGGAGTACCGGGTACGCATACCTGATGAGCGGCAACAACCGCGAAACCGGTCGTATGCTTCCGGGGAAATTTTGTCCACACGTTAACATACTACTTACTATCAATATGAGCGCTTGCACATGCAGCCTCGTTGTTCGTTGGGTTAGCAGTGACCCAGACACGAATAACTATGAGAAATCACAGTTGTGATTCATTTGTGGGCTCTTCAATGAAGATTATCCATTCACACTCCAGACGCTTCAAATTAGATTCTAGTGAACATATAACATCGGAGTGTACAAGTATGAAGACGAGTGGGCAGAGGAGTACCGGGTACGCATACCTGATGAGCGACAACAACCACGGAACCGGTCGTGTGCTTCCGGGGAAATTTTGTCCACACGTTAACATACTACTTACTATCAATATGAGCGCTTGCACATGCAGCCTCGTTGTTCGTTGGGTTAGCAGTGACCCAGACACGAATAACTATGAGAAATCACAGTTGTGATTCATTTGTGGGCTCTTCAATGAAGAGTATCCATTCACACTCCAGACGCTTCAAATTAGATTCTAGTGAACATATAACATCGGAGTGTACAAGTATGAAGACGAGTGGGCAGAGGAGTACCGGGTACGCATACCTGATGAGCGGCAACAACCGCGAAACCGGTCGTGTGCTTCCGGGGAAATTTTGTCCACACGTTAACATACTACTTACTATCAATATGAGCGCTTGCACATGCAGCCTCGTTGTTCGTTGGGTTAGCAGTGACCCAGACACGAATAACTATGAGAAATCACAGTTGTGATTCATTTGTGGGCTCTTCAATGAAGATTATCCATTCACACTCCAGACGCTTCAAATTAGATTCTAGTGAACATATAACATCGGAGTGTACAAGTATGAAGACGAGTGGGCAGAGGAGTACCGGGTACGCATACCTGATGAGCGGCAACAACCGCGAAACCGGTCGTGTGCTTCCGGGGAAATTTTGTCCACACGTTAACATACTACTTACTATCAATATGAGCGCTTGCACATGCAGCCTCGTTGTTCGTTGGGTTAGCAGTGACCCAGACACGAATAACTATGAGAAATCACAGTTGTGATTCATTTGTGGGCTCTTCAATGAAGAGTATCCATTCACACTCCAGACGCTTCAAATTAGATTCTAGTGAACATATAACATCGGAGTGTACAAGTATGAAGACGAGTGGGCAGAGGAGTACCGGGTACGCATACCTGATGAGCGGCAACAACCGCGAAACCGGTCGTGTGCTTCCGGGGAAATTTTGTCCACACGTTAACATACTACTTACTATCAATATGAGCGCTTGCACATGCAGCCTCGTTGTTCGTTGGGTTAGCAGTGACCCAGACACGAATAACTATGAGAAGTCACAATTGTGATTCATTTGTGGGCTCTTCAATGAAGATTATCCATTCACACTCCAGACGCTTCAAATTAGATTCTAGTGAACATATAACATCGGAATGTACAAGTATGAAGACGAGTGGGCAGAGGAGTACCGGGTACGCATACCTGATGAGCGGCAACAACCGCGAAACCGGTCGTGTGCTTCCGGGGAAATTTTGTCCACACGTTAACATACTACTTACTATCAATATGAGCGCTTGCACATGCAGCCTCGTTGTTCGTTGGGTTAGCAGTGACCCAGACACGAATAACTATGAGAAATCACAGTTGTGATTCATTTGTGGGCTCTTCAATGAAGATTATCCATTCACACTCCAGACGCTTCAAATTAGATTCTAGTGAACATATAACATCGGAATGTACAAGTATGAAGACGAGTGGGCAGAGGAGTACCGGGTACGCATACCTGATGAGCGGCAACAACCGCGAAACCGGTCGTATGCTTCCGGGGAAATTTTGTCCACACGTTAACATACTACTTACTATCAATATGAGCGCTTGCACATGCAGCCTCGTTGTTCGTTGGGTTAGCAGTGACCCAGACACGAATAACTATGAGAAGTCACAGTTGTGATTCATTTGTGGGCTCTTCAATGAAGAGTATCCATTCACACTCCAGACGCTTCAAATTAGATTCTAGTGAACATATAACATCGGAGTGTACAAGTATGAAGACGAGTGGGCAGAGGAGTACCGGGTACGCATACCTGATGAGCGGCAACAACCACGGAACCGGTCGTGTGCTTCCGGGGAAATTTTGTCCACACGTTAACATACTACTTACTATCAATATGAGCGCTTGCACATGCAGCCTCGTTGTTCGTTGGGTTAGCAGTGACCCAGACACGAATAACTATGAGAAATCACAGTTGTGATTCATTTGTGGGCTCTTCAATGAAGATTATCCATTCACACTCCAGACGCTTCAAATTAGATTCTAGTGAACATATAACATCGGAGTGTACAAGTATGAAGACGAGTGGGCAGAGGAGTACCGAGTACGCATACCTGATGAGCGACAACAACCGCGGAACCGGTCGTGTGCTTCCGGGGAAATTTTGTCCACACGTTAACATACTACTTACTATCAATATGAGCGCTTGCACATGCAGCCTCGTTGTTCGTTGGGTTAGCAGTGACCCAGACACGAATAACTATGAGAAATCACAGTTGTGATTCATTTGTGGGCTCTTCAATGAAGATTATCCATTCACACTCCAGACGCTTCAAATTAGATTCTAGTGAACATATAACATCGGAGTGTACAAGTATGAAGACGAGTGGGCAGAGGAGTACCGGGTACGCATACCTGATGAGCGGCAACAACCGCGAAACCGGTCGTGTGCTTACGGGGAAATTTTGTCCACACGTTAACATACTACTTACTATCAATATGAGCGCTTGCACATGCAGCCTCGTTGTTCGTTGGGTTAGCAGTGACCCAGACACGAATAACTATGAGAAGTCACAGTTGTGATTCATTTGTGGGCTCTTCAATGAAGAGTATCCATTCACACTCAAGACGCTTCAAATTAGATTCTAGTGAACATATAACATCGGAATGTACAAGTATGAAGACGAGTGGGCAGAGGAGTACCGGGTACGCATACCTGATGAGCGGCAACAACCGCGAAACCGGTCGTATGCTTCCGGGGAAATTTTGTCCACACGTTAACATACTACTTACTATCAATATGAGCGCTTGCACATGCAGCCTCGTTGTTCGTTGGGTTAGCAGTGACCCAGACACGAATAACTATGAGAAGTCACAGTTGTGATTCATTTGTGGGCTCTTCAATGAAGATTATCCATTCACACTCATTACGCTTCAAATTAGATTCTAGTGAACATATAACATCGGAATGTACAAGTATGAAGACGAGTGGGCAGAGGAGTACCGGGTACGCATACCTGATGAGCGGCAACAACCGCGAAACCGGTCGTATGCTTCCGGGGAAATTTTGTCCACACGTTAACATACTACTTACTATCAATATGAGCGCTTGCACATGCAGCCTCGTTGTTCGTTGGGTTAGCAGTGACCCAGACACGAATAACTATGAGAAGTCACAGTTGTGATTCATTTGTGGGCTCTTCAATGAAGAGTATCCATTCACACTCCAGACGCTTCAAATTAGATTCTAGTGAACATATAACATCGGAGTGTACAAGTATGAAGACGAGTGGGCAGAGGAGTACCGGGTACGCATACCTGATGAGCGGCAACAACCGCGAAATCGGTCGTGTGCTTCCGGGGAAATTTTGTCCACACGTTAACATACTACTTACTATCAATATGAGCGCTTGCACATGCAGCCTCGTTGTTCGTTGGGTTAGCAGTGACCCAGACACGAATAACTATGAGAAATCACAGTTGTGATTCATTTGTGGGCTCTTCAATGAAGATTATCCATTCACACTCAAGACGCTTCAAATTAGATTCTAGTGAACATATAACATCGGAGTGTACAAGTATGAAGACGAGTGGGCAGAGGAGTACCGAGTACGCATACCTGATGAGCGACAACAACCGCGGAACCGGTCGTGTGCTTCCGGGGAAATTTTGTCCACACGTTAACATACTACTTACCCTCAATATGAGCGCTTGCACATGCAGCCTCGTTGTTCGTTGGGTTAGCAGTGACCCAGACACGAATAACTATGAGAAATCACAGTTGTGATTCATTTGTGGGCTCTTCAATGAAGAGTATCCATTCACACTCCAGACGCTTCAAATTAGATTCTAGTGAACATATAACATCGGAATGTACAAGTATGAAGACGAGTGGGCAGAGGAGTACCGGGTACGCATACCTGATGAGCGGCAACAACCGCGAAACCGGTCGTATGCTTCCGGGGAAATTTTGTCCACACGTTAACATACTACTTACTATCAATATGAGCGCTTGCACATGCAGCCTCGTTGTTCGTTGGGTTAGCAGTGACCCAGACACGAATAACTATGAGAAGTCACAGTTGTGATTCATTTGTGGGCTCTTCAATGAAGAGTATCCATTCACACTCAAGACGCTTCAAATTAGATTCTAGTGAACATATAACATCGGAGTGTACAAGTATGAAGACGAGTGGGCAGAGGAGTACCGGGTACGCATACCTGATGAGCGGCAACAACCGTTAAACCGGTCGTGTGCTTCCGGGGAAATTTTGTCCACACGTTAACATACTACTTACTATCAATATGAGCGCTTGCACATGCAGCCTCGTTGTTCGTTGGGTTAGCAGTGACCCAGACACGAATAACTATGAGAAGTCACAGTTGTGATTCATTTGTGGGCTCTTCAATGAAGATTATCCATTCACACTCCAGACGCTTCAAATTAGATTCTAGTGAACATATAACATCGGAGTGTACAAGTATGAAGACGAGTGGGCAGAGGAGTACCGGGTACGCATACCTGATGAGCGGCAACAACCGCGAAACCGGTCGTGTGCTTCCGGGGAAATTTTGTCCACACGTTAACATACTACTTACTATCAATATGAGCGCTTGCACATGCAGCCTCGTTGTTCGTTGGGTTAGCAGTGACCCAGACACGAATAACTATGAGAAATCACAGTTGTGATTCATTTGTGGGCTCTTCAATGAAGATTATCCATTCACACTCCAGACGCTTCAAATTAGATTCTAGTGAACATATAACATCGGAGTGTACAAGTATGAAGACGAGTGGGCAGAGGAGTACCGAGTACGCATACCTGATGAGCGACAACAACCGCGGAACCGGTCGTGTGCTTCCGGGGAAATTTTGTCCACACGTTAACATACTACTTACTATCAATATGAGCGCTTGCACATGCAGCCTCGTTGTTCGTTGGGTTAGCAGTGACCCAGACACGAATAACTATGAGAAATCACAGTTGTGATTCATTTGTGGGCTCTTCAATGAAGATTATCCATTCACACTCCAGACGCTTCAAATTAGATTCTAGTGAACATATAACATCGGAGTGTACAAGTATGAAGACGAGTGGGCAGAGGAGTACCGAGTACGCATACCTGATGAGCGACAACAACCGCGGAACCGGTCGTGTGCTTCCGGGGAAATTTTGTCCACACGTTAACATACTACTTACCCTCAATATGAGCGCTTGCACATGCAGCCTCGTTGTTCGTTGGGTTAGCAGTGACCCAGACACGAATAACTATGAGAAATCACAGTTGTGATTCATTTGTGGGCTCTTCAATGAAGAGTATCCATTCACACTCCAGACGCTTCAAATTAGATTCTAGTGAACATATAACATCGGAATGTACAAGTATGAAGACGAGTGGGCAGAGGAGTACCGGGTACGCATACCTGATGAGCGGCAACAACCGCGAAACCGGTCGTATGCTTCCGGGGAAATTTTGTCCACACGTTAACATACCACTTACTATCAATATGAGCGCTTGCACATGCAGCCTCGTTGTTCGTTGGGTTAGCAGTGACCCAGACACGAATAACTATGAGAAGTCACAGTTGTGATTCATTTGTGGGCTCTTCAATGAAGAGTATCCATTCACACTCAAGACGCTTCAAATTAGATTCTAGTGAACATATAACATCGGAGTGTACAAGTATGAAGACGAGTGGGCAGAGGAGTACCGGGTACGCATACCTGATGAGCGGCAACAACCGTTAAACCGGTCGTGTGCTTCCGGGGAAATTTTGTCCACACGTTAACATACTACTTACTATCAATATGAGCGCTTGCACATGCAGCCTCGTTGTTCGTTGGGTTAGCAGTGACCCAGACACGAATAACTATGAGAAGTCACAGTTGTGATTCATTTGTGGGCTCTTCAATGAAGATTATCCATTCACACTCAATACGCTTCAAATTAGATTCTAGTGAACATATAACATCGGAGTGTACAAGTATGAAGACGAGTGGGCAGAGGAGTACCGGGTACGCATACCTGATGAGCGGCAACAACCGCGAAACCGGTCGTGTGCTTCCGGGGAAATTTTGTCCACACGTTAACATACTACTTACTATCAATATGAGCGCTTGCACATGCAGCCTCGTTGTTCGTTGGGTTAGCAGTGACCCAGACACGAATAACTATGAGAAATCACAGTTGTGATTCATTTGTGGGCTCTTCAATGAAGATTATCCATTCACACTCCAGACGCTTCAAATTAGATTCTAGTGAACATATAACATCGGAGTGTACAAGTATGAAGACGAGTGGGCAGAGGAGTACCGGGTACGCATACCTGATGAGCGGCAACAACCGTGAAACCGGTCGTGTGCTTCCGGGGAAATTTTGTCCACACGTTAACATACTACTTACTATCAATATGAGCGCTTGCACATGCAGCCTCGTTGTTCGTTGGGTTAGCAGTGACCCAGACACGAATAACTATGAGAAATCACAGTTGTGATTCATTTGTGGGCTCTTCAATGAAGAGTATCCATTCACACTCCAGACGCTTCAAATTAGATTCTAGTGAACATATAACATCGGAGTGTACAAGTATGAAGACGAGTGGGCAGAGGAGTACCGGGTACGCATACCTGATGAGCGGCAACAACCGCGAAACCGGTCGTGTGCTTCCGGGGAAATTTTGTCCACACGTTAACATACTACTTACTATCAATATGAGCGCTTGCACATGCAGCCTCGTTGTTCGTTGGGTTAGCAGTGACCCAGACACGAATAACTATGAGAAGTCACAGTTGTGATTCATTTGTGGGCTCTTCAATGAGGAGTATCCATTCACACTCAAGACGCTTCAAATTAGATTCTAGTGAACATATAACATCGGAATGTACAAGTATGAAGACGAGTGGGCAGAGGAGTACCGGGTACGCATACCTGATGAGCGGCAACAACCGCGGAACCGGTCGTGTGCTTCCGGGGAAATTTTGTCCACACGTTAACATACTACTTACTATCAATATGAGCGCTTGCACATGCAGCCTCGTTGTTCGTTGGGTTAGCAGTGACCCAGACACGAATAACTATGAGAAGTCACAGTTGTGATTCATTTGTGGGCTCTTCAATGAAGAGTATCCATTCACACTCAAGACGCTTCAAATTAGATTCTAGTGAACATATAACATCGGAGTGTACAAGTATGAAGACGAGTGGGCAGAGGAGTACCGGGTACGCATACCTGATGAGCGGCAACAACCGCGAAATCGGTCGTGTGCTTACGGGGAAATTTTGTCCACACGTTAACATACTACTTACTATCAATATGAGCGCTTGCACATGCAGCCTCGTTGTTCGTTGGGTTAGCAGTGACCCAGACACGAATAACTATGAGAAGTCACAGTTGTGATTCATTTGTGGGCTCTTCAATGAAGATTATCCATTCACACTCCAGACGCTTCAAATTAGATTCTAGTGAACATATAACATCGGAGTGTACAAGTATGAAGACGAGTGGGCAGAGGAGTACCGGGTACGCATACCTGATGAGCGGCAACAACCGCGAAACCGGTCGTGTGCTTACGGGGAAATTTGTCCACACGTTAACATACTACTTACTATCAATATGAGCGCTTGCACATGCAGCCTCGTTGTTCGTTGGGTTAGCAGTGACCCAGACACGAATAACTATGAGAAATCACAGTTGTGATTCATTTGTGGGCTCTTCAATGAAGATTATCCATTCACACTCCAGACGCTTCAAATTAGATTCTAGTGAACATATAACATCGGAGTGTACAAGTATGAAGACGAGTGGGCAGAGGAGTACCGGGTACGCATACCTGATGAGCGGCAACAACCGCGAAACCGGTCGTGTGCTTCCGGGGAAATTTTGTCCACACGTTAACATACTACTTACTATCAATATGAGCGCTTGCACATGCAGCCTCGTTGTTCGTTGGGTTAGCAGTGACCCAGACACGAATAACTATGAGAAATCACAGTTGTGATTCATTTGTGGGCTCTTCAATGAAGAGTATCCATTCACACTCCAGACGCTTCAAATTAGATTCTAGTGAACATATAACATCGGAGTGTACAAGTATGAAGACGAGTGGGCAGAGGAGTACCGGGTACGCATACCTGATGAGCGGCAACAACCGCGAAATCGGTCGTGTGCTTCCGGGGAAATTTTGTCCACACGTTAACATACTACTTACTCTCAATATGAGCGCTTGCACATGCAGCCTCGTTGTTCGTTGGGTTAGCAGTGACCCAGACACGAATAACTATGAGAAAGTCACAGTTGTGATTCATTTGTGGGCTCTTCAATGAAGATTATCCATTCACACTCAAGACGCTTCAAATTAGATTCTAGTGAACATATAACATCGGAGTGTACAAGTATGAAGACGAGTGGGGCAGAGGAGTACCGGGTACGCATACCTGATGAGCGGCAACAACCGCGAAATCGGTCGTGTGCTTCCGGGGAAATTTTGTCCACACGTTAACATACTACTTACTATCAATATGAGCGCTTGCACATGCAGCCTCGTTGTTCGTTGGGTTAGCAGTGACCCAGACACGAATAACTATGAGAAGTCACAGTTGTGATTCATTTGTGGGCTCTTCAATGAAGATTATCCATTCACACTCCAGACGCTTCAAATTAGATTCTAGTGAACATATAACATCGGAGTGTACAAGTATGAAGACGAGTGGGCAGAGGAGTACCGGGTACGCATACCTGATGAGCGGCAACAACCGCGAAATCGGTCGTGTGCTTCCGGGGAAATTTTGTCCACAGGTTAACATACTACTTACTATCAATATGAGCGCTTGCACATGCAGCCTCGTTGTTCGTTGGGTTAGCAGTGACCCAGACACGAATAACTATGAGAAATCACAGTTGTGATTCATTTGTGGGCTCTTCAATGAAGAGTATCCATTCACACTCCAGACGCTTCAAATTAGATTCTAGTGAACATATAACATCGGAGTGTACAAGTATGAAGACGAGTGGGCAGAGGAGTACCGGGTACGCATACCTGATGAGCGGCAACAACCGTGAAACCGGTCGTGTGGATCCGGGGAAATTTTGTCCACACGTTAACATACTACTTACTATCAATATGAGCGCTTGCACATGCAGCCTCGTTGTTCGTTGGGTTAGCAGTGACCCAGACACGAATAACTATGAGAAATCACAGTTGTGATTCATTTGTGGGCTCTTCAATGAAGAGTATCCATTCACACTCCAGACGCTTCAAATTAGATTCTAGTGAACATATAACATCGGAGTGTACAAGTATGAAGACGAGTGGGCAGAGGAGTACCGGGTACGCATACCTGATGAGCGGCAACAACCACGGAACCGGTCGTGTGCTTCCGGGGAAATTTTGTCCACACGTTAACATACTACTTACTATCAATATGAGCGCTTGCACATGCAGCCTCGTTGTTCGTTGGGTTAGCAGTGACCCAGACACGAATAACTATGAGAAATCACAGTTGTGATTCATTTGTGGGCTCTTCAATGAAGAGTATCCATTCACACTCCAGACGCTTCAAATTAGATTCTAGTGAACATATAACATCGGAGTGTACAAGTATGAAGACGAGTGGGCAGAGGAGTACCGGGTACGCATACCTGATGAGCGGCAACAACCGTGAAACCGGTCGTGTGGATCCGGGGAAATTTTGTCCACACGTTAACATACTACTTACTATCAATATGAGCGCTTGCACATGCAGCCTCGTTGTTCGTTGGGTTAGCAGTGACCCAGACACGAATAACTATGAGAAATCACAGTTGTGATTCATTTGTGGGCTCTTCAATGAAGATTATCCATTCACACTCCAGACGCTTCAAATTAGATTCTAGTGAACATATAACATCGGAGTGTACAAGTATGAAGACGAGTGGGCAGAGGAGTACCGGGTACGCATACCTGATGAGCGGCAACAACCGCGAAACCGGTCGTATGCTTCCGGGGAAATTTTGTCTACACGTTAACATACTACTTACTATCAATATGAGCGCTTGCACATGCAGCCTCGTTGTTCGTTGGGTTAGCAGTGACCCAGACACGAATAACTATGAGAAGTCACAGTTGTGATTCATTTGTGGGCTCTTCAATGAAGAGTATCCATTCACACTCCAGACGCTTCAAATTAGATTCTAGTGAACATATAACATCGGAGTGTACAAGTATGAAGACGAGTGGGCAGAGGAGTACCGGGTACGCATACCTGATGAGCGGCAACAACCGCGAAATCGGTCGTGTGCTTCCGGGGAAATTTTGTCCACACGTTAACATACTACTTACTATCAATATGAGCGCTTGCACATGCAGCCTCGTTGTTCGTTGGGTTAGCAGTGACCCAGACACGAATAACTATGAGAAATCACAGTTGTGATTCATTTGTGGGCTCTTCAATGAAGATTATCCATTCACACTCAAGACGCTTCAAATTAGATTCTAGTGAACATATAACATCGGAGTGTACAAGTATGAAGACGAGTGGGCAGAGGAGTACCGGGTACGCATACCTGATGAGCGGCAACAACCGCGAAATCGGTCGTGTGCTTCCGGGGAAATTTTGTCCACACGTTAACATACTACTTACTATCAATATGAGCGCTTGCACATGCAGCCTCGTTGTTCGTTGGGTTAGCAGTGACCCAGACACGAATAACTATGAGAAGTCACAGTTGTGATTCATTTGTGGGCTCTTCAATGAAGATTATCCATTCACACTCAAGACGCTTCAAATTAGATTCTAGTGAACATATAACATCGGAGTGTACAAGTATGAAGACGAGTGGGCAGAGGAGTACCGGGTACGCATACCTGATGAGCGGCAACAACCGCGAAATCGGTCGTGTGCTTCCGGGGAAATTTTGTCCACAGGTTAACATACTACTTACTATCAATATGAGCGCTTGCACATGCAGCCTCGTTGTTCGTTGGGTTAGCAGTGACCCAGACACGAATAACTATGAGAAATCACAGTTGTGATTCATTTGTGGGCTCTTCAATGAAGATTATCCATTCACACTCAAGACGCTTCAAATTAGATTCTAGTGAACATATAACATCGGAGTGTACAAGTATGAAGACGAGTGGGCAGAGGAGTACCGGGTACGCATACCTGATGAGCGGCAACAACCACGGAACCGGTCGTGTGCTTCCGGGGAAATTTTGTCCACACGTTAACATACTACTTACTATCAATATGAGCGCTTGCACATGCAGCCTCGTTGTTCGTTGGGTTAGCAGTGACCCAGACACGAATAACTATGAGAAATCACAGTTGTGATTCATTTGTGGGCTCTTCAATGAAGAGTATCCATTCACACTCCAGACGCTTCAAATTAGATTCTAGTGAACATATAACATCGGAGTGTACAAGTATGAAGACGAGTGGGCAGAGGAGTACCGGGTACGCATACCTGATGAGCGGCAACAACCGCGAAACCGGTCGTGTGCTTCCGGGGAAATTTTGTCCACACGTTAACATACTACTTACTATCAATATGAGCGCTTGCACATGCAGCCTCGTTGTTCGTTGGGTTAGCAGTGACCCAGACACGAATAACTATGAGAAATCACAGTTGTGATTCATTTGTGGGCTCTTCAATGAAGATTATCCATTCACACTCCAGACGCTTCAAATTAGATTCTAGTGAACATATAACATCGGAGTGTACAAGTATGAAGACGAGTGGGCAGAGGAGTACCGGGTACGCATACCTGATGAGCGGCAACAACCGCGAAACCGGTCGTATGCTTCCGGGGAAATTTTGTCTACACGTTAACATACTACTTACTATCAATATGAGCGCTTGCACATGCAGCCTCGTTGTTCGTTGGGTTAGCAGTGACCCAGACACGAATAACTATGAGAAGTCACAGTTGTGATTCATTTGTGGGCTCTTCAATGAAGATTATCCATTCACACTCCAGACGCTTCAAATTAGATTCTAGTGAACATATAACATCGGAGTGTACAAGTATGAAGACGAGTGGGCAGAGGAGTACCGGGTACGCATACCTGATGAGCGGCAACAACCGCGAAATCGGTCGTGTGCTTCCGGGGAAATTTTGTCCACACGTTAACATACTACTTACTATCAATATGAGCGCTTGCACATGCAGCCTCGTTGTTCGTTGGGTTAGCAGTGACCCAGACACGAATAACTATGAGAAGTCACAGTTGTGATTCATTTGTGGGCTCTTCAATGAAGAGTATCCATTCACACTCCAGACGCTTCAAATTAGATTCTAGTGAACATATAACATCGGAGTGTACAAGTATGAAGACGAGTGGGCAGAGGAGTACCGGGTACGCATACCTGATGAGCGGCAACAACCGTGAAACCGGTCGTGTGGATCCGGGGAAATTTTGTCCACACGTTAACATACTACTTACTATCAATATGAGCGCTTGCACATGCAGCCTCGTTGTTCGTTGGGTTAGCAGTGACCCAGACACGAATAACTATGAGAAATCACAGTTGTGATTCATTTGTGGGCTCTTCAATGAAGAGTATCCATTCACACTCCAGACGCTTCAAATTAGATTCTAGTGAACATATAACATCGGAGTGTACAAGTATGAAGACGAGTGGGCAGAGGAGTACCGGGTACGCATACCTGATGAGCGGCAACAACCGCGAAATCGGTCGTGTGCTTCCGGGGAAATTTTGTCCACAGGTTAACATACTACTTACTATCAATATGAGCGCTTGCACATGCAGCCTCGTTGTTCGTTGGGTTAGCAGTGACCCAGACACGAATAACTATGAGAAATCACAGTTGTGATTCATTTGTGGGCTCTTCAATGAAGATTATCCATTCACACTCAAGACGCTTCAAATTAGATTCTAGTGAACATATAACATCGGAGTGTACAAGTATGAAGACGAGTGGGCAGAGGAGTACCGGGTACGCATACCTGATGAGCGGCAACAACCACGGAACCGGTCGTGTGCTTCCGGGGAAATTTTGTCCACACGTTAACATACTACTTACTCTCAATATGAGCGCTTGCACATGCAGCCTCGTTGTTCGTTGGGTTAGCAGTGACCCAGACACGAATAACTATGAGAAATCACAGTTGTGATTCATTTGTGGGCTCTTCAATGAAGAGTATCCATTCACACTCCAGACGCTTCAAATTAGATTCTAGTGAACATATAACATCGGAGTGTACAAGTATGAAGACGAGTGGGCAGAGGAGTACCGGGTACGCATACCTGATGAGCGGCAACAACCGCGAAACCGGTCGTATGCTTCCGGGGAAATTTTGTCCACACGTTAACATACTACTTACTATCAATATGAGCGCTTGCACATGCAGCCTCGTTGTTCGTTGGGTTAGCAGTGACCCAGACACGAATAACTATGAGAAATCACAGTTGTGATTCATTTGTGGGCTCTTCAATGAAGATTATCCATTCACACTCCAGACGCTTCAAATTAGATTCTAGTGAACATATAACATCGGAGTGTACAAGTATGAAGACGAGTGGGCAGAGGAGTACCGGGTACGCATACCTGATGAGCGGCAACAACCGCGAAACCGGTCGTATGCTTCCGGGGAAATTTTGTCTACACGTTAACATACTACTTACTATCAATATGAGCGCTTGCACATGCAGCCTCGTTGTTCGTTGGGTTAGCAGTGACCCAGACACGAATAACTATGAGAAGTCACAGTTGTGATTCATTTGTGGGCTCTTCAATGAAGATTATCCATTCACACTCCAGACGCTTCAAATTAGATTCTAGTGAACATATAACATCGGAGTGTACAAGTATGAAGACGAGTGGGCAGAGGAGTACCGGGTACGCATACCTGATGAGCGGCAACAACCGCGAAATCGGTCGTGTGCTTCCGGGGAAATTTTGTCCACACGTTAACATACTACTTACTATCAATATGAGCGCTTGCACATGCAGCCTCGTTGTTCGTTGGGTTAGCAGTGACCCAGACACGAATAACTATGAGAAATCACAGTTGTGATTCATTTGTGGGCTCTTCAATGAAGAGTATCCATTCACACTCCAGACGCTTCAAATTAGATTCTAGTGAACATATAACATCGGAGTGTACAAGTATGAAGACGAGTGGGCAGAGGAGTACCGGGTACGCATACCTGATGAGCGGCAACAACCGCGAAACCGGTCGTATGCTTCCGGGGAAATTTTGTCCACACGTTAACATACTACTTACTATCAATATGAGCGCTTGCACATGCAGCCTCGTTGTTCGTTGGGTTAGCAGTGACCCAGACACGAATAACTATGAGAAATCACAGTTGTGATTCATTTGTGGGCTCTTCAATGAAGAGTATCCATTCACACTCCAGACGCTTCAAATTAGATTCTAGTGAACATATAACATCGGAGTGTACAAGTATGAAGACGAGTGGGCAGAGGAGTACCGGGTACGCATAACTGATGAGCGGCAACAACCGCGAAACCGGTCGTGTGCTTCCGGGGAAATTTTGTCCACACGTTAACATACTACTTACTATCAATATGAGCGCTTGCACATGCAGCCTCGTTGTTCGTTGGGTTAGCAGTGACCCAGACACGAATAACTATGAGAAATCACAGTTGTGATTCATTTGTGGGCTCTTCAATGAGGAGTATCCATTCACACTCCAGACGCTTCAAATTAGATTCTAGTGAACATATAACATCGGAGTGTACAAGTATGAAGACGAGTGGGCAGAGGAGTACCGGGTACGCATACCTGATGAGCGGCAACAACCGCGAAACCGGTCGTGTGCTTACGGGGAAATTTGTCCACACGTTAACATACTACTTACTCTCAATATGAGCGCTTGCACATGCAGCCTCGTTGTTCGTTGGGTTAGCAGTGACCCAGACACGAATAACTATGAGAAATCACAGTTGTGATTCATTTGTGGGCTCTTCAATGAAGAGTATCCATTCACACTCCAGACGCTTCAAATTAGATTCTAGTGAACATATAACATCGGAGTGTACAAGTATGAAGACGAGTGGGCAGAGGAGTACCGGGTACGCATACCTGATGAGCGGCAACAACCGCGAAACCGGTCGTATGCTTCCGGGGAAATTTTGTCTACACGTTAACATACTACTTACTATCAATATGAGCGCTTGCACATGCAGCCTCGTTGTTCGTTGGGTTAGCAGTGACCCAGACACGAATAACTATGAGAAGTCACAGTTGTGATTCATTTGTGGCCCTTCAATGAAGAGTATCCATTCACACTCCAGACGCTTCAAATTAGATTCTAGTGAACATATAACATCGGAGTGTACAAGTATGAAGACGAGTGGGCAGAGGAGTACCGGGTACGCATAACTGATGAGCGGCAACAACCGCGAAACCGGTCGTGTGCTTCCGGGGAAATTTTGTCCACACGTTAACATACTACTTACTATCAATATGAGCGCTTGCACATGCAGCCTCGTTGTTCGTTGGGTTAGCAGTGACCCAGACACGAATAACTATGAGAAATCACAGTTGTGATTCATTTGTGGGCTCTTCAATGAAGAGTATCCATTCACACTCCAGACGCTTCAAATTAGATTCTAGTGAACATATAACATCGGAGTGTACAAGTATGAAGACGAGTGGGCAGAGGAGTACCGGGTACGCATACCTGATGAGCGGCAACAACCGCGAAACCGGTCGTGTGCTTACGGGGAAATTTGTCCACACGTTAACATACTACTTACTCTCAATATGAGCGCTTGCACATGCAGCCTCGTTGTTCGTTGGGTTAGCAGTGACCCAGACACGAATAACTATGAGAAATCACAGTTGTGATTCATTTGTGGGCTCTTCAATGAAGAGTATCCATTCACACTCCAGACGCTTCAAATTAGATTCTAGTGAACATATAACATCGGAGTGTACAAGTATGAAGACGAGTGGGCAGAGGAGTACCGGGTACGCATACCTGATGAGCGGCAACAACCGCGAAACCGGTCGTATGCTTCCGGGGAAATTTTGTCTACACGTTAACATACTACATACTATCAATATGAGCGCTTGCACATGCAGCCTCGTTGTTCGTTGGGTTAGCAGTGACCCAGACACGAATAACTATGAGAAGTCACAGTTGTGATTCATTTGTGGGCTCTTCAATGAAGAGTATCCATTCACACTCCAGACGCTTCAAATTAGATTCTAGTGAACATATAACATCGGAGTGTACAAGTATGAAGACGAGTGGGCAGAGGAGTACCGGGTACGCATACCTGATGAGCGGCAACAACCGCGAAACCGGTCGTGTGCTTCCGGGGAAATTTTGTCCACACGTTAACATACTACTTACTATCAATATGAGCGCTTGCACATGCAGCCTCGTTGTTCGTTGGGTTAGCAGTGACCCAGACACGAATAACTATGAGAAATCACAGTTGTGATTCATTTGTGGGCTCTTCAATGAAGAGTATCCATTCACACTCCAGACGCTTCAAATTAGATTCTAGTGAACATATAACATCGGAGTGTACAAGTATGAAGACGAGTGGGCAGAGGAGTACCGGGTACGCATACCTGATGAGCGGCAACAACCGCGAAATCGGTCGTGTGCTTACGGGGAAATTTGTCCACACGTTAACATACTACTTACTATCAATATGAGCGCTTGCACATGCAGCCTCGTTGTTCGTTGGGTTAGCAGTGACCCAGACACGAATAACTATGAGAAATCACAGTTGTGATTCATTTGTGGGCTCTTCAATGAAGAGTATCCATTCACACTCCAGACGCTTCAAATTAGATTCTAGTGAACATATAACATCGGAGTGTACAAGTATGAAGACGAGTGGGCAGAGGAGTACCGGGTACGCATACCTGATGAGCGGCAACAACCGCGAAACCGGTCGTGTGGATCCGGGGAAATTTTGTCCACACGTTAACATACTACTTACTCTCAATATGAGCGCTTGCACATGCAGCCTCGTTGTTCGTTGGGTTAGCAGTGACCCAGACACGAATAACTATGAGAAGTCACAGTTGTGATTCATTTGTGGGCTCTTCAATGAGGAGTATCCATTCACACTCCAGACGCTTCAAATTAGATTCTAGTGAACATATAACATCGGAGTGTACAAGTATGAAGACGAGTGGGCAGAGGAGTACCGGGTACGCATACCTGATGAGCGGCAACAACCGCGAAACCGGTCGTGTGCTTACGGGGAAATTTGTCCACACGTTAACATACTACTTACTCTCAATATGAGCGCTTGCACATGCAGCCTCGTTGTTCGTTGGGTTAGCAGTGACCCAGACACGAATAACTATGAGAAATCACAGTTGTGATTCATTTGTGGGCTCTTCAATGAAGAGTATCCATTCACACTCCAGACGCTTCAAATTAGATTCTAGTGAACATATAACATCGGAGTGTACAAGTATGAAGACGAGTGGGCAGAGGAGTACCGGGTACGCATACCTGATGAGCGGCAACAACCGCGAAACCGGTCGTATGCTTCCGGGGAAATTTTGTCTACACGTTAACATACTACTTACTATCAATATGAGCGCTTGCACATGCAGCCTCGTTGTTCGTTGGGTTAGCAGTGACCCAGACACGAATAACTATGAGAAGTCACAGTTGTGATTCATTTGTGGCCCTTCAATGAAGAGTATCCATTCACACTCCAGACGCTTCAAATTAGATTCTAGTGAACATATAACATCGGAGTGTACAAGTATGAAGACGAGTGGGCAGAGGAGTACCGGGTACGCATAACTGATGAGCGGCAACAACCGCGAAACCGGTCGTGTGCTTCCGGGGAAATTTTGTCCACACGTTAACATACTACTTACTATCAATATGAGCGCTTGCACATGCAGCCTCGTTGTTCGTTGGGTTAGCAGTGACCCAGACACGAATAACTATGAGAAATCACAGTTGTGATTCATTTGTGGGCTCTTCAATGAAGAGTATCCATTCACACTCCAGACGCTTCAAATTAGATTCTAGTGAACATATAACATCGGAGTGTACAAGTATGAAGACGAGTGGGCAGAGGAGTACCGGGTACGCATACCTGATGAGCGGCAACAACCGCGAAACCGGTCGTGTGCTTACGGGGAAATTTGTCCACACGTTAACATACTACTTACTCTCAATATGAGCGCTTGCACATGCAGCCTCGTTGTTCGTTGGGTTAGCAGTGACCCAGACACGAATAACTATGAGAAATCACAGTTGTGATTCATTTGTGGGCTCTTCAATGAAGAGTATCCATTCACACTCCAGACGCTTCAAATTAGATTCTAGTGAACATATAACATCGGAGTGTACAAGTATGAAGACGAGTGGGCAGAGGAGTACCGGGTACGCATACCTGATGAGCGGCAACAACCGCGAAACCGGTCGTATGCTTCCGGGGAAATTTTGTCTACACGTTAACATACTACATACTATCAATATGAGCGCTTGCACATGCAGCCTCGTTGTTCGTTGGGTTAGCAGTGACCCAGACACGAATAACTATGAGAAGTCACAGTTGTGATTCATTTGTGGGCTCTTCAATGAAGAGTATCCATTCACACTCCAGACGCTTCAAATTAGATTCTAGTGAACATATAACATCGGAGTGTACAAGTATGAAGACGAGTGGGCAGAGGAGTACCGGGTACGCATACCTGATGAGCGGCAACAACCGCGAAACCGGTCGTGTGCTTCCGGGGAAATTTTGTCCACACGTTAACATACTACTTACTATCAATATGAGCGCTTGCACATGCAGCCTCGTTGTTCGTTGGGTTAGCAGTGACCCAGACACGAATAACTATGAGAAATCACAGTTGTGATTCATTTGTGGGCTCTTCAATGAAGAGTATCCATTCACACTCCAGACGCTTCAAATTAGATTCTAGTGAACATATAACATCGGAGTGTACAAGTATGAAGACGAGTGGGCAGAGGAGTACCGGGTACGCATACCTGATGAGCGGCAACAACCGCGAAATCGGTCGTGTGCTTACGGGGAAATTTGTCCACACGTTAACATACTACTTACTATCAATATGAGCGCTTGCACATGCAGCCTCGTTGTTCGTTGGGTTAGCAGTGACCCAGACACGAATAACTATGAGAAATCACAGTTGTGATTCATTTGTGGGCTCTTCAATGAAGAGTATCCATTCACACTCCAGACGCTTCAAATTAGATTCTAGTGAACATATAACATCGGAGTGTACAAGTATGAAGACGAGTGGGCAGAGGAGTACCGGGTACGCATACCTGATGAGCGGCAACAAACGCGAAACCGGTCGTGTGGATCCGGGGAAATTTTGTCCACACGTTAACATACTACTTACTCTCAATATGAGCGCTTGCACATGCAGCCTCGTTGTTCGTTGGGTTAGCAGTGACCCAGACACGAATAACTATGAGAAGTCACAGTTGTGATTCATTTGTGGGCTCTTCAATGAAGATTATCCATTCACACTCCAGACGCTTCAAATTAGATTCTAGTGAACATATAACATCGGAGTGTACAAGTATGAAGACGAGTGGGCAGAGGAGTACCGGGTACGCATACCTGATGAGCGGCAACAACCGCGAAATCGGTCGTGTGCTTACGAAGAAATTTTGTCCACACGTTAACATACTACTTACTATCAATATGAGCGCTTGCACATGCAGCCTCGTTGTTCGTTGGGTTAGCAGTGACCCAGACACGAATAACTATGAGAAATCACAGTTGTGATTCATTTGTGGGCTCTTCAATGAAGAGTATCCATTCACACTCCAGACGCTTCAAATTAGATTCTAGTGAACATATAACATCGGAGTGTACAAGTATGAAGACGAGTGGGCAGAGGAGTACCGGGTACGCATACCTGATGAGCGGCAACAACCGTTAAACCGGTCGTGTGGATCCGGGGAAATTTTGTCCACACGTTAACATACTACTTACTATCAATATGAGCGCTTGCACATGCAGCCTCGTTGTTCGTTGGGTTAGCAGTGACCCAGACACGAATAACTATGAGAAATCACAGTTGTGATTCATTTGTGGGCTCTTCAATGAAGAGTATCCATTCACACTCCAGACGCTTCAAATTAGATTCTAGTGAACATATAACATCGGAGTGTACAAGTATGAAGACGAGTGGGCAGAGGAGTACCGGGTACGCATACCTGATGAGCGGCAACAACCGCGAAATCGGTCGTGTGCTTCCGGGGAAATTTTGTCCACACGTTAACATACTACTTACTATCAATATGAGCGCTTGCACATGCAGCCTCGTTGTTCGTTGGGTTAGCAGTGACCCAGACACGAATAACTATGAGAAATCACAGTTGTGATTCATTTGTGGGCTCTTCAATGAAGAGTATCCATTCACACTCCAGACGCTTCAAATTAGATTCTAGTGAACATATAACATCGGAGTGTACAAGTATGAAGACGAGTGGGCAGAGGAGTACCGGGTACGCATACCTGATGAGCGGCAACAACCGCGAAACCGGTCGTATGCTTCCGGGGAAATTTTGTCCACACGTTAACATACTACTTACTATCAATATGAGCGCTTGCACATGCAGCCTCGTTGTTCGTTGGGTTAGCAGTGACCCAGACACGAATAACTATGAGAAATCACAGTTGTGATTCATTTGTGGGCTCTTCAATGAAGAGTATCCATTCACACTCCAGACGCTTCAAATTAGATTCTAGTGAACATATAACATCGGAGTGTACAAGTATGAAGACGAGTGGGCAGAGGAGTACCGGGTACGCATACCTGATGAGCGGCAACAACCGCGAAACCGGTCGTATGCTTCCGGGGAAATTTTGTCTACACGTTAACATACTACTTACTATCAATATGAGCGCTTGCACATGCAGCCTCGTTGTTCGTTGGGTTAGCAGTGACCCAGACACGAATAACTATGAGAAATCACAGTTGTGATTCATTTGTGGGCTCTTCAATGAAGAGTATCCATTCACACTCCAGACGCTTCAAATTAGATTCTAGTGAACATATAACATCGGAGTGTACAAGTATGAAGACGAGTGGGCAGAGGAGTACCGGGTACGCATACCTGATGAGCGGCAACAACCGTGAAACCGGTCGTGTGGATCCGGGGAAATTTTGTCCACACGTTAACATACTACTTACTATCAATATGAGCGCTTGCACATGCAGCCTCGTTGTTCGTTGGGTTAGCAGTGACCCAGACACGAATAACTATGAGAAATCACAGTTGTGATTCATTTGTGGGCTCTTCAATGAAGATTATCCATTCACACTCCAGACGCTTCAAATTAGATTCTAGTGAACATATAACATCGGAGTGTACAAGTATGAAGACGAGTGGGCAGAGGAGTACCGGGTACGCATACCTGATGAGCGGCAACAACCGCGAAACCGGTCGTATGCTTCCGGGGAAATTTTGTCCACACGTTACCATGCTACTTACTATCAATATGAGCGCTTGCACATGCAGCCTCGTTGTTCGTTGGGTTAGCAGTGACCCAGACACGAATAACTATGAGAAATCACAGTTGTGATTCATTTGTGGGCTCTTCAATGAAGAGTATCCATTCACACTCAAGACGCTTCAAATTAGATTCTAGTGAACATATAACATCGGAGTGTACAAGTATGAAGACGAGTGGGCAGAGGAGTACCGGGTACGCATACCTGATGAGCGGCAACAACCGCGAAACCGGTCGTATGCTTCCGGGGAAATTTTGTCTACACGTTAACATACTACTTACTATCAATATGAGCGCTTGCACATGCAGCCTCGTTGTTCGTTGGGTTAGCAGTGACCCAGACACGAATAACTATGAGAAGTCACAGTTGTGATTCATTTGTGGCCCTTCAATGAAGAGTATCCATTCACACTCCAGACGCTTCAAATTAGATTCTAGTGAACATATAACATCGGAGTGTACAAGTATGAAGACGAGTGGGCAGAGGAGTACCGGGTACGCATACCTGATGAGCGGCAACAACCGCGAAACCGGTCGTGTGCTTCCGGGGAAATTTTGTCCACACGTTAACATACTACTTACTCTCAATATGAGCGCTTGCACATGCAGCCTCGTTGTTCGTTGGGTTAGCAGTGACCCAGACACGAATAACTATGAGAAATCACAGTTGTGATTCATTTGTGGGCTCTTCAATGAAGAGTATCCATTCACACTCCAGACGCTTCAAATTAGATTCTAGTGAACATATAACATCGGAGTGTACAAGTATGAAGACGAGTGGGCAGAGGAGTACCGGGTACGCATACCTGATGAGCGGCAACAACCGCGAAACCGGTCGTGTGCTTACGGGGAAATTTTGTCCACACGTTAACATACTACTTACTATCAATATGAGCGCTTGCACATGCAGCCTCGTTGTTCGTTGGGTTAGCAGTGACCCAGACACGAATAACTATGAGAAATCACAGTTGTGATTCATTTGTGGGCTCTTCAATGAAGAGTATCCATTCACACTCCAGACGCTTCAAATTAGATTCTAGTGAACATATAACATCGGAGTGTACAAGTATGAAGACGAGTGGGCAGAGGAGTACCGGGTACGCATACCTGATGAGCGGCAACAACCGCGAAATCGGTCGTGTGCTTCCGGGGAAATTTTGTCCACACGTTAACATACTACTTACTATCAATATGAGCGCTTGCACATGCAGCCTCGTTGTTCGTTGGGTTAGCAGTGACCCAGACACGAATAACTATGAGAAGTCACAGTTGTGATTCATTTGTGGGCTCTTCAATGAAGAGTATCCATTCACACTCAAGACGCTTCAAATTAGATTCTAGTGAACATATAACATCGGAGTGTACAAGTATGAAGACGAGTGGGCAGAGGAGTACCGGGTACGCATACCTGATGAGCGGCAACAACCGCGAAACCGGTCGTGTGCTTCCGGGGAAATTTTGTCCACACGTTAACATACTACTTACTATCAATATGAGCGCTTGCACATGCAGCCTCGTTGTTCGTTGGGTTAGCAGTGACCCAGACACGAATAACTATGAGAAGTCACAGTTGTGATTCATTTGTGGGCTCTTCAATGAAGAGTATCCATTCACACTCCAGACGCTTCAAATTAGATTCTAGTGAACATATAACATCGGAGTGTACAAGTATGAAGACGAGTGGGCAGAGGAGTACCGGGTACGCATACCTGATGAGCGGCAACAACCGTGAAACCGGTCGTGTGCTTCCGGGGAAATTTTGTCCACACGTTAACATACTACTTACTATCAATATGAGCGCTTGCACATGCAGCCTCGTTGTTCGTTGGGTTAGCAGTGACCCAGACACGAATAACTATGAGAAATCACAGTTGTGATTCATTTGTGGGCTCTTCAATGAAGAGTATCCATTCACACTCCAGACGCTTCAAATTAGATTCTAGTGAACATATAACATCGGAGTGTACAAGTATGAAGACGAGTGGGCAGAGGAGTACCGGGTACGCATACCTGATGAGCGGCAACAACCGCGAAACCGGTCGTATGCTTCCGGGGAAATTTTGTCTACACGTTAACATACTACTTACTATCAATATGAGCGCTTGCACATGCAGCCTCGTTGTTCGTTGGGTTAGCAGTGACCCAGACACGAATAACTATGAGAAATCACAGTTGTGGTTCATTTGTGGCCCTTCAATGAAGAGTATCCATTCACACTCCAGACGCTTCAAATTAGATTCTAGTGAACATATAACATCGGAGTGTACAAGTATGAAGACGAGTGGGCAGAGGAGTACCGGGTACGCATACCTGATGAGCGGCAACAACCGCGAAACCGGTCGTGTGCTTCCGGGGAAATTTGTCCACACGTTAACATACTACTTACTCTCAATATGAGCGCTTGCACATGCAGCCTCGTTGTTCGTTGGGTTAGCAGTGACCCAGACACGAATAACTATGAGAAATCACAGTTGTGATTCATTTGTGGGCTCTTCAATGAAGATTATCCATTCACACTCCAGACGCTTCAAATTAGATTCTAGTGAACATATAACATCGGAGTGTACAAGTATGAAGACGAGTGGGCAGAGGAGTACCGGGTACGCATACCTGATGAGCGGCAACAACCGCGAAACCGGTCGTGTGCTTCCGGGGAAATTTTGTCCACACGTTAACATACTACTTACTATCAATATGAGCGCTTGCACATGCAGCCTCGTTGTTCGTTGGGTTAGCAGTGACCCAGACACGAATAACTATGAGAAGTCACAGTTGTGATTCATTTGTGGGCTCTTCAATGAAGAGTATCCATTCACACTCAAGACGCTTCAAATTAGATTCTAGTGAACATATAACATCGGAGTGTACAAGTATGAAGACGAGTGGGCAGAGGAGTACCGGGTACGCATACCTGATGAGCGGCAACAACCGCGAAACCGGTCGTATGCTTCCGGGGAAATTTTGTCCACACGTTAACATACTACTTACTATCAATATGAGCGCTTGCACATGCAGCCTCGTTGTTCGTTGGGTTAGCAGTGACCCAGACACGAATAACTATGAGAAATCACAGTTGTGATTCATTTGTGGGCTCTTCAATGAAGAGTATCCATTCACACTCCAGACGCTTCAAATTAGATTCTTGTGAACATATAACATCGGAGTGTACAAGTATGAAGACGAGTGGGCAGAGGAGTACCGGGTACGCATACCTGATGAGCGGCAACAACCGCGAAATCGGTCGTGTGCTTCCGGGGAAATTTTGTCCACACGTTACCATACTACTTACTATCAATATGAGCGCTTGCACATGCAGCCTCGTTGTTCGTTGGGTTAGCAGTGACCCAGACACGAATAACTATGAGAAGTCACAGTTGTGATTCATTTGTGGGCTCTTCAATGAAGAGTATCCATTCACACTCAAGACGCTTCAAATTAGATTCTAGTGAACATATAACATCGGAGTGTACAAGTATGAAGACGAGTGGGCAGAGGAGTACCGGGTACGCATACCTGATGAGCGGCAACAACCGTGAAACCGGTCGTGTGGATCCGGGGAAATTTTGTCCACACGTTAACATACTACTTACTATCAATATGAGCGCTTGCACATGCAGCCTCGTTGTTCGTTGGGTTAGCAGTGACCCAGACACGAATAACTATGAGAAATCACAGTTGTGATTCATTTGTGGGCTCTTCAATGAAGAGTATCCATTCACACTCCAGACGCTTCAAATTAGATTCTAGTGAACATATAACATCGGAGTGTACAAGTATGAAGACGAGTGGGCAGAGGAGTACCGGGTACGCATACCTGATGAGCGGCAACAACCGCGAAACCGGTCGTGTGCTTCCGGGGAAATTTTGTCCACACGTTAACATACTACTTACTATCAATATGAGCGCTTGCACATGCAGCCTCGTTGTTCGTTGGGTTAGCAGTGACCCAGACACGAATAACTATGAGAAATCACAGTTGTGATTCATTTGTGGGCTCTTCAATGAAGAGTATCCATTCACACTCCAGACGCTTCAAATTAGATTCTAGTGAACATATAACATCGGAGTGTACAAGTATGAAGACGAGTGGGCAGAGGAGTACCGGGTACGCATACCTGATGAGCGGCAACAACCGCGAAACCGGTCGTATGCTTCCGGGGAAATTTTGTCCACACGTTAACATACTACTTACTATCAATATGAGCGCTTGCACATGCAGCCTCGTTGTTCGTTGGGTTAGCAGTGACCCAGACACGAATAACTATGAGAAGTCACAGTTGTGATTCATTTGTGGGCTCTTCAATGAAGAGTATCCATTCACACTCAAGACGTTTCAAATTAGATTCTAGTGAACATATAACATCGGAGTGTACAAGTATGAAGACGAGTGGGCAGAGGAGTACCGGGTACGCATACCTGATGAGCGGCAACAACCGCGAAACCGGTCGTGTGCTTCCGGGGAAATTTGTCCACACGTTAACATACTACTTACTATCAATATGAGCGCTTGCACATGCAGCCTCGTTGTTCGTTGGGTTAGCAGTGACCCAGACACGAATAACTATGAGAAATCACAGTTGTGATTCATTTGTGGGCTCTTCAATGAAGAGTATCCATTCACACTCCAGACGCTTCAAATTAGATTCTAGTGAACATATAACATCGGAGTGTACAAGTATGAAGACGAGTGGGCAGAGGAGTACCGGGTACGCATACCTGATGAGCGGCAACAACCGCGAAACCGGTCGTGTGCTTCCGGGGAAATTTGTCCACACGTTAACATACTACTTACTCTCAATATGAGCGCTTGCACATGCAGCCTCGTTGTTCGTTGGGTTAGCAGTGACCCAGACACGAATAACTATGAGAAATCACAGTTGTGATTCATTTGTGGGCTCTTCAATGAAGAGTATCCATTCACACTCCAGACGCTTCAAATTAGATTCTAGTGAACATATAACATCGGAGTGTACAAGTATGAAGACGAGTGGGCAGAGGAGTACCGGGTACGCATACCTGATGAGCGGCAACAACCGCGAAACCGGTCGTGTGCTTCCGGGGAAATTTTGTCCACACGTTAACATAATACTTACTATCAATATGAGCGCTTGCACATGCAGCCTCGTTGTTCGTTGGGTTAGCAGTGACCCAGACACGAATAACTATGAGAAATCACAGTTGTGATTCATTTGTGGGCTCTTCAATGAAGAGTATCCATTCACACTCCAGACGCTTCAAATTAGATTCTAGTGAACATATAATATCGGAGTGTACAAGTATGAAGACGAGTGGGCAGAGGAGTACCGGGTACGCATACCTGATGAGCGGCAACAACCGCGAAACCGGTCGTATGCTTCCGGGGAAATTTTGTCCACACGGTAACATACTACTTACTACCAATATGAGCGCTTGCACATGCAGCCTCGTTGTTCGTTGGGTTAGCAGTGACCCAGACACGAATAACTATGAGAAATCACAGTTGTGATTCATTTGTGGGCTCTTCAATGAAGATTATCCATTCACACTCCAGACGCTTCAAATTAGATTCTAGTGAACATATAACATCGGAGTGTACAAGTATGAAGACGAGTGGGCAGAGGAGTACCGGGTACGCATACCTGATGAGCGGCAACAACCGCGAAACCGGTCGTGTGCTTCCGGGGAAATTTTGTCCACACGTTAACATACTACTTACTATCAATATGAGCGCTTGCACATGCAGCCTCGTTGTTCGTTGGGTTAGCAGTGACCCAGACACGAATAACTATGAGAAATCACAGTTGTGATTCATTTGTGGGCTCTTCAATGAAGATTATCCATTCACACTCCAGACGCTTCAAATTAGATTCTAGTGAACATATAACATCGGAGTGTACAAGTATGAAGACGAGTGGGCAGAGGAGTACCGGGTACGCATACCTGATGAGCGGCAACAACCGCGAAACCGGTCGTATGCTTCCGGGGAAATTTTGTCCACACGTTAACATACTACTTACTATCAATATGAGCGCTTGCACATGCAGCCTCGTTGTTCGTTGGGTTAGCAGTGACCCAGACACGAATAACTATGAGAAATCACAGTTGTGATTCATTTGTGGGCTCTTCAATGAAGAGTATCCATTCACACTCAAGACGTTTCAAATTAGATTCTAGTGAACATATAACATCGGAGTGTACAAGTATGAAGACGAGTGGGCAGAGGAGTACCGGGTACGCATACCTGATGAGCGGCAACAACCGCGAAACCGGTCGTGTGCTTCCGGGGAAATTTGTCCACACGTTAACATACTACTTACTCTCAATATGAGCGCTTGCACATGCAGCCTCGTTGTTCGTTGGGTTAGCAGTGACCCAGACACGAATAACTATGAGAAATCACAGTTGTGATTCATTTGTGGGCTCTTCAATGAAGAGTATCCATTCACACTCCAGACGCTTCAAATTAGATTCTAGTGAACATATAACATCGGAGTGTACAAGTATGAAGACGAGTGGGCAGAGGAGTACCGGGTACGCATACCTGATGAGCGGCAACAACCGCGAAACCGGTCGTGTGCTTACGGGGAAATTTTGTCCACACGTTAACATACTACTTACTATCAATATGAGCGCTTGCACATGCAGCCTCGTTGTTCGTTGGGTTAGCAGTGACTCAGACACGAATAACTATGAGAAGTCACAGTTGTGATTCATTTGTGGGCTCTTCAATGAAGAGTATCCATTCACACTCCAGACGCTTCAAATTAGATTCTAGTGAACATATAACATCGGAGTGTACAAGTATGAAGACGAGTGGGCAGAGGAGTACCGGGTACGCATACCTGATGAGCGGCAACAACCGTGAAACCGGTCGTGTGCCTCCGGGGAAATTTGTCCACACGTTAACATACTACTTACTCTCAATATGAGCGCTTGCACATGCAGCCTCGTTGTTCGTTGGGTTAGCAGTGACCCAGACACGAATAACTATGAGAAATCACAGTTGTGATTCATTTGTGGGCTCTTCAATGAAGAGTATCCATTCACACTCCAGACGCTTCAAATTAGATTCTAGTGAACATATAACATCGGAGTGTACAAGTATGAAGACGAGTGGGCAGAGGAGTACCGGGTACGCATACCTGATGAGCGGCAACAACCGCGAAACCGGTCGTATGCTTCCGGGGAAATTTTGTCTACACGTTAACATACTACTTACTATCAATATGAGCGCTTGCACATGCAGCCTCGTTGTTCGTTGGGTTAGCAGTGACCCAGACACGAATAACTATGAGAAATCACAGTTGTGATTCATTTGTGGGCTCTTCAATGAAGAGTATCCATTCACACTCCAGACGCTTCAAATTAGATTCTAGTGAACATATAACATCGGAGTGTACAAGTATGAAGACGAGTGGGCAGAGGAGTACCGGGTACGCATACCTGATGAGCGGCAACAACCGCGAAACCGGTCGTATGCTTACGGGGAAATTTTGTCTACACGTTAACATACTACTTACTATCAATATGAGCGCTTGCACATGCAGCCTCGTTGTTCGTTGGGTTAGCAGTGACCCAGACACGAATAACTATGAGAAATCACAGTTGTGATTCATTTGTGGGCTCTTCAATGAAGAGTATCCATTCACACTCCAGACGCTTCAAATTAGATTCTAGTGAACATATAACATCGGAGTGTACAAGTATGAAGACGAGTGGGCAGAGGAGTACCGGGTACGCATACCTGATGAGCGGCAACAACCGCAAAACCGGTCGTGTGGATCCGGGGAAATTTTGTCCACACTTTACCATACTACTTACTATCAATATGAGCACTTGCACATGCAGCCTCGTTGTTCGTTGGGTTAGCAGTGACCCAGACACGAATAACTATGAGAAATCACAGTTGTGATTCATTTGTGGGCTCTTCAATGAAGAGTATCCATTCACACTCCAGACGCTTCAAATTAGATTCTAGTGAACATATAACATCGGAGTGTACAAGTATGAAGACGAGTGGGCAGAGGAGTACCGGGTACGCATACCTGATGAGCGGCAACAACCGCGAAACCGGTCGTATGCTTCCGGGGAACTTTTGTCCACACGTTAACATACTACTTACTATCAATATGAGCGCTTGCACATGCAGCCTCGTTGTTCGTTGGGTTAGCAGTGACCCAGACACGAATAACTATGAGAAGTCACAGTTGTGATTCATTTGTGGGCTCTTCAATGAAGAGTATCCATTCACACTCAAGACGCTTCAAATTAGATTCTAGTGAACATATAACATCGGAGTGTACAAGTATGAAGACGAGTGGGCAGAGGAGTACCGGGTACGCATACCTGATGAGCGGCAACAACCGTGAAACCGGTCGTGTGCTTCCGGGGAAATTTTGTCCACACGTTAACATACTACTTACTATCAATATGAGCGCTTGCACATGCAGCCTCGTTGTTCGTTGGGTTAGCAGTGACCCAGACACGAATAACTATGAGAAATCACAGTTGTGATTCATTTGTGGGCTCTTCAATGAAGAGTATCCATTCACACTCCAGACGCCTCAAATTAGATTCTAGTGAACATATAACATCGGAGTGTACAAGTATGAAGACGAGTGGGCAGAGGAGTACCGGGTACGCATACCTGATGAGCGGCAACAACCGCGAAACCGGTCGTGTGCTTCCGGGGAAATTTGTCCACACGTTAACATACTACTTACTATCAATATGAGCGCTTGCACATGCAGCCTCGTTGTTCGTTGGGTTAGCAGTGACCCAGACACGAATAACTATGAGAAGTCACAGTTGTGATTCATTTGTGGGCTCTTCAATGAAGAGTATCCATTCACACTCAAGACGCTTCAAATTAGATTCTAGTGAACATATAACATCGGAGTGTACAAGTATGAAGACGAGTGGGCAGAGGAGTACCGGGTACGCATACCTGATGAGCGGCAACAACCGCGAAACCGGTCGTGTGGATCCGGGGAAATTTTGTCCACACGTTAACATACTACTTACTATCAATATGAGCACTTGCACATGCAGCCTTGTTGTTCGTTGGGTTAGCAGTGACCCAGACACGAATAACTATGAGAAATCACAGTTGTGATTCATTTGTGGGCTCTTCAATGAAGAGTATCCATTCACACTCCAGACGCTTCAAATTAGATTCTAGTGAACATATAACATCGGAGTGTACAAGTATGAAGACGAGTGGGCAGAGGAGTACCGGGTACGCATACCTGATGAGCGGCAACAACCGCGAAATCGGTCGTGTGCTTACGGGGAAATTTTGTCCACACGTTAACATACTACTTACTATCAATATGAGCGCTTGCACATGCAGCCTCGTTGTTCGTTGGGTTAGCAGTGACCCAGACACGAATAACTATGAGAAATCACAGTTGTGATTCATTTGTGGGCTCTTCAATGAAGAGTATCCATTCACACTCCAGACGCTTCAAATTAGATTCTAGTGAACATATAACATCGGAGTGTACAAGTATGAAGACGAGTGGGCAGAGGAGTACCGGGTACGCATACCTGATGAGCGGCAACAACCGTGAAACCGGTCGTGTGCTTCCGGGGAAATTTGTCCACACGTTAACATACTACTTACTCTCAATATGAGCGCTTGCACATGCAGCCTCGTTGTTCGTTGGGTTAGCAGTGACCCAGACACGAATAACTATGAGAAATCACAGTTGTGATTCATTTGTGGGCTCTTCAATGAAGAGTATCCATTCACACTCCAGACGCTTCAAATTAGATTCTAGTGAACATATAACATCGGAGTGTACAAGTATGAAGACGAGTGGGCAGAGGAGTACCGGGTACGCATACCTGATGAGCGGCAACAACCGCGAAACCGGTCGTATGATTCCGGGGAAATTTTGTCTACACGTTAACATACTACTTACTATCAATATGAGCGCTTGCACATGCAGCCTCGTTGTTCGTTGGGTTAGCAGTGACCCAGACACGAATAACTATGAGAAATCACAGTTGTGATTCATTTGTGGGCTCTTCAATGAAGAGTATCCATTCACACTCCAGACGCTTCAAATTAGATTCTAGTGAACATATAACATCGGAGTGTACAAGTATGAAGACGAGTGGGCAGAGGAGTACCGGGTACGCATACCTGATGAGCGGCAACAACCGCAAAACCGGTCGTGTGGATCCGGGGAAATTTTGTCCACACTTTACCATACTACTTACTATCAATATGAGCACTTGCACATGCAGCCTCGTTGTTCGTTGGGTTAGCAGTGACCCAGACACGAATAACTATGAGAAATCACAGTTGTGATTCATTTGTGGGCTCTTCAATGAAGAGTATCCATTCACACTCCAGACGCTTCAAATTAGATTCTAGTGAACATAAAACATCGGAGTGTACAAGTATGAAGACGAGTGGGCAGAGGAGTACCGGGTACGCATAACTGATGAGCGGCAACAACCGCGAAACCGGTCGTATGCTTCCGGGGAACTTTTGTCCACACGTTAACATACTACTTACTATCAATATGAGCGCTTGCACATGCAGCCTCGTTGTTCGTTGGGTTAGCAGTGACCCAGACACGAATAACTATGAGAAGTCACAGTTGTGATTCATTTGTGGGCTCTTCAATGAAGAGTATCCATTCACACTCAAGACGCTTCAAATTAGATTCTAGTGAACATATAACATCGGAGTGTACAAGTATGAAGACGAGTGGGCAGAGGAGTACCGGGTACGCATACCTGATGAGCGGCAACAACCGCGAAACCGGTCGTGTGCTTCCGGGGAAATTTGTCCACACGTTAACATACTACTTACTATCAATATGAGCGCTTGCACATGCAGCCTCGTTGTTCGTTGGGTTAGCAGTGACCCAGACACGAATAACTATGAGAAATCACAGTTGTGATTCATTTGTGGGCTCTTCAATGAAGAGTATCCATTCACACTCAAGACGCTTCAAATTAGATTCTAGTGAACATATAACATCGGAGTGTACAAGTATGAAGACGAGTGGGCAGAGGAGTACCGGGTACGCATACCTGATGAGCGGCAACAACCGTGAAACCGGTCGTGTGCTTCCGGGGAAATTTTGTCCACACGTTAACATACTACTTACTATCAATATGAGCGCTTGCACATGCAGCCTCGTTGTTCGTTGGGTTAGCAGTGACCCAGACACGAATAACTATGAGAAATCACAGTTGTGATTCATTTGTGGGCTCTTCAATGAAGAGTATCCATTCACACTCCAGACGCCTCAAATTAGATTCTAGTGAACATATAACATCGGAGTGTACAAGTATGAAGACGAGTGGGCAGAGGAGTACCGGGTACGCATACCTGATGAGCGGCAACAACCGCGAAACCGGTCGTGTGCTTCCGGGGAAATTTGTCCACACGTTAACATACTACTTACTATCAATATGAGCGCTTGCACATGCAGCCTCGTTGTTCGTTGGGTTAGCAGTGACCCAGACACGAATAACTATGAGAAATCACAGTTGTGATTCATTTGTGGGCTCTTCAATGAAGAGTATCCATTCACACTCAAGACGCTTCAAATTAGATTCTAGTGAACATATAACATCGGAGTGTACAAGTATGAAGACGAGTGGGCAGAGGAGTACTGGGTACGCATACCTGATGAGCGGCAACAACCGCGAAACCGGTCGTGTGCTTCCGGGGAAATTTTGTCCACACGTTAACATACTACTTACTATCAATATGAGCACTTGCACATGCAGCCTTGTTGTTCGTTGGGTTAGCAGTGACCCAGACACGAATAACTATGAGAAATCACAGTTGTGATTCATTTGTGGGCTCTTCAATGAAGAGTATCCATTCACACTCCAGACGCTTCAAATTAGATTCTAGTGAACATATAACATCGGAGTGTACAAGTATGAAGACGAGTGGGCAGAGGAGTACCGGGTACGCATACCTGATGAGCGGCAACAACCGCGAAATCGGTCGTGTGCTTACGGGGAAATTTTGTCCACACGTTAACATACTACTTACTATCAATATGAGCGCTTGCACATGCAGCCTCGTTGTTCGTTGGGTTAGCAGTGACCCAGACACGAATAACTATGAGAAATCACAGTTGTGATTCATTTGTGGGCTCTTCAATGAAGAGTATCCATTCACACTCCAGACGCTTCAAATTAGATTCTAGTGAACATATAACATCGGAGTGTACAAGTATGAAGACGAGTGGGCAGAGGAGTACCGGGTACGCATACCTGATGAGCGGCAACAACCGTGAAACCGGTCGTGTGGATCCGGGGAAATTTTGTCCACACGTTAACATACTACTTACTCTCAATATGAGCGCTTGCACATGCAGCCTCGTTGTTCGTTGGGTTAGCAGTGACCCAGACACGAATAACTATGAGAAATCACAGTTGTGATTCATTTGTGGGCTCTTCAATGAAGAGTATCCATTCACACTCCAGACGCTTCAAATTAGATTCTAGTGAACATATAACATCGGAGTGTACAAGTATGAAGACGAGTGGGCAGAGGAGTACCGGGTACGCATACCTGATGAGCGGCAACAACCGCGAAACCGGTCGTATGCTTCCGGGGAAATTTTGTCTACACGTTAACATACTACTTACTATCAATATGAGCGCTTGCACATGCAGCCTCGTTGTTCGTTGGGTTAGCAGTGACCCAGACACGAATAACTATGAGAAATCACAGTTGTGATTCATTTGTGGGCTCTTCAATGAAGAGTATCCATTCACACTCCAGACGCTTCAAATTAGATTCTAGTGAACATATAACATCGGAGTGTACAAGTATGAAGACGAGTGGGCAGAGGAGTACCGGGTACGCATACCTGATGAGCGGCAACAACCGTGAAACCGGTCGTGTGCTTCCGGGGAAATTTTGTCCACACGTTAACATACTACTTACTATCAATATGAGCGCTTGCACATGCAGCCTCGTTGTTCGTTGGGTTAGCAGTGACCCAGACACGAATAACTATGAGAAATCACAGTTGTGATTCATTTGTGGGCTCTTCAATGAAGAGTATCCATTCACACTCCAGACGCTTCAAATTAGATTCTAGTGAACATATAACATCGGAGTGTACAAGTATGAAGACGAGTGGGCAGAGGAGTACCGGGTACGCATACCTGATGAGCGGCAACAACCGCGAAACCGGTCGTATGCTTACGGGGAAATTTTGTCTACACGTTAACATACTACTTACTATCAATATGAGCGCTTGCACATGCAGCCTCGTTGTTCGTTGGGTTAGCAGTGACCCAGACACGAATAACTATGAGAAGTCACAGTTGTGATTCATTTGTGGCCCTTCAATGAAGAGTATCCATTCACACTCCAGACGCTTCAAATTAGATTCTAGTGAACATATAACATCGGAGTGTACAAGTATGAAGACGAGTGGGCAGAGGAGTACCGGGTACGCATACCTGATGAGCGGCAACAACCGCGAAACCGGTCGTGTGCTTCCGGGGAAATTTGTCCACACGTTAACATACTACTTACTCTCAATATGAGCGCTTGCACATGCAGCCTCGTTGTTCGTTGGGTTAGCAGTGACCCAGACACGAATAACTATGAGAAATTACAGTTGTGATTCATTTGTGGGCTCTTCAATGAAGAGTATCCATTCACACTCCAGACGCTTCAAATTAGATTCTAGTGAACATATAACATCGGAGTGTACAAGTATGAAGACGAGTGGGCAGAGGAGTACCGGGTACGCATACCTGATGAGCGGCAACAACCGCAAAACCTGTCGTGTGGATCCGGGGAAATTTTGTCCACACGTTAACATACTACTTACTATCAATATGAGCACTTGCACATGCAGCCTCGTTGTTCGTTGGGTTAGCAGTGACCCAGACACGAATAACTATGAGAAATCACAGTTGTGATTCATTTGTGGGCTCTTCAATGAAGAGTATCCATTCACACTCCAGACGCTTCAAATTAGATTCTAGTGAACATATAACATCGGAGTGTACAAGTATGAAGACGAGTGGGCAGAGGAGTACCGGGTACGCATACCTGATGAGCGGCAACAACCGCGAAATCGGTCGTGTGCTTCCGGGGAAATTTTGTCCACACGTTAACATACTACTTACTATCAATATGAGCGCTTGCACATGCAGCCTCGTTGTTCGTTGGGTTAGCAGTGACCCAGACACGAATAACTATGAGAAATCACAGTTGTGATTCATTTGTGGGCTCTTCAATGAAGAGTATCCATTCACACTCCAGACGCTTCAAATTAGATTCTAGTGAACATATAACATCGGAGTGTACAAGTATGAAGACGAGTGGGCAGAGGAGTACCGGGTACGCATACCTGATGAGCGGCAACAACCGTGAAACCGGTCGTGTGCTTCCGGGGAAATTTTGTCCACACGTTAACATACTACTTACTATCAATATGAGCGCTTGCACATGCAGCCTCGTTGTTCGTTGGGTTAGCAGTGACCCAGACACGAATAACTATGAGAAATCACAGTTGTGATTCATTTGTGGGCTCTTCAATGAAGAGTATCCATTCACACTCCAGACGCTTCAAATTAGATTCTAGTGAACATATAACATCGGAGTGTACAAGTATGAAGACGAGTGGGCAGAGGAGTACCGGGTACGCATACCTGATGAGCGGCAACAACCGCGAAACCGGTCGTATGCTTACGGGGAAATTTTGTCTACACGTTAACATACTACTTACTATCAATATGAGCGCTTGCACATGCAGCCTCGTTGTTCGTTGGGTTAGCAGTGACCCAGACACGAATAACTATGAGAAGTCACAGTTGTGATTCATTTGTGGCCCTTCAATGAAGAGTATCCATTCACACTCCAGACGCTTCAAATTAGATTCTAGTGAACATATAACATCGGAGTGTACAAGTATGAAGACGAGTGGGCAGAGGAGTACCGGGTACGCATACCTGATGAGCGGCAACAACCGCGAAACCGGTCGTGTGCTTCCGGGGAAATTTGTCCACACGTTAACATACTACTTACTCTCAATATGAGCGCTTGCACATGCAGCCTCGTTGTTCGTTGGGTTAGCAGTGACCCAGACACGAATAACTATGAGAAATCACAGTTGTGATTCATTTGTGGGCTCTTCAATGAAGAGTATCCATTCACACTCCAGACGCTTCAAATTAGATTCTAGTGAACATATAACATCGGAGTGTACAAGTATGAAGACGAGTGGGCAGAGGAGTACCGGGTACGCATACCTGATGAGCGGCAACAACCGCAAAACCTGTCGTGTGGATCCGGGGAAATTTTGTCCACACGTTAACATACTACTTACTATCAATATGAGCACTTGCACATGCAGCCTCGTTGTTCGTTGGGTTAGCAGTGACCCAGACACGAATAACTATGAGAAATCACAGTTGTGATTCATTTGTGGGCTCTTCAATGAAGAGTATCCATTCACACTCCAGACGCTTCAAATTAGATTCTAGTGAACATATAACATCGGAGTGTACAAGTATGAAGACGAGTGGGCAGAGGAGTACCGGGTACGCATACCTGATGAGCGGCAACAACCGCGAAATCGGTCGTGTGCTTCCGGGGAAATTTTGTCCACACGTTAACATACTACTTACTATCAATATGAGCGCTTGCACATGCAGCCTCGTTGTTCGTTGGGTTAGCAGTGACCCAGACACGAATAACTATGAGAAATCACAGTTGTGATTCATTTGTGGGCTCTTCAATGAAGAGTATCCATTCACACTCCAGACGCTTCAAATTAGATTCTAGTGAACATATAACATCGGAGTGTACAAGTATGAAGACGAGTGGGCAGAGGAGTACCGGGTACGCATACCTGATGAGCGGCAACAACCGTGAAACCGGTCGTGTGCTTCCGGGGAAATTTGTCCACACGTTAACATACTACTTACTCTCAATATGAGCGCTTGCACATGCAGCCTCGTTGTTCGTTGGGTTAGCAGTGACCCAGACACGAATAACTATGAGAAATCACAGTTGTGATTCATTTGTGGGCTCTTCAATGAAGAGTATCCATTCACACTCCAGACGCTTCAAATTAGATTCTAGTGAACATATAACATCGGAGTGTACAAGTATGAAGACGAGTGGGCAGAGGAGTACCGGGTACGCATACCTGATGAGCGGCAACAACCGCGAAACCGGTCGTATGCTTCCGGGGAAATTTTGTCTACACGTTAACATACTACTTACTATCAATATGAGCGCTTGCACATGCAGCCTCGTTGTTCGTTGGGTTAGCAGTGACCCAGACACGAATAACTATGAGAAATCACAGTTGTGATTCATTTGTGGGCTCTTCAATGAAGAGTATCCATTCACACTCCAGACGCTTCAAATTAGATTCTAGTGAACATATAACATCGGAGTGTACAAGTATGAAGACGAGTGGGCAGAGGAGTACCGGGTACGCATACCTGATGAGCGGCAACAACCGTGAAACCGGTCGTGTGCTTCCGGGGAAATTTTGTCCACACGTTAACATACTACTTACTATCAATATGAGCGCTTGCACATGCAGCCTCGTTGTTCGTTGGGTTAGCAGTGACCCAGACACGAATAACTATGAGAAATCACAGTTGTGATTCATTTGTGGGCTCTTCAATGAAGAGTATCCATTCACACTCCAGACGCTTCAAATTAGATTCTAGTGAACATATAACATCGGAGTGTACAAGTATGAAGACGAGTGGGCAGAGGAGTACCGGGTACGCATACCTGATGAGCGGCAACAACCGCGAAACCGGTCGTGTGCTTCCGGGGAAATTTTGTCTACACGTTAACATACTACTTACTATCAATATGAGCGCTTGCACATGCAGCCTCGTTGTTCGTTGGGTTAGCAGTGACCCAGACACGAATAACTATGAGAAGTCACAGTTGTGATTCATTTGTGGCCCTTCAATGAAGAGTATCCATTCACACTCCAGACGCTTCAAATTAGATTCTAGTGAACATATAACATCGGAGTGTACAAGTATGAAGACGAGTGGGCAGAGGAGTACCGGGTACGCATACCTGATGAGCGGCAACAACCGCGAAACCGGTCGTGTGCTTCCGGGGAAATTTGTCCACACGTTAACATACTACTTACTCTCAATATGAGCGCTTGCACATGCAGCCTCGTTGTTCGTTGGGTTAGCAGTGACCCAGACACGAATAACTATGAGAAATCACAGTTGTGATTCATTTGTGGGCTCTTCAATGAAGAGTATCCATTCACACTCCAGACGCTTCAAATTAGATTCTAGTGAACATATAACATCGGAGTGTACAAGTATGAAGACGAGTGGGCAGAGGAGTACCGGGTACGCATACCTGATGAGCGGCAACAACCGCAAAACCGGTCGTGTGGATCCGGGGAAATTTTGTCCACACGTTAACATACTACTTACTATCAATATGAGCACTTGCACATGCAGCCTCGTTGTTCGTTGGGTTAGCAGTGACCCAGACACGAATAACTATGAGAAATCACAGTTGTGATTCATTTGTGGGCTCTTCAATGAAGAGTATCCATTCACACTCCAGACGCTTCAAATTAGATTCTAGTGAACATATAACATCGGAGTGTACAAGTATGAAGACGAGTGGGCAGAGGAGTACCGGGTACGCATACCTGATGAGCGGCAACAACCGCGAAACCGGTCGTATGCTTCCGGGGAACTTTTGTCCACACGTTAACATACTACTTACTATCAATATGAGCGCTTGCACATGCAGCCTCGTTGTTCGTTGGGTTAGCAGTGACCCAGACACGAATAACTATGAGAAGTCACAGTTGTGATTCATTTGTGGGCTCTTCAATGAAGATTATCCATTCACACTCAAGACGCTTCAAATTAGATTCTAGTGAACATATAACATCGGAGTGTACAAGTATGAAGACGAGTGGGCAGAGGAGTACCGGGTACGCATACCTGATGAGCGGCAACAACCGCGAAACCGGTCGTGTGCTTCCGGGGAAATTTGTCCACACGTTAACATACTACTTACTATCAATATGAGCGCTTGCACATGCAGCCTCGTTGTTCGTTGGGTTAGCAGTGACCCAGACACGAATAACTATGAGAAATCACAGTTGTGATTCATTTGTGGGCTCTTCAATGAAGAGTATCCATTCACACTCCAGACGCTTCAAATTAGATTCTAGTGAACATATAACATCGGAGTGTACAAGTATGAAGACGAGTGGGCAGAGGAGTACCGGGTACGCATACCTGATGAGCGGCAACAACCGCGAAACCGGTCGTGTGCTTCCGGGGAAATTTTGTCCACACGTTAACATACTACTTACTATCAATATGAGCGCTTGCACATGCAGCCTCGTTGTTCGTTGGGTTAGCAGTGACCCAGACACGAATAACTATGAGAAATCACAGTTGTGATTCATTTGTGGGCTCTTCAATGAAGAGTATCCATTCACACTCCAGACGCCTCAAATTAGATTCTAGTGAACATATAACATCGGAGTGTACAAGTATGAAGACGAGTGGGCAGAGGAGTACCGGGTACGCATACCTGATGAGCGGCAACAACCGCGAAACCGGTCGTGTGCTTCCGGGGAAATTTGTCCACACGTTAACATACTACTTACTATCAATATGAGCGCTTGCACATGCAGCCTCGTTGTTCGTTGGGTTAGCAGTGACCCAGACACGAATAACTATGAGAAATCACAGTTGTGATTCATTTGTGGGCTCTTCAATGAAGAGTATCCATTCACACTCCAGACGCTTCAAATTAGATTCTAGTGAACATATAACATCGGAGTGTACAAGTATGAAGACGAGTGGGCAGAGGAGTACCGGGTACGCATACCTGATGAGCGGCAACAACCGTGAAACCGGTCGTGTGGATCCGGGGAAATTTTGTCCACACGTTAACATACTACTTACTATCAATATGAGCGCTTGCACATGCAGCCTCGTTGTTCGTTGGGTTAGCAGTGACCCAGACACGAATAACTATGAGAAGTCACAGTTGTGATTCATTTGTGGGCTCTTCAATGAAGATTATCCATTCACACTCAAGACGCTTCAAATTAGATTCTAGTGAACATATAACATCGGAGTGTACAAGTATGAAGACGAGTGGGCAGAGGAGTACCGGGTACGCATACCTGATGAGCGGCAACAACCGCGAAACCGGTCGTGTGCTTCCGGGGAAATTTGTCCACACGTTAACATACTACTTACTCTCAATATGAGCGCTTGCACATGCAGCCTCGTTGTTCGTTGGGTTAGCAGTGACCCAGACACGAATAACTATGAGAAATCACAGTTGTGATTCATTTGTGGGCTCTTCAATGAAGAGTATCCATTCACACTCCAGACGCTTCAAATTAGATTCTAGTGAACATATAACATCGGAGTGTACAAGTATGAAGACGAGTGGGCAGAGGAGTACCGGGTACGCATACCTGATGAGCGGCAACAACCGCGAAACCGGTCGTGTGCTTCCGGGGAAATTTTGTCCACACGTTAACATACTACTTACTATCAATATGAGCGCTTGCACATGCAGCCTCGTTGTTCGTTGGGTTAGCAGTGACCCAGACACGAATAACTATGAGAAATCACAGTTGTGATTCATTTGTGGGCTCTTCAATGAAGAGTATCCATTCACACTCCAGACGCTTCAAATTAGATTCTAGTGAACATATAACATCGGAGTGTACAAGTATGAAGACGAGTGGGCAGAGGAGTACCGGGTACGCATACCTGATGAGCGGCAACAACCGTGAAACCGGTCGTGTGCTTCCGGGGAAATTTTGTCCACACGTTAACATACTACTTACTATCAATATGAGCGCTTGCACATGCAGCCTCGTTGTTCGTTGGGTTAGCAGTGACCCAGACACGAATAACTATGAGAAGTCACAGTTGTGATTCATTTGTGGGCTCTTCAATGAAGAGTATCCATTCACACTCCAGACGCTTCAAATTAGATTCTAGTGAACATATAACATCGGAGTGTACAAGTATGAAGACGAGTGGGCAGAGGAGTACCGGGTACGCATACCTGATGAGCGGCAACAACCGCGAAACCGGTCGTGTGCTTCCGGGGAAATTTGTCCACACGTTAACATACTACTTACTCTCAATATGAGCGCTTGCACATGCAGCCTCGTTGTTCGTTGGGTTAGCAGTGACCCAGACACGAATAACTATGAGAAATCACAGTTGTGATTCATTTGTGGGCTCTTCAATGAAGATTATCCATTCACACTCCAGACGCTTCAAATTAGATTCTAGTGAACATATAACATCGGAGCGTACAAGTATGAAGACGAGTGGGCAGAGGAGTACCGGGTACGCATACCTGATGAGCGGCAACAACCGCGAAACCGGTCGTATGCTTCCGGGGAAATTTTGTCTACACGTTAACATACTACTTACTATCAATATGAGCGCTTGCACATGCAGCCTCGTTGTTCGTTGGGTTAGCAGTGACCCAGACACGAATAACTATGAGAAGTCACAGTTGTGATTCATTTGTGGGCTCTTCAATGAAGAGTATCCATTCACACTCCAGACGCTTCAAATTAGATTCTAGTGAACATATAACATCGGAGTGTACAAGTATGAAGACGAGTGGGCAGAGGAGTACCGGGTACGCATACCTGATGAGCGGCAACAACCGCGAAACCGGTCGTGTGCTTCCGGGGAAATTTGTCCACACGTTAACATACTACTTACTCTCAATATGAGCGCTTGCACATGCAGCCTCGTTGTTCGTTGGGTTAGCAGTGACCCAGACACGAATAACTATGAGAAATCACAGTTGTGATTCATTTGTGGGCTCTTCAATGAAGATTATCCATTCACACTCAAGACGCTTCAAATTAGATTCTAGTGAACATATAACATCCGAGTGTACAAGTATGAAGACGAGTGGGCAGAGGAGTACCGGGTACGCATACCTGATGAGCGGCAACAACCGCGAAACCGGTCGTGTGCTTACGGGGAAATTTTGTCCACACGTTAACATACTACTTACTATCAATATGAGCGCTTGCACATGCAGCCTCGTTGTTCGTTGGGTTAGCAGTGACCCAGACACGAATAACTATGAGAAATCACAGTTGTGATTCATTTGTGGGCTCTTCAATGAAGAGTATCCATTCACACTCCAGACGCTTCAAATTAGATTCTAGTGAACATATAACATCGGAGTGTACAAGTATGAAGACGAGTGGGCAGAGGAGTACCGGGTACGCATACCTGATGAGCGGCAACAACCGTGAAACCGGTCGTGTGCTTCCGGGGAAATTTTGTCCACACGTTAACATACTACTTACTATCAATATGAGCGCTTGCACATGCAGCCTCGTTGTTCGTTGGGTTAGCAGTGACCCAGACACGAATAACTATGAGAAATCACAGTTGTGATTCATTTGTGGGCTCTTCAATGAAGAGTATCCATTCACACTCAAGACGCTTCAAATTAGATTCTAGTGAACATATAACATCGGAGTGTACAAGTATGAAGACGAGTGGGCAGAGGAGTACCGGGTACGCATACCTGATGAGCGGCAACAACCGTTAAACCGGTCGTGTGCTTCCGGGGAAATTTTGTCCACACGTTAACATACTACTTACTCTCAATATGAGCGCTTGCACATGCAGCCTCGTTGTTCGTTGGGTTAGCAGTGACCCAGACACGAATAACTATGAGAAATCACAGTTGTGATTCATTTGTGGGCTCTTCAATGAAGAGTATCCATTCACACTCCAGACGCTTCAAATTAGATTCTAGTGAACATATAACATCGGAGTGTACAAGTATGAAGACGAGTGGGCAGAGGAGTACCGGGTACGCATACCTGATGAGCGGCAACAACCGCGAAACCGGTCGTATGCTTCCGGGGAAATTTTGTCCACACGTTAACATACTACTTACTATCAATATGAGCACTTGCACATGCAGCCTCGTTGTTCGTTGGGTTAGCAGTGACCCAGACACGAATAACTATGAGAAATCACAGTTGTGATTCATTTGTGGGCTCTTCAATGAAGAGTATCCATTCACACTCAAGACGCTTCAAATTAGATTCTAGTGAACATATAACATCGGAGTGTACAAGTATGAAGACGAGTGGGCAGAGGAGTACCGGGTACGCATACCTGATGAGCGGCAACAACCGCGAAACCGGTCGTGTGCTTACGGGGAAATTTGTCCACACGTTAACATACTACTTACTCTCAATATGAGCGCTTGCACATGCAGCCTCGTTGTTCGTTGGGTTAGCAGTGACCCAGACACGAATAACTATGAGAAATCACAGTTGTGATTCATTTGTGGGCTCTTCAATGAAGAGTATCCATTCACACTCAAGACGCTTCAAATTAGATTCTAGTGAACATATAACATCGGAGTGTACAAGTATGAAGACGAGTGGGCAGAGGAGTACCGGGTACGCATACCTGATGAGCGGCAACAACCGCGAAACCGGTCGTGTGCTTCCGGGGAAATTTTGTCCACACGTTAACATACTACTTACTATCAATATGAGCGCTTGCACATGCAGCCTCGTTGTTCGTTGGGTTAGCAGTGACCCAGACACGAATAACTATGAGAAATCACAGTTGTGATTCATTTGTGGGCTCTTCAATGAAGAGTATCCATTCACACTCCAGACGCTTCAAATTAGATTCTAGTGAACATATAACATCGGAGTGTACAAGTATGAAGACGAGTGGGCAGAGGAGTACCGGGTACGCATACCTGATGAGCGGCAACAACCGTGAAACCGGTCGTGTGCTTCCGGGGAAATTTTGTCCACACGTTAACATACTACTTACTATCAATATGAGCGCTTGCACATGCAGCCTCGTTGTTCGTTGGGTTAGCAGTGACCCAGACACGAATAACTATGAGAAATCACAGTTGTGATTCATTTGTGGGCTCTTCAATGAAGAGTATCCATTCACACTCCAGACGCTTCAAATTAGATTCTAGTGAACATATAACATCGGAGTGTACAAGTATGAAGACGAGTGGGCAGAGGAGTACCGGGTACGCATACCTGATGAGCGGCAACAACCGCGAAACCGGTCGTGTGCTTCCGGGGAAATTTGTCCACACGTTAACATACTACTTACTATCAATATGAGCGCTTGCACATGCAGCCTCGTTGTTCGTTGGGTTAGCAGTGACCCAGACACGAATAACTATGAGAAATCACAGTTGTGATTCATTTGTGGGCTCTTCAATGAAGATTATCCATTCACACTCCAGACGCTTCAAATTAGATTCTAGTGAACATATAACATCGGAGTGTACAAGTATGAAGACGAGTGGGCAGAGGAGTACCGGGTACGCATACCTGATGAGCGGCAACAACCGCGAAACCGGTCGTATGCTTCCGGGGAAATTTTGTCCACACGTTAACATACTACTTACTATCAATATGAGCACTTGCACATGCAGCCTCGTTGTTCGTTGGGTTAGCAGTGACCCAGACACGAATAACTATGAGAAATCACAGTTGTGATTCATTTGTGGGCTCTTCAATGAAGAGTATCCATTCACACTCCAGACGCTTCAAATTAGATTCTAGTGAACATATAACATCGGAGTGTACAAGTATGAAGACGAGTGGGCAGAGGAGTACCGGGTACGCATACCTGATGAGCGGCAACAACCGCGAAACCGGTCGTGTGCTTCCGGGGAAATTTTGTCCACACGTTAACATACTACTTACTCTCAATATGAGCGCTTGCACATGCAGCCTCGTTGTTCGTTGGGTTAGCAGTGACCCAGACACGAATAACTATGAGAAATCACAGTTGTGATTCATTTGTGGGCTCTTCAATGAAGAGTATCCATTCACACTCCAGACGCTTCAAATTAGATTCTAGTGAACATATAACATCGGAGTGTACAAGTATGAAGACGAGTGGGCAGAGGAGTACCGGGTACGCATACCTGATGAGCGGCAACAACCGCAAAACCGGTCGTGTGGATCCGGGGAAATTTTGTCCACACGTTAACATACTACTTACTATCAATATGAGCGCTTGCACATGCAGCCTCGTTGTTCGTTGGGTTAGCAGTGACCCAGACACGAATAACTATGAGAAATCACAGTTGTGATTCATTTGTGGGCTCTTCAATGAAGAGTATCCATTCACACTCCAGACGCTTCAAATTAGATTCTAGTGAACATATAACATCGGAGTGTACAAGTATGAAGACGAGTGGGCAGAGGAGTACCGGGTACGCATACCTGATGAGCGGCAACAACCGCGAAACCGGTCGTGTGCTTCCGGGGAAATTTTGTTCACACGTTAACATACTACTTACTATCAATATGAGCGCTTGCACATGCAGCCTCGTTGTTCGTTGGGTTAGCAGTGACCCAGACACGAATAACTATGAGAAATCACAGTTGTGATTCATTTGTGGGCTCTTCAATGAAGATTATCCATTCACACTCCAGACGCTTCAAATTAGATTCTAGTGAACATATAACATCGGAGTGTACAAGTATGAAGACGAGTGGGCAGAGGAGTACCGGGTACGCATACCTGATGAGCGGCAACAACCGCGAAACCGGTCGTGTGCTTCCGGGGAAATTTTGTCCACACGTTAACATACTACTTACTATCAATATGAGCGCTTGCACATGCAGCCTCGTTGTTCGTTGGGTTAGCAGTGACCCAGACACGAATAACTATGAGAAGTCACAGTTGTGATTCATTTGTGGGCTCTTCAATGAAGAGTATCCATTCACACTCAAGACGCTTCAAATTAGATTCTAGTGAACATATAACATCGGAGTGTACAAGTATGAAGACGAGTGGGCAGAGGAGTACCGGGTACGCATACCTGATGAGCGGCAACAACCGCGAAACCGGTCGTGTGCTTCCGGGGAAATTTTGTCCACACGTTAACATACTACTTACTCTCAATATGAGCGCTTGCACATGCAGCCTCGTTGTTCGTTGGGTTAGCAGTGACCCAGACACGAATAACTATGAGAAATCACAGTTGTGATTCATTTGTGGGCTCTTCAATGAAGATTATCCATTCACACTCCAGACGCTTCAAATTAGATTCTAGTGAACATATAACATCGGAGTGTACAAGTATGAAGACGAGTGGGCAGAGGAGTACCGGGTACGCATACCTGATGAGCGGCAACAACCGTGAAACCGGTCGTGTGCTTCCGGGGAAATTTTGTCCACACGTTAACATACTACTTACTATCAATATGAGCGCTTGCACATGCAGCCTCGTTGTTCGTTGGGTTAGCAGTGACCCAGACACGAATAACTATGAGAAATCACAGTTGTGATTCATTTGTGGGCTCTTCAATGAAGAGTATCCATTCACACTCCAGACGCTTCAAATTAGATTCTAGTGAACATATAACATCGGAGTGTACAAGTATGAAGACGAGTGGGCAGAGGAGTACCGGGTACGCATACCTGATGAGCGGCAACAACCGCGAACCCGGTCGTGTGCTTACGGGGAAATTTGTCCACACGTTAACATACTACTTACTCTCAATATGAGCGCTTGCACATGCAGCCTCGTTGTTCGTTGGGTTAGCAGTGACCCAGACACGAATAACTATGAGAAATCACAGTTGTGATTCATTTGTGGGCTCTTCAATGAAGAGTATCCATTCACACTCAAGACGCTTCAAATTAGATTCTAGTGAACATATAACATCGGAGTGTACAAGTATGAAGACGAGTGGGCAGAGGAGTACCGGGTACGCATACCTGATGAGCGGCAACAACCGCGAAACCGGTCGTGTGCTTCCGGGGAAATTTGTCCACACGTTAACATACTACTTACTATCAATATGAGCGCTTGCACATGCAGCCTCGTTGTTCGTTGGGTTAGCAGTGACCCAGACACGAATAACTATGAGAAATCACAGTTGTGATTCATTTGTGGGCTCTTCAATGAAGATTATCCATTCACACTCAAGACGCTTCAAATTAGATTCTAGTGAACATATAACATCGGAGTGTACAAGTATGAAGACGAGTGGGCAGAGGAGTACCGGGTACGCATACCTGATGAGCGGCAACAACCGCGAAACCGGTCGTATGCTTCCGGGGAAATTTTGTCCACACGTTAACATACTACTTACTCTCAATATGAGCGCTTGCACATGCAGCCTCGTTGTTCGTTGGGTTAGCAGTGACCCAGACACGAATAACTATGAGAAATCACAGTTGTGATTCATTTGTGGGCTCTTCAATGAAGATTATCCATTCACACTCAAGACGCTTCAAATTAGATTCTAGTGAACATATAACATCGGAGTGTACAAGTATGAAGACGAGTGGGCAGAGGAGTACCGGGTACGCATACCTGATGAGCGGCAACAACCGCGAAACCGGTCGTGTGCTTCCGGGGAAATTTTGTCCACACGTTAACATACTACTTACTATCAATATGAGCGCTTGCACATGCAGCCTCGTTGTTCGTTGGGTTAGCAGTGACCCAGACACGAATAACTATGAGAAATCACAGTTGTGATTCATTTGTGGGCTCTTCAATGAAGATTATCCATTCACACTCCAGACGCTTCAAATTAGATTCTAGTGAACATATAACATCGGAGTGTACAAGTATGAAGACGAGTGGGCAGAGGAGTACCGGGTACGCATACCTGATGAGCGGCAACAACCGCGAAACCGGTCGTATGCTTCCGGGGAAATTTTGTCCACACGTTAACATACTACTTACTATCAATATGAGCGCTTGCACATGCAGCCTCGTTGTTCGTTGGGTTAGCAGTGACCCAGACACGAATAACTATGAGAAATCACAGTTGTGATTCATTTGTGGGCTCTTCAATGAAGAGTATCCATTCACACTCCAGACGCTTCAAATTAGATTCTAGTGAACATATAACATCGGAGTGTACAAGTATGAAGACGAGTGGGCAGAGGAGTACCGGGTACGCATACCTGATGAGCGGCAACAACCGCGAAACCGGTCGTGTGCTTCCGGGGAAATTTTGTCCACACGTTAACATACTACTTACTATCAATATGAGCGCTTGCACATGCAGCCTCGTTGTTCGTTGGGTTAGCAGTGACCCAGACACGAATAACTATGAGAAATCACAGTTGTGATTCATTTGTGGGCTCTTCAATGAAGAGTATCCATTCACACTCCAGACGCTTCAAATTAGATTCTAGTGAACATATAACATCGGAGTGTACAAGTATGAAGACGAGTGGGCAGAGGAGTACCGGGTACGCATACCTGATGAGCGGCAACAACCGCGAAATCGGTCGTGTGCTTCCGGGGAAATTTGTCCACACGTTAACATACTACTTACTCTCAATATGAGCGCTTGCACATGCAGCCTCGTTGTTCGTTGGGTTAGCAGTGACCCAGACACGAATAACTATGAGAAATCACAGTTGTGATTCATTTGTGGGCTCTTCAATGACGATTATCCATTCACACTCAAGACGCTTCAAATTAGATTCTAGTGAACATATAACATCGGAGTGTACAAGTATGAAGACGAGTGGGCAGAGGAGTACCGGGTACGCATACCTGATGAGCGGCAACAACCGCGAAACCGGTCGTATGCTTCCGGGGAAATTTTGTCCACACGTTAACATACTACTTACTCTCAATATGAGCGCTTGCACATGCAGCCTCGTTGTTCGTTGGGTTAGCAGTGACCCAGACACGAATAACTATGAGAAATCACAGTTGTGATTCATTTGTGGGCTCTTCAATGAAGATTATCCATTCACACTCAAGACGCTTCAAATTAGATTCTAGTGAACATATAACATCGGAGTGTACAAGTATGAAGACGAGTGGGCAGAGGAGTACCGGGTACGCATACCTGATGAGCGGCAACAACCGCGAAACCGGTCGTGTGCTTCCGGGGAAATTTTGTCCACACGTTAACATACTACTTACTATCAATATGAGCGCTTGCACATGCAGCCTCGTTGTTCGTTGGGTTAGCAGTGACCCAGACACGAATAACTATGAGAAATCACAGTTGTGATTCATTTGTGGGCTCTTCAATGAAGATTATCCATTCACACTCCAGACGCTTCAAATTAGATTCTAGTGAACATATAACATCGGAGTGTACAAGTATGAAGACGAGTGGGCAGAGGAGTACCGGGTACGCATACCTGATGAGCGGCAACAACCGCGAAACCGGTCGTATGCTTCCGGGGAAATTTTGTCCACACGTTAACATACTACTTACTATCAATATGAGCGCTTGCACATGCAGCCTCGTTGTTCGTTGGGTTAGCAGTGACCCAGACACGAATAACTATGAGAAATCACAGTTGTGATTCATTTGTGGGCTCTTCAATGAAGATTATCCATTCACACTCCAGACGCTTCAAATTAGATTCTAGTGAACATATAACATCGGAGTGTACAAGTATGAAGACGAGTGGGCAGAGGAGTACCGGGTACGCATACCTGATGAGCGGCAACAACCGCGAAACCGGTCGTGTGCTTCCGGGGAAATTTTGTCCACACGTTAACATACTACTTACTATCAATATGAGCGCTTGCACATGCAGCCTCGTTGTTCGTTGGGTTAGCAGTGACCCAGACACGAATAACTATGAGAAATCACAGTTGTGATTCATTTGTGGGCTCTTCAATGAAGAGTATCCATTCACACTCCAGACGCTTCAAATTAGATTCTAGTGAACATATAACATCGGAGTGTACAAGTATGAAGACGAGTGGGCAGAGGAGTACCGGGTACGCATACCTGATGAGCGGCAACAACCGCGAAACCGGTCGTGTGCTTCCGGGGAAATTTGTCCACACGTTAACATACTACTTACTCTCAATATGAGCGCTTGCACATGCAGCCTCGTTGTTCGTTGGGTTAGCAGTGACCCAGACACGAATAACTATGAGAAATCACAGTTGTGATTCATTTGTGGGCTCTTCAATGAAGAGTATCCATTCACACTCCAGACGCTTCAAATTAGATTCTAGTGAACATATAACATCGGAGTGTACAAGTATGAAGACGAGTGGGCAGAGGAGTACCGGGTACGCATACCTGATGAGCGGCAACAACCGCGAAATCGGTCGTGTGCTTCCGGGGAAATTTTGTCCACACGTTAACATACTACTTACTATCAATATGAGCGCTTGCACATGCAGCCTCGTTGTTCGTTGGGTTAGCAGTGACCCAGACACGAATAACTATGAGAAATCACAGTTGTGATTCATTTGTGGGCTCTTCAATGAAGAGTATCCATTCACACTCAAGACGCTTCAAATTAGATTCTAGTGAACATATAACATCGGAGTGTACAAGTATGAAGACGAGTGGGCAGAGGAGTACCGGGTACGCATACCTGATGAGCGGCAACAACCGCGAACCCGGTCGTGTGCTTACGGGGAAATTTGTCCACACGTTAACATACTACTTACTCTCAATATGAGCGCTTGCACATGCAGCCTCGTTGTTCGTTGGGTTAGCAGTGACCCAGACACGAATAACTATGAGAAATCACAGTTGTGATTCATTTGTGGGCTCTTCAATGAAGATTATCCATTCACACTCAAGACGCTTCAAATTAGATTCTAGTGAACATATAACATCGGAGTGTACAAGTATGAAGACGAGTGGGCAGAGGAGTACCGGGTACGCATACCTGATGAGCGGCAACAACCGCGAAACCGGTCGTGTGCTTACGGGGAAATTTTGTCCACACGTTAACATACTACTTACTATCAATATGAGCGCTTGCACATGCAGCCTCGTTGTTCGTTGGGTTAGCAGTGACCCAGACACGAATAACTATGAGAAATCACAGTTGTGATTCATTTGTGGGCTCTTCAATGAAGATTATCCATTCACACTCCAGACGCTTCAAATTAGATTCTAGTGAACATATAACATCGGAGTGTACAAGTATGAAGACGAGTGGGCAGAGGAGTACCGGGTACGCATACCTGATGAGCGGCAACAACCGCGAAACCGGTCGTATGCTTCCGGGGAAATTTTGTCCACACGTTAACATACTACTTACTATCAATATGAGCGCTTGCACATGCAGCCTCGTTGTTCGTTGGGTTAGCAGTGACCCAGACACGAATAACTATGAGAAATCACAGTTGTGATTCATTTGTGGGCTCTTCAATGAAGATTATCCATTCACACTCCAGACGCTTCAAATTAGATTCTAGTGAACATATAACATCGGAGTGTACAAGTATGAAGACGAGTGGGCAGAGGAGTACCGGGTACGCATACCTGATGAGCGGCAACAACCGTGAAACCGGTCGTGTGCTTCCGGGGAAATTTTGTCCACACGTTAACATACTACTTACTATCAATATGAGCGCTTGCACATGCAGCCTCGTTGTTCGTTGGGTTAGCAGTGACCCAGACACGAATAACTATGAGAAATCACAGTTGTGATTCATTTGTGGGCTCTTCAATGAAGAGTATCCATTCACACTCAAGACGCTTCAAATTAGATTCTAGTGAACATATAACATCGGAGTGTACAAGTATGAAGACGAGTGGGCAGAGGAGTACCGGGTACGCATACCTGATGAGCGGCAACAACCGCGAAACCGGTCGTGTGCTTCCGGGGAAATTTGTCCACACGTTAACATACTAGTTACTCTCAATATGAGCGCTTGCACATGCAGCCTCGTTGTTCGTTGGGTTAGCAGTGACCCAGACACGAATAACTATGAGAAATCACAGTTGTGATTCATTTGTGGGCTCTTCAATGAAGAGTATCCATTCACACTCCAGACGCTTCAAATTAGATTCTAGTGAACATATAACATCGGAGTGTACAAGTATGAAGACGAGTGGGCAGAGGAGTACCGGGTACGCATACCTGATGAGCGGCAACAACCGCGAAATCGGTCGTGTGCTTCCGGGGAAATTTTGTCCACACGTTAACATACTACTTACTATCAATATGAGCGCTTGCACATGCAGCCTCGTTGTTCGTTGGGTTAGCAGTGACCCAGACACGAATAACTATGAGAAATCACAGTTGTGATTCATTTGTGGGCTCTTCAATGAAGAGTATCCATTCACACTCAAGACGCTTCAAATTAGATTCTAGTGAACATATAACATCGGAGTGTACAAGTATGAAGACGAGTGGGCAGAGGAGTACCGGGTACGCATACCTGATGAGCGGCAACAACCGCGAAACCGGTCGTGTGCTTACGGGGAAATTTGTCCACACGTTAACATACTACTTACTATCAATATGAGCGCTTGCACATGCAGCCTCGTTGTTCGTTGGGTTAGCAGTGACCCAGACACGAATAACTATGAGAAATCACAGTTGTGATTCATTTGTGGGCTCTTCAATGAAGATTATCCATTCACACTCAAGACGCTTCAAATTAGATTCTAGTGAACATATAACATCGGAGTGTACAAGTATGAAGACGAGTGGGCAGAGGAGTACCGGGTACGCATACCTGATGAGCGGCAACAACCGCGAAACCGGTCGTATGCTTCCGGGGAAATTTTGTCCACACGTTAACATACTACTTACTATCAATATGAGCGCTTGCACATGCAGCCTCGTTGTTCGTTGGGTTAGCAGTGACCCAGACACGAATAACTATGAGAAATCACAGTTGTGATTCATTTGTGGGCTCTTCAATGAAGATTATCCATTCACACTCCAGACGCTTCAAATTAGATTCTAGTGAACATATAACATCGGAGTGTACAAGTATGAAGACGAGTGGGCAGAGGAGTACCGGGTACGCATACCTGATGAGCGGCAACAACCGTGAAACCGGTCGTGTGCTTCCGGGGAAATTTTGTCCACACGTTAACATACTACTTACTATCAATATGAGCGCTTGCACATGCAGCCTCGTTGTTCGTTGGGTTAGCAGTGACCCAGACACGAATAACTATGAGAAATCACAGTTGTGATTCATTTGTGGGCTCTTCAATGAAGAGTATCCATTCACACTCCAGACGCTTCAAATTAGATTCTAGTGAACATATAACATCGGAGTGTACAAGTATGAAGACGAGTGGGCAGAGGAGTACCGGGTACGCATACCTGATGAGCGGCAACAACCGCGAAACCGGTCGTGTGCTTACGGGGAAATTTTGTCCACACGTTAACATACTACTTACTCTCAATATGAGCGCTTGCACATGCAGCCTCGTTGTTCGTTGGGTTAGCAGTGACCCAGACACGAATAACTATGAGAAATCACAGTTGTGATTCATTTGTGGGCTCTTCAATGAAGATTATCCATTCACACTCCAGACGCTTCAAATTAGATTCTAGTGAACATATAACATCGGAGTGTACAAGTATGAAGACGAGTGGGCAGAGGAGTACCGGGTACGCATACCTGATGAGCGGCAACAACCGCGAAACCGGTCGTGTGCTTACGGGGAAATTTGTCCACACGTTAACATACTACTTACTCTCAATATGAGCGCTTGCACATGCAGCCTCGTTGTTCGTTGGGTTAGCAGTGACCCAGACACGAATAACTATGAGAAATCACAGTTGTGATTCATTTGTGGGCTCTTCAATGAAGAGTATCCATTCACACTCAAGACGCTTCAAATTAGATTCTAGTGAACATATAACATCGGAGTGTACAAGTATGAAGACGAGTGGGCAGAGGAGTACCGGGTACGCATACCTGATGAGCGGCAACAACCGTGAAACCGGTCGTGTGCTTCCGGGGAAATTTTGTCCACACGTTAACATACTACTTACTCTCAATATGAGCGCTTGCACATGCAGCCTCGTTGTTCGTTGGGTTAGCAGTGACCCAGACACGAATAACTATGAGAAATCACAGTTGTGATTCATTTGTGGGCTCTTCAATGAAGAGTATCCATTCACACTCCAGACGCTTCAAATTAGATTCTAGTGAACATATAACATCGGAGTGTACAAGTATGAAGACGAGTGGGCAGAGGAGTACCGGGTACGCATACCTGATGAGCGGCAACAACCGCGAAACCGGTCGTGTGCTTACGGGGAAATTTGTCCACACGTTAACATACTACTTACTCTCAATATGAGCGCTTGCACATGCAGCCTCGTTGTTCGTTGGGTTAGCAGTGACCCAGACACGAATAACTATGAGAAATCACAGTTGTGATTCATTTGTGGGCTCTTCAATGAAGAGTATCCATTCACACTCCAGACGCTTCAAATTAGATTCTAGTGAACATATAACATCGGAGTGTACAAGTATGAAGACGAGTGGGCAGAGGAGCACCGGGTACGCATACCTGATGAGCGGCAACAACCGTGAAACCGGTCGTGTGCTTCCGGGGAAATTTTGTCCACACGTTAACATACTACTTACTATCAATATGAGCGCTTGCACATGCAGCCTCGTTGTTCGTTGGGTTAGCAGTGACCCAGACACGAATAACTATGAGAAATCACAGTTGTGATTCATTTGTGGGCTCTTCAATGAAGAGTATCCATTCACACTCAAGACGCTTCAAATTAGATTCTAGTGAACATATAACATCGGAGTGTACAAGTATGAAGACGAGTGGGCAGAGGAGTACCGGGTACGCATACCTGATGAGCGGCAACAACCGCGAAACCGGTCGTGTGCTTCCGGGGAAATTTGTCCACACGTTAACATACTACTTACTCTCAATATGAGCGCTTGCACATGCAGCCTCGTTGTTCGTTGGGTTAGCAGTGACCCAGACACGAATAACTATGAGAAATCACAGTTGTGATTCATTTGTGGGCTCTTCAATGAAGAGTATCCATTCACACTCCAGACGCTTCAAATTAGATTCTAGTGAACATATAACATCGGAGTGTACAAGTATGAAGACGAGTGGGCAGAGGAGTACCGGGTACGCATACCTGATGAGCGGCAACAACCGCGAAACCGGTCGTGTGCTTACGGGGAAATTTGTCCACACGTTAACATACTACTTACTCTCAATATGAGCGCTTGCACATGCAGCCTCGTTGTTCGTTGGGTTAGCAGTGACCCAGACACGAATAACTATGAGAAATCACAGTTGTGATTCATTTGTGGGCTCTTCAATGAAGAGTATCCATTCACACTCCAGACGCTTCAAATTAGATTCTAGTGAACATATAACATCGGAGTGTACAAGTATGAAGACGAGTGGGCAGAGGAGCACCGGGTACGCATACCTGATGAGCGGCAACAACCGTGAAACCGGTCGTGTGCTTCCGGGGAAATTTTGTCCACACGTTAACATACTACTTACTCTCAATATGAGCGCTTGCACATGCAGCCTCGTTGTTCGTTGGGTTAGCAGTGACCCAGACACGAATAACTATGAGAAATCACAGTTGTGATTCATTTGTGGGCTCTTCAATGAAGAGTATCCATTCACACTCCAGACGCTTCAAATTAGATTCTAGTGAACATATAACATCGGAGTGTACAAGTATGAAGACGAGTGGGCAGAGGAGTACCGGGTACGCATACCTGATGAGCGGCAACAACCGCGAAACCGGTCGTGTGCTTACGGGGAAATTTGTCCACACGTTAACATACTACTTACTCTCAATATGAGCGCTTGCACATGCAGCCTCGTTGTTCGTTGGGTTAGCAGTGACCCAGACACGAATAACTATGAGAAATCACAGTTGTGATTCATTTGTGGGCTCTTCAATGAAGAGTATCCATTCACACTCCAGACGCTTCAAATTAGATTCTAGTGAACATATAACATCGGAGTGTACAAGTATGAAGACGAGTGGGCAGAGGAGTACCGGGTACGCATACCTGATGAGCGGCAACAACCGCAAAACCGGTCGTGTGGATCCGGGGAAATTTTGTCCACACGTTAACATACTACTTACTATCAATATGAGCGCTTGCACATGCAGCCTCGTTGTTCGTTGGGTTAGCAGTGACCCAGACACGAATAACTATGAGAAATCACAGTTGTGATTCATTTGTGGGCTCTTCAATGAAGATTATCCATTCACACTCCAGACGCTTCAAATTAGATTCTAGTGAACATATAACATCGGAGTGTACAAGTATGAAGACGAGTGGGCAGAGGAGTACCGGGTACGCATACCTGATGAGCGGCAACAACCGCGAAACCGGTCGTGTGCTTCCGGGGAAATTTGTCCACACGTTAACATACTACTTACTCTCAATATGAGCGCTTGCACATGCAGCCTCGTTGTTCGTTGGGTTAGCAGTGACCCAGACACGAATAACTATGAGAAATCACAGTTGTGATTCATTTGTGGGCTCTTCAATGAAGAGTATCCATTCACACTCCAGACGCTTCAAATTAGATTCTAGTGAACATATAACATCGGAGTGTACAAGTATGAAGACGAGTGGGCAGAGGAGTACCGGGTACGCATACCTGATGAGCGGCAACAACCGCGAAACCGGTCGTGTGCTTCCGGGGAAATTTGTCCACACGTTAACATACTACTTACTCTCAATATGAGCGCTTGCACATGCAGCCTCGTTGTTCGTTGGGTTAGCAGTGACCCAGACACGAATAACTATGAGAAATCACAGTTGTGATTCATTTGTGGGCTCTTCAATGAAGAGTATCCATTCACACTCCAGACGCTTCAAATTAGATTCTAGTGAACATATAACATCGGAGTGTACAAGTATGAAGACGAGTGGGCAGAGGAGTACCGGGTACGCATACCTGATGAGCGGCAACAACCGCGAAACCGGTCGTGTGCTTACGGGGAAATTTGTCCACACGTTAACATACTACTTACTCTCAATATGAGCGCTTGCACATGCAGCCTCGTTGTTCGTTGGGTTAGCAGTGACCCAGACACGAATAACTATGAGAAATCACAGTTGTGATTCATTTGTGGGCTCTTCAATGAAGAGTATCCATTCACACTCAAGACGCTTCAAATTAGATTCTAGTGAACATATAACATCGGAGTGTACAAGTATGAAGACGAGTGGGCAGAGGAGTACCGGGTACGCATACCTGATGAGCGGCAACAACCGTGAAACCGGTCGAGTGCTTCCGGGGAAATTTTGTCCACACGTTAACATACTACTTACTATCAATATGAGCGCTTGCACATGCAGCCTCGTTGTTCGTTGGGTTAGCAGTGACCCAGACACGAATAACTATGAGAAGTCACAGTTGTGATTCATTTGTGGGCTCTTCAATGAAGAGTATCCATTCACACTCCAGACGCTTCAAATTAGATTCTAGTGAACATATAACATCGGAGTGTACAAGTATGAAGACGAGTGGGCAGAGGAGTACCGGGTACGCATACCTGATGAGCGGCAACAACCGTGAAACCGGTCGTGTGCTTACGGGGAAATTTTGTCCACACGTTAACATACTACTTACTCTCAATATGAGCGCTTGCACATGCAGCCTCGTTGTTCGTTGGGTTAGCAGTGACCCAGACACGAATAACTATGAGAAATCACAGTTGTGATTCATTTGTGGGCTCTTCAATGAAGAGTATCCATTCACACTCCAGACGCTTCAAATTAGATTCTAGTGAACATATAACATCGGAGTGTACAAGTATGAAGACGAGTGGGCAGAGGAGTACCGGGTACGCATACCTGATGAGCGGCAACAACCGCGAAACCGGTCGTGTGCTTACGGGGAAATTTGTCCACACGTTAACATACTACTTACTCTCAATATGAGCGCTTGCACATGCAGCCTCGTTGTTCGTTGGGTTAGCAGTGACCCAGACACGAATAACTATGAGAAATCACAGTTGTGATTCATTTGTGGGCTCTTCAATGAAGAGTATCCATTCACACTCCAGACGCTTCAAATTAGATTCTAGTGAACATATAACATCGGAGTGTACAAGTATGAAGACGAGTGGGCAGAGGAGTACCGGGTACGCATACCTGATGAGCGGTAACAACCGCGAAATCGGTCGTGTGCTTCCGGGGAAATTTGTCCACACGTTAACATACTACTTACTCTCAATATGAGCGCTTGCACATGCAGCCTCGTTGTTCGTTGGGTTAGCAGTGACCCAGACACGAATAACTATGAGAAATCACAGTTGTGATTCATTTGTGGGCTCTTCAATGAAGAGTATCCATTCACACTCAAGACGCTTCAAATTAGATTCTAGTGAACATATAACATCGGAGTGTACAAGTATGAAGACGAGTGGGCAGAGGAGTACCGGGTACGCATACCTGATGAGCGGCAACAACCGTGAAACCGGTCGTGTGCTTCCGGGGAAATTTTGTCCACACGTTAACATACTACTTACTATCAATATGAGCGCTTGCACATGCAGCCTCGTTGTTCGTTGGGTTAGCAGTGACCCAGACACGAATAACTATGAGAAATCACAGTTGTGATTCATTTGTGGGCTCTTCAATGAAGATTATCCATTCACACTCCAGACGCTTCAAATTAGATTCTAGTGAACATATAACATCGGAGTGTACAAGTATGAAGACGAGTGGGCAGAGGAGTACCGGGTACGCATACCTGATGAGCGGCAACAACCGCGAAACCGGTCGTGTGCTTCCGGGGAAATTTTGTCCACACGTTAACATACTACTTACTATCAATATATATATATATATATTTGGTAGGAATGTTTATTTTTGGAAGAAAACACAGAGTTTTCAGTATAAAATTAAGATTGGTTAATCAACATTGTAAGCGTTGTGCGGTTCGGGACATTGTGGAAATTTTATTGTTCGTGGCTCTGAAAATCCGGTGTAGAATGTACATATGTGGTGAGTTGGCTGCTTCTGGTCCCGCCTGAAAGACCACAGTCAAGGTCGCCTTGATTTTGTCTCCAGTTTTCCGATCGCGGCCAGGGTAGCTGAAATGATTTGACAAATCGCTTGTGTGAACAAAGCCATGGATTTTACGGCCTAATCGCTTCTGCCTCTGCTGTTGCAAAATTAATTCAATGAACGATCTTCGAAGAATTCACAGGTACTTTATAAATTATCTTGAAGGCTTCTTTGTCCACCTGGTGCCCTGTGTCGGCAAGATGCGCTACGGTTGCGCTAGTTACGGTTCATCTAGTTCCTGTCCTCAGCCAGGCTGGTTTGTGTTCCTTAATTCTTTGGGATAGTTGCCGTGTCGTTTTGCCTAAATAGCTTTTCGAACATGAGTAAACCAATGAATATGTTAGCATGGTGGAGGAAAGGACAGGCAATTTATCTTTGAGATTCATAGAAACCATTGACCAGCTAGTGAAGTGGTTGCGTGGAGTGGAGGTGGGACATGTACAGGTTATTGTATCCCTCACTCACCGAACTAGTAGTTCACATTTAACATCACCTTTGATGGGCAGTCGGATGTGAATTTCTCTCTTCTTAATGGTCATTATCAGTGGTCGCTCAAGTACTTCCAAAATGTTCTTTTGAACAAAACTTTCCAGATATCCATGGCTTAGTAGCATGTCTTAAGTGGTATCCATCTTATCATAGTAGATTGTGCGGTTCATTAGCACAACTTTGGAGCCTTTGTCAGGCCTGGCAATAACACTGTCTTTATTTCCCTTTACATTCCTAACGCTTTCCTGTGTCGGTTACCAACAATGCTTCTAAATATCTTCTGTTGCTACTTACGGGCACTAGTGTTCCTCGTCTATATGGCTTAACCAAGATACATTACTCGGGGGTACCACTGAGACCCATACTTGATATGGGCACTTGTGATCACTCCACTGCTCGTTGACTCGTCGATATACTAGAACCAGTCAGCCTTTCGTAGGTGTGGTTGCTACAACAGTAGGCCGTGACAGAAACACATTCGACTTCTAAATGGAAAGAAAACGAAACAAGTGAAAGTTGCTACGAACGTTGACAAAGTATTAATAATAAGTTCGACTAACGAAAAACTCATGTGGTTGGCTTATAAATTTGAGCAATACACATGATCACACTGGTCTAAAATATAGCAGGAGCAGGAAGCAGAACTATCAGTTTTGTATACCATTCCCACTTGTTCTACCTAAGTGAAATGAGGCTATTCTCTATTTCGATGAATCACACCGCAGCCATGTTTCAGGTGCATTTTATTTATAATTATCACACATTTCACCACTTCTGCGCTAAATGAGTGATCAAGATAAAGTGTTCCTTCCTAGACAGAGTGAACAGTGTAACTGTGTCTTCAAAACCCATATGCCTTCTACCCACAAACTCATCCATTGGCACAGAAAATCTCGGCCCACTGATCAAATGGTTGGTCGAGAAAAATCTCTCTTTCTCTCACACAAGCACACGTACATTCTCGTCCATCCCAACTTCCTTATGTTGAATCACGTTTTGCATATGGCCACTTAGACATAGTTGGTCTTTCGTGGCCTACGGATAGACTCCGTGATCTCCTCACTTGTGTTGACCGTTTTATTCGCTGTCCAGTGGTCATCCCCACTGCTGGCACATCTGGTGAAACTGTTTTTATGTCACGATTTATACATTTGTTGTTCCAAACACAACCACCACCGACAGAGATGCATACTCCCAATCCAAACTTTTCCGTGATTTCACCTCTCTCCTTGGATGTACGACTGCTAATCGTCTCACATCAAATAGACTCATCGAGGGATTTCATCGTCATCTGAAAGCCTCCCACATATGCACTTCCAATGCCAACAAGTGAACAGACTTGCTTCCGTTAATCATGTGGTGAATAAAGCAATTGCTTGACTTAACACCTCAAAGGAAGATACTGGATTTTGTCCTGCTGACTTATTTGGCATCTCCTTTCAACTACCTGATGGGTTTTTTCGATTTTACTAATAGATTTGTTGGCCAGTCAAATGTTTTCGTCGGTTACAATCTTTCACGAATCCACTGTGTGCGATTCCCACTCGTAATTACATTCGTCCAATTCACATATCCCCGGACTTAAACATGTTCTCACATTTTTGTTCGTTATGGTTCTGTTAAATACTCACTTTAACCTTCGTGTTCAGGACCTTATCGCGTCATTTTTCGTAATGGTAACTTCTTTTTTACTGACAAAGCTGGTATACGCTAAACGTCCTAATATTACTTACCTTGATGGAGACTACGTTGATTCCAGATCCTCCGTTAAATCATCCGTTCCTGCAACGAACCCAGCTGAGGCCAGTAATGCTCGAGGTCCTGGTTCCTCACTATAAAACATCATATACTCTGGTAGAAAGACTAATGAACCCGTTGGCTTTTCGACCCTGTAATTCCTTTAATTTTCCCCTAGATCCTTCTTCGAGCACCTACATCAAATCGACCGATGCTCGGGGAAGAGAAGGTTGTGGTGCAAATAATGATCTTTGCTACAATCTGAACTGTTTCATTCTTTGAAATTTATTCAATCCATTTATCAATGCGATCAATGCGACCACAACCCCGTCAGACTATCCAAGAATAGACTGGCAGTCAGTTGCCCGTACCCGCGTAGTCAATTCTATTATCTACACCTTGGTGTTCGGCTCAGGCGATCACATGCGCAGTCAACAAGTCGCACACAGACATTTTGAATTCAGCTTTTTCACACACGTACCAAATACACTTGACTGCTGATTAGCCTAAACAATAGGATGGACACATAGGGAATATGAACTCCGCCACACATTTACCGTCTACACCTTTTCCCATCAAGCTTTAGTCAAAACCCTTGATGCTTTAGCCACGACCCACCATTCTTTAGTCATGCGGGTGGGTTGGCCACGGGTGGTGGTCGGTGTGAAAACTAGTGGTCTAAACGAACTGTATCGTTATAACAAGATGAAGCATTGTGAATGGCAGTATGGGAGCTGGACTAAAACAGTCTAATGGAGTTCCTTGAAATGGCGAGCTGGATTGCCACGTCCAATTTCAATGATATTTGCAACGGTGTTTCCTGACTGATGAGCAGTAAATCTTTTTTTGGCACATCGCAAATCGAACAGTCTGATTGGTGCAAGAGGCTTCATAGACCACCCAAGAAGGAGCAATGATTAGGATTTCTTTGTTGTATAGTGATCAGCCGATCACACGCTGTCTGCCGCTTGTTTAACTGTACTTTTCGCGTACGCGGCAACCGCAAGCGTTACTTCCGACACTTCCTCGGCACACACCAGCGTGCGGTCTCTGTACTCAGGCCCTGTGAGAATACACGCGGTTGACTCTCCACGGTGTTTTCTCGTCGACTTCCTCGACGAAAGCGATCACAGAAGCTGAGGGAGTGGGCTCTGCAATAATTGGTGAGTCCATTCCATCTATAATTTTTGATTAATTCCACCGAAGTGACCCAGCCAGGTCACGTCCACGGTAGATTTTCCTTCCTTTCGTCAGTCATATATTCGGTCTAACATTAGTTAGGTTGCTTTTATCGAGTTCACATATCCCCATTGGGCATTTTAAGCTACGTAATATTTTGGATTGATACAACCATTTCATCCTTTGTTTTTCTTGATCGTCATCATTGTATCGATCAGTTTCCATTCCCATTGATTCCGAGATTTTGTATATTAGGTGTTGCCAACAAATTTCGGAATTCCAGGCTGGTTCGCTTCCACCGAGTACCTATTTCACAATGAATAGAGAGTTCAAGCCCGAGTATGAACCGGAGTGCCATGCAGCGCACATGAAAATACCGGATTTCATACTGGAAGATCCGGAGGTGTTCATCACCATCCTCGAGTCTCGTTTCCAGGAGGCTCGCATATTTGGTCAGCAGTCCCAGTACGATAAACTGCTCTCAGAAATCCCTGCTAGAATGATCCCACTGTCTCCCCTCTAGCTCTAACACTGCAAGCCGCCAACGGCACTCCCATCCCCACACACGGCAGTCATTTTCTCACCCTAGACCTTGGCTTGTGTCGTCCTTTCCCGTGGGTCTTCGTCGTCACCTTAGTGCACCTGGCTATTCTAGGCTCAGATTTTTTAGGAGTTCACGGTCCAGTAGTCGATCCCGGTAAGCGACAGCTAATAGATCTAGTCACATCAAATTTCGTTGTTGGTTTCTTAAATGAAGCTAAGCCACCAGCAATCCTCACGCCAATTCCCACTTCGGAACCAGGATTCAGTACTTTATTCAGCGGGTACCGTAATCTTGTCCACTCAAACAACAACCTGCTTCCATTCACCACTGATATGGCCCATCACATCTTCACACAAGGGCCCCGGTCCCTGCTCGACCCCACAGGTTGGTTCCAGACAAGCTCCGTGTAGCCCGCTCCGAGTTCCAACATATGCTCAACTTGGGAATTTCCGGCCTCCCAACAATCCGTGGGCATCATCCCTGCACATGGTCCCGGAGAAGTCGTCCGAAGACTGGAAACCGTGCAGGGGCCATCGTTCACTCAACCGAGTGACTACGCCCGACCGATATCTTATTCTACACATAACGGACCTGATAGTTAGTTTGGCGGGTAAGATAATTTTCAGTCGAATAGATTTAGTGTGAGCATATAACCAAATACCAGTAGTTTGGGCCGATACCCTCCAAACAGCCGTAACGACTCCTTTCGGTCTTTCGGAGTTTCTCCGAATGCCGACTGAACTTAGCAAGGCCGCGTAAACTTTCCAGCGTTTCATTGATATTGTATGCAGTAGTTTGAATTCCGCGTTCAGTTATTTCGACGGTATCCTGATTGCCAGCTCGTTCAAGACAGAACATCTGGAGCATCTACGCACGCTTTACGACTGCCTTAATTTACATGGGGTCACGGTTGGTGCGGACAATTGTCTAGTAAGCGTCGACGCTAACGAACCATTAGGCTAAAAGGTTATTTCCACAAGGATCATACCATTGCAGGAAAAGGTGCAGGCGATCCTGGACTACCCAGAACCTACGTCATTCAAGCAACTACGGCGTTCGGAAGAGTTGGTCAACTTCTATCGTCGTCCCATCCCACAATGCGCTCAGCTTATGTAGCCGCTGAAAGACCTGTTAGAAGGCAAATCAAAGCAACTGGTTCTCACAGAAACCGAACGTGAGGCATCTGCTACGCTGAAGCAGGCAATCGGCAACATTGCCTCTCTGTCACACCTGAAACCAACTTTCCCAATCGCGTTAGTCACCTAAACATCAGATACAGCCGGGGACGCGGTGCTGCAACAATACTCTGCCAACACTTAGCAACCCGTTGCATTCTTCTCTAAAGAAAAACTACAACCGGATGAATCCAAGTATAGCACCTTCGGTTGCGAAATTCTCGCTATCTACCTAGGCATCCATCACTTTAGACACGTCTTGGAGGTCTACACCGACCACAAACAGAACATCCATGCATTGCGCGCCATCGCGGACAGATACTCTCCCAGAGAGTCTAGATATCTGGATTACATCAATCAATATACGAGTGATGTACGTCATTGTTGTGTTGTAAACCAGAACACGGAGCTCTTGTAGAGTACGTAAGCAAGCATGTGTGTTATCTGTGTCAGATACAGACAGAGCACACAGGGCATTATGGACAAAATAAACCAATCAGTATACAGTGACCTTGTGAGTGGGCATGAACAACCAAGCATAACATGGTGCGTAAGCACAGGGGAGATAGGCGGGCAGCTCACGGGGAGTGCTCAATCGAACACATGCATGCATACAATGCACATACAACAATCATATCTCAGGTGTTGATAATCCTGTTGCAGACGCGCTATCTCGCATTGCATGGATCGACCCTACGTACGTAGAGTCGGACCATGCATTATTTGTAATGCGATGATCGCTCCAGCTCAATGGTCATCGTCGCAAACAGCAAACCCGATTAGCTGTGCAACGTTTGTGCGATCCAGAAGTACGCACCCGTTACGAGCAAAAGTAATCACATGAGTTATGATCTACGACGGTTAGTAATGTAAATGAGCATTGCGCTCACATCAAACAGGCGATGCACTTTGCAACAGGTTTTGCCTGTGGTCCTAGATCCGTTGTCCATCAGAGACACTGGATCTCGCAAGAGTCTCTGAGTATAATAGAGCAAAAGCATCTGCTCTCGAGCTGTGACGAGATGAAAAAAATTCGGAAAAAGCTACAGAGGTAAGTAATGAAAAGCCTCAAGGAGGATCGCAAAAATTGTTGGCTCAAGGTAGCCGAATGAATGGAAATAGCAGCTGATTCAGGTAACAGTCAGAGACTGTTCAAACTTATTCGTGACACCGGCGGACAGCGCATCCAGGTCTATGAAACGATTTGCAATAGGAATGGAGAACCCATCCATAGCAAACAGCAAAGGCTTGACCGTTGGGCCGAATACTTCAAGTAACAGATTAGCTGGCCGCACGCTAGAGTAGTTACTCCCGTGTCAACAACTGCGACTCCTTGGGTGGTATCACTTGAGCCCCCCTTCGGAAGTAGAAGTAGAGTCATGCATTCGATCACTAAGGCGAAGGAAAGCGGCAGTTCCCGGTGGACGTCCCCCAGTACTTTTCAAACTAGGTGGAGATGCTTTGATAAAATCACTTAGCGTCTTGCTCCGTGACATTTGGAACGAGGAGCGTATTCCGGTAATATGGAATGAGTCGTTGATTGTTCCCATCTTCAAGAAGGAAATACACAATGACTGTAGTAAACATCGTGGAATTAGCTTAATCCCGATAGTCACCAAAGTATTAGCTTCGATTTTGCTGCATCGTCTTACACCGGCTCGCGAGAGGAACACACCCGCGAACAGCAGGCTGGATTCCGCCCAGGTCGACGATGCATCGACCAGATTTCTACTCTTCACTGACTACTTGAAACGCGTCACACGCACCGCCGACTGACAATACTGATTTTCTTAGACCTGAAAGGCGCTCTCGATTCAGTTGATCAAGCAGCGATTTTCAGTGCTCCTCATCGAAAAGGTATGCCTCAGAATTTCGTGAACCTAATGAGATCATTGTATTCTCATACTTCTGGCCGCGTTAGAGTTTACGGTGAACTATCCGGTCGCTCCGAACCGACAAGTGGTGGTCGACAGAGATGTCCCATGTCTCCAATCCTGGTCAACTTAGTCATGGACGAAGTAATGGACAGTGCGCTGCGAAACCTTCAGGATGTAGGCGTCGAACTGGGAAATAGTGGAAAGCTATGTGATCTAGATAACGCGGACGACCTTGTCTGCTTGTTCGAATCCACGGAACATGTTCAACGTGCACTAGATAATCTCGCAAGAGCTGTAGCTCCATTCGGCATGCACTTTGCACCTTCAAAGTGTAAGGTGATGTTACAAGACTGGAAGTCAACGATTCCGAGCTTGATGCTCGATGGGGAGGTGCTGTCAGTTATCGACCACTTCACGTACCTCGGCAGCAGCGTCACGACCAATGGGAGCACAGTAGTAGAGATGAGCAGGCGTATATCCAAGGCTCGAGAGGCGTACGCTAGACTGAAACACTTGTGGCGTCGGTCCGATATTTCACTGAAGTTGAAAGGTCGTGTATACTGTGCAGCAGTGTTCAGTTTTATTGTATGGTTGCGAAACTTGGAGTCTGCGTGCTGAAGATATTCGTCTCTTGAGGTTTTCGACCATCGATGTTTACGTAGTATCTCTAAGATCGGGTGGAATAGCCGAATAAGTAATCATGAGGTCAGAAATCGAGTATTGGGTACTAATTCGGAGAACATTCTGTCACGGCGTACCCAACTTAGTAGAGTTTGTTGGTTGGGGCACTTGTTACGTATGGCAAACACACGTCTACCGTACGGTGTCCTATTCTCCGTTCCTCCTAGGGAGTGGAAGAGACCACGTGGAGGTCAACAGATGACGTGGCAGTGAGGAATGAAAAAATGCACAGCAGACTTAGGAAAATGGGGTGCTTCACGTCTTCGTGGTTGGAGTCCAAAAGATCCCTCAACCAGTTGGCTGGAGACACTGAAGGATATGGCTGCGAACCGCGAACAGTGGCGATCGTGTTGTCACTTTCTATCGAATCAGAATGACTGATCGATGTGCATTTGTACAGTTAGACTGTCTATTCTGTGTGATCGCTGTTAGGGCATTCTTTCCTCTTCCCACCCATGTCGGTCCACTCCATGTCCATCTTGTATATTAATACATTCTAATTCAGCGTTCAACTGGGTGAGAAAGGCAGTGGTCAGTGGGGCTTGCTCTACTGTTTAACGCTGTACGATGACGGTGATGATATCTCGCATTCATAACCTGGACCTCAACATCCCCGGCTCGATCAACCTGGAAGCTATCTCATCCTCTTGAGCAGACGATCTTGAGGTAGAACATATTCGTAGCGCCTCATCACTGCGGCTGCAGTCGGTTCCCATTCCTTCAGCCAAAGGTTACATACCCTGTGACATGTCAAAAGGCCACCCAAAACCAGTAATACCGTCAGCTTATAGGCGACAGTTTTTACAAACCTTATACGATTTGTTGCACTCAGATATCAAGGCCTCTACCAAACTCGTCGGTGAGGGTTATATTTGGCACAACATGAACCATGATGTCACTGCGTGGGCCCGTACCTGCATCTAATGTCAACAGTCGAAAGTGCATAGGCACACAAAAAGCCCATTATAAAAATTTCCAGCTGTCGACTCACGTTTACAACACGTTCGTGTCGACCTAGAAGGGCCGTTGCCTCCGTCAAAGGGTAGCATCTATCTGCTTACTTGTATAAGTCGTTTCACCAGATGGCCGATAGCTGTGCCTTTGCACAATGCAGCTAACGAAACAGTCACCCAAGCTTTCTTAGAACACTGGGTGGCAGTATTTGGTTGTCCAGTTGTGGTTACCACAGACCTCGGCTTGCATTTCGTGGGAGCTTTCAGTAATCTTCTACAATGTTTAGGCACCCGTGGCATTCTTTTCGCGGCCTAACACCCGTCAGCAAACGGAATGGTAGAACGTTTGACTAAGCTGATTGCGCCGCCAGGCTAATGCACCAGGTGGGTAAATTACACCTTCCCGTGGCTCGCGAAGACACGACGGTTTACATACACCCACACCTCCAAGACTGTACGCACTTTTTTCTGAGGATAGAGGAACGCGTTCCTCTATATCCCGCCTACTCCGGCTCCCACGGAGTCCTACGTCGCCTGGAGGAAACATTCGTCATTGACCACAACAGTAGGAAGGATACGGTTACCATGGACAGACTTAAACCAGCTTTTCTTGCTAAATAAATTTCGTCCGATGTCACCCCATCGAATTCTTCAGGACCAGCACCCATGTCCCCGGCGTCCCATACGCCGACCGTACCAAAGCCGATGACCCAGCTGCCTGGCCGTCCTAACACAGTCCTCAACACACAGCAGCCTCCATTGGCTTCAAATCGCGGGAGGGCGATCAAGAAACCCATTCGTTTCGCAGAAATGGTATGCTGGATCCCACAATAAAAAACAAAAAACAAATAATAGTAACAATAGTGTTATTAATAAAAATAAGGATTTTTCTCACCGACTGCTGTGGCTGCCTATTTGAGAAACTACTGGTGCAAAGGGCCAGTTTAGAACTGAAGGCACTCGACGGAATCTGGTATGTTAACCGATGTTCAGGCCACATCACGATTGCCCCTGTTCAGTTCACGCACTATCTAATATTATCATCAGAAAATTAGTGTAAATCTGTCATTATTTTCAGAATACGGTCATGCTTTCAGGTGCTTTTATTGAGAGAAAACAATTTACATTATTTTTGGGGGTGGTACTCAACGTTGGAATATAAACATATTGACCGGGAAATTAGCAAAACGAACACAACTTAAGCGCTAATGATGGAGGGACTGTTTCGTCGAACATTCATTTGCGGGTGCTCCAAGACGCACCATGTCATCAACTTACTCATCCACGGAGGTCGCTTCTAGTGACTCGTTTCTCGTTAGGTATGCCTAGTGCTTCGTATACATGACACCAATGATTTTCTACTTACTATCCTACCTAACGATGTTTTAGTCGCAGTTGATTTATCTTCGGATCACAAAGTGGCTGTTAACTCTTCCAAATGTGCAGATGCTTCTCTCTTTCAAAATTGATAAGTATACCAGAAATGTGGAATCTGCTTTCGGTTTACGCAGACATATAGTGACTCGGAGTAGGTCTAACATAAAACCTGATGTAGTCGGATGTTGAACTCTGATTTATAAATTGAAAAATTGCTAAATTTGAGTCCAGCATTTTGGTCCGAAAGTGTAAGTCGCTGTTATACAAGCACTGACAAACCACAAGTGAATTTCCACGATACATTCAAATGATATCTTCGGACAATTTAGTAGTATTGAAAAACACTAAATTTGCTACTACGATGATCAGTAGCAAAGAGCTTGATTGTTGCAAACATTCTTTTCTTCCATCCACAGCTGTTGTCATACTGCGTGATGCAATTAGTAAGGAACATCGTTCAGAGTACCCACAAGAGGGTGACATTGAAAACAATATTGTGCATCTATGTGTTGAAGAATACAGTTCTTTTAACCAGCCACGAAATCTTAAAAGATTTTCCTGCACAAAAGATATTTTTGAGCAAGTGAATTGCAGAACAAAAATATTAATTCTGTTTTGCTATATTGCCTGGAAAAGCGTGATGCCGAACATTTGTAATGTATACGGTCATTTCTGATTCTGAAACACAGTTGCCAGGCAGGGCTTTGAGTATTCCGATTCAGAATGGGCAGAGATAAGCAGCCTATCAAAGAAAAATCGGATTCCACAATAATATCGAGTATGGTAGACGGTGAGTCGTGAACATGTTCATTGGAAATGCAATACAATCAGTTTTCAAATCAAATCACTCATATTGCACTTTTATCCAAGGGGCTTCACTCTGAAACAGTACAGAAATAGTGACAGATTTCTGTGTCCGGCCCGAGTGCTCCTTCATTGGAGTTAAACAGATTTAGCAGCATTGCATGTGTCCAAGTGCGAAATAAGACAAAGCCTCAGTGTGAAAGCCCGGAACATTCCGAAACTACTATCTGACTAATTTTTGATCAAACATTTACTGAAAACTTTCCATATTTGCTTTGAAATTTGGATTGAAATGGTCTACTGTTATTAGGACAAAGAAAACAATGATTCACCAGAGATGATTCTAAACGATTGACTCCAAACTTAATAAGGACTTGTGCTTACTGGTTACTGATAACAAAGAATTCACAGGAATATTTAGAGATTTGCTCATTGTTATGCAATTATATTGAGCAACAATTTGATTTGGTCACGCATGATATCTATCGCCGAATAATGACAATTACAAATGGAGTTGCTCACATAAAGTTTCGTAGCAGCTGGTGATGGGTGATCGGAAATTTGAATTTGATAGCTAGCTTTTGACTGGTGGTGGTTGAGTGACCCTAAGTGCTTTTGCTTACCATCTCGGAGATCAGAGGTTTGAGTCCCACCACCGAAGGTTACCTTGTTGGTAGACAATAATCCACTGTGCACTCGGCTCTTTACCACACCTGACCTATTGGGACCTCAGATTCAGGTTATCGGCAATTGCTAACAAAAGAGTGGACACAAGCGGCCAGGGGGTGTTCCCCTTTTCGCTGTAAAAATGCAAGCATCGTGTAATATACTACTGATTTTCACTTAGGTGGGTCAGTTCAAGTGGTTTCTGCGAAACAGCTTTGTTACCGATTGTAACAGAAACACATCGAAATTATCTTTGGAATATCAATGTTTACCAGTAGACAAAATCCGCTATCTCAGATGACACCTGAAAAGAAAATATGACGTCTTTCCATCATACAATGCTTGAACCTGTTTTAAAAATGATCACTGGGGACACCTTTTTGTTAAACCCCATTTGATACTAATGAAATCATAGAAGGGATAACGATATTGTGTACAATCCATTTTCTACCTATAATTAAGTTTAAAAAAGAGACAACCGTTGAAAATTGTGTGTCCACCAAGTGACAGCCGTACGGAAAAGTTTTACTTTGAAATCGCACATCATATGCCAGACTTTCATTTTGACAACCAGTTGTAACAGATAGACTAAAGTCCTAATGATACTGGTTTGTCCTAACTGCTTACATATAATATTTGCAGTTGATTTACTCAAAATTCTCTCATTGACACATCGCATTCTGCCTAATCTCGAAGCAAAATGCAATGCAGCGTATAACGTGTTCATCAGCATAGATCGGTGCCATCTACATACTGTGGATCTCTTGGTCATTTTAGGTCAGGAAGTCACTGTTTCGTGCATGGATAATAACACACAAACTACAACGATCCTCATCCGCTCAACAGAGGGTATGACAGGAGGTTGAGTAAATTGAGACATTTATTCCACGTTGTTCATCGATGAAAATACTTCAACGAAGAAAGCCGATGCTTGATCCGCCAGATGATGTATTCGCCAGTCATAAACCGAATTTCAGGCTGTCTTGTTCTATACTAATTATAGCAGTAGTGGTTCACTGGATGACATTATTATTTGCTCCACTTTTGTCATTACGCAGTCAGGTGCATATGCTTCGATTAATACGACGATGATTTCCTGTGGTACAATTTGAAGGAAGACTTTTGGAATTACTGTGATCCTCCCATCGTTTGTCTTATTCAGTCGTGTTTTATGCTCGTGAGTATCAAACTTCGGATACATCGTCTCTCACTGCATCCATCCACTCAATAATTTCGACTTCAATATTTATGCTTTACCGTCACAAGCTAAAAGCTGCAATTTGGTGGTTACCTTGCCTTGCCCACTGGTTCATTTTTGATTGTCTCTCTGTTGATAAATTCTGTGCCAATGTCTCAAGTAGAAGCCTGACTTCAGATGGAACCATTTCACACAGTTACAGACACCACAATAGGCAAACGATTGCGCAAATATCTATCCTTCACATTATGGAACATGAAAATACACAATCACACGCACTAGATCTCTTGTTAGCTGCGACAACTGGCAAGACAAGCGCGAACTCATCACTCTCACTAACATTTGCGGGCAGCAATAGATTGATCCACTAAACGCTGCAATCTCTGGAAGTACGTAAATTATCCGATCTGGATGGCATAATATCTGCCGTTCTTAAAATGTTTTCCCTTGCACCAGCTTCTATCTCACGCCGTCTTTTTACTCTCTCTTCCTCTCTCGATCTCTGATCCTCCTAATTTCTACTTCTCCAACACCTAGCAAAAATATCGTGATTTTTATTCCAAAACACCCTGATCGTTTTGACCCGAATAGCTACCGTCGGATTTCCCCCATAATTTTCATTTTGAAAGTATTGAAAACTGACATATATAACCAACCACTTTCGTCTCTCGAAGATGAAGGACTACCAAGTGATCGCTAGTATGAGTTCCGACCTCATACACCAATTAGTTATATCATGGCTGTTGTCACACTTCTGGTACGCTGGCAGACCACGGTGGAACACATATGGTATCGTTCGACATCTCTAAGGCTTCTGACCAAGTTTGACACGAAGGTCCTCTGGCAAAACCGCCCACTTTCGAGTCCACTCGCCGCCTGATAAACTGGACATCAAATTTCCTCAGTGAGCAAACCATCTCTGTCCGAGTTGATGGAATTCTGTCCCAGCAATTTTGTGTGAATTCTGGCGTTTCCCAAGGTCCAATACTTGAGCACATCTTATTTATTTTAATAGCTAGTAACCTTTTATCCAATACTTCCACCCAAACCATTTCTTTGCCGATGATGCCACCCTGATTCTTCTCGTGACCGCAATGCAATCACTGTATCCTTAGAGTCCCACTTCGAACACATCTCCTCATGCGGTTTTCAGTACCGTGTTCCAAAACCTCCTCTATTAATTTCTTCGAAACATCATTCATTCTTTCCATACATATCTTTTGATTCAACTGTACCGCATTCCACAGATTTTGTCTCTCTACTCCACTTATCTATAGCTTCTTTTCTATGTTGATCCACCTTCATATCTCAGCTCGCTTCTTGCGCTGCACGCAAAGCTGGTTTTCTCTCCAACGCCAGACCCTCATTCACACCAGCTCACCCGTTTCTGCTGCACTGAGCTCAAATCCGTCGGGTAATTGAATACTGCAGTCACTTGTTGGCTGCAGCTTCGATTACCTCTCCTTCTCTTCTCGATCAAGTTCAACGTAAGACCATCCGGCTGATCGACAATCCTTCTTTAACCTCGAACCTGATATCACTAGCCCATCGTCGGACTGTTGCTTCGCTGTCCTTCTTCTACTGGTACTATTTTCGATTTTGTTCTTCTGAGATCGTTTTCACAGTTCCTCTTCCAAATCGTTTTTCCAATCTCATGTACACAGGCAAGTAATCATCCCTATCAAGTTTCTGCCACCACATACCATACTTCTATCTTCCAGTCTTCTTTCTTTCTCCGAATCCACCCACTTACAACCCCTCTCTTCAAACCAGGATCAATAAATTGGTTCTAACTTGAATGTTCCCCCGCAACCCACTTTCACAGTATGTCTTTTGACTATAGGCTGCACCCCTTATGCCATAATTTACTTTGAGTGTAATACAAAGTACTCAGTTATCTACAGGTGTTCTGGTTTAGCGCATGGGATAATGAACAACCTCAAATTCTTTGGATTTATTGGTCACATTGGCACTGCAACGAAATGTTTCAGAATAACTGGATTTGTTTAGATTCAGGTAGTTCAAACTGATGTCAGTGGTCAGCCACAAAGCAGCTGTAAAGCGGAATGTGCAAGCCTTTGTTGCCGTGTGCTCGTCTCCAGTGTCAGTTGTAATACAACATCATACTCATAGGAAGCTTAAAAAATGTATGCCTAAAATTCATTTATAGATTTCTGCTGATAATTAGCAAATGATTTCTCATGCATCACCAACAACCGGTGTACCGTTTCGAATTGTGAAAACAGTGCATCACTGTTTCTTATCGTTAACAGTGCACATACACTGAGCCCTAAGTGGTACTGAAACCCTGCCTCGACTACATAATTCCACCAGGGCTAGTTGTTGTCTGGCTCTGAACGGTATGTTTCATATCCCTAATACGAGATGAAAACCCCTCGGTGACGGACCTCACAAACTCGCTTGTCTTTGACTATGTACCACGTATAATGTTGATCAAACAAGCCTTTAACCACGCTTTCAACAATAATGAGCAATCAGTCCGCTTGAGGTATGGTCGTAGTTCCGTTACATTTCAGGTTGAAACGCAAATGGTGTGAAAACATTACTGTTTGTTGTGTTATGCACGTCTAATGGAGACTAAACCAAACGGGCTAACAATGAACTCATTGACGCAAAGATGTAAATATTTATACATGAATACGGAGCGTCCATTTGATTCGTTTATGAAGACCTGTCTTAACTTCACGTAAGCCCACCTCAGCCATCGCTAACCATTTGATCGAAAGTTATAATTCGATGGATCCGAGGAATGCATTCCCTTTCTCAATACATCATCGTGACAAACAGAGACTTAGAATACCAGAGGCATTATCGATCTCTCACTCCAAATTGGCTCCATGTGTCCAAAAGCTAACAAACTTCGCCCTCAACCTACCATGGCTTTAGCCAACCACAACAGTCATGCACACACGGATGCACATACACTGACAAACACACTAATTCTAATCCAAATACTGCTTTAAGTAGACATTTCGCTTCACAACGAAGTTATTCTTCTTGCTGGATTTTATACTTACGCGACCGATCAGAATATGCGGAAGGAATCCCTCGATCAATGTTTGTTTTCTGAATTGCTCATTTACAATAAACTCTAGATATGAAACCTGAAGTATTAGCTAGAAAGTAATGGCGCAATTCTAGGGCCCCAAAACCTGTGGTTTTATTGAAAAATCAAATGTGCTTGAAAAATTTCGAAGCCAGTTGGTTTAACTCATGACAGAATATGAGCTTGCGAGAGGAAACGATGTAAAATATACTTACATTGTAATAAATTACACAATAATGGGGAACAAAGTTTACCATTCATGGATGTGATTGCGTCCATTCTCCAGGAATTTTTCTATTCTTTCAAGAATATATTTCACTAAGTTGGTTATAAAATTATTTATTTTGACCTCCTCACAGGAACACTACTGGAAAAAGCATATAGGTTGAAAAAATAGCCACTATCTATATAGGTGGTAAATCTGTGTGAATCTGACCGAAGTTGTTCACTTTACGTCTGCGAACACAATCTGTGACCTACCACTTTTATTTTCAAGCAGCCTATTTCTCTCTAATGAAGACATATGTTCAACAATTTATTGACAATTGACCTAGGATTACGCTGAAAGTTTCCTTGAGTTTTCACGACTGCCGAAGTCAATCATCCCAGTTCAGCGGTCGATTTCTTGATGACTTATCTCTCGCGGTTGTTGTGAAACACCGTGTTCCATTGCACCATAGTAAGTCTTTCATGCCAAGTAAACATCCATTATGACAGTATTCATGCCATTGTCTTCGATTTTGGACGATTTTCTGGTAGCAATCTAACCATAGAGATCCCCATCACAAGCACCACATGGCGTCCGATATCACATTATCCAAGAAGGTTCGCCAATATCGACGCGTCCCTGCCATCTATTACCCGACAGACAATCTGTGTCAAAGGAGAATTTTAGAATATGCTAAGCACGGGGATAATTCACCCGTCAAGCTGTCCCTGAGCCATCAAATTCCATACAGCTGGAAAGTACAACGGTGAAAGTAACCCGTGCGGTGATCACCGTACTCCTAATAATCCAAATTTCCTCTCCGATACCCACTTCCACATCCACGAATTATTCAGCAGCTTCCGTGATAAAAGCATTTTTCCCTAACTTGATATAGTAGGCGCGTATTATCATAACCCCGTAGCTCCTGTAGATGTTCCGAAGTTCATTAAAACAACGCCATATGGACTGTATGAATTCGTGTATGTCTCCTAACTCACGTACATCTGCCGAAACATTCCAGCAATGCAGGTCTCAAAATTTCAGTGGTTTTGGTGTTACCCTTTTGTACATTGATGACATCCTCCTGGACTATTATCGTTGGTAGCACATATGTCAATTAGTTCAATGATTTCAAGATTGTCCGATTTTTCCCATGGAACACACTTAGAGAACTTAGACTGAAGAACAGGATCATTTCAGTGATTCATATTACCGCCCTTACGTCACAATATACTACGAGAAGCTATATGGTTGATTCAAACGGACCACCATTTGCCAAAGGCCATATGGCTGAGTTGGAATATAGCCCACTTGAATCAACACTTTACAGCCGTTTGTTATACAAAAGATATGTAGCAACATCCCTTGTGTAATTAACTCCTCAGATCAGATAGGTCAACTGATAAATGTGTTCGAATATACTCATGACGAGCTGCAGTTCACAATGGAAACAGTCGTGCAAAACAATAGGCTTCTTGGACATTCGGACGAGTCATCATGAACATGGTTCACTCGTTCGGTCAGTACATGGGAAGGAGACTTGGAATGAGAAGTGGAGCTACTGCCGCAGTTTCGTGCCTCTTGAGGTAAGAGGCAACCTAGTTAGGTGCCTCACAAACAGAGCAAGATGATTTTGTTCGGAAGACACAATTGAGGATTTTTATCGAGGATAGTTACTCAGACCACCTAGTTGATAAGGTGATGCCGGTGGATGAGAAAAGTTCATGAGAGTCCTTGGTGTGAAGAAAGCCAGTATACATAAGTTTGCCATCCATAGGAGACACTCAGGGAGAGACTGCATAGAAAAGATGAAGAGACGTCATTAGAGAAAAAATTTCAGGCAGCTAATCTTCGAATGTTGTTTCAGTCCAGACTAGCAGTGATTTGCGGTTGAAAGACTCGTTATGAAGCATCGTTTTATGTGTACTCATTCTCTTGTTCCTGTGGAACAATGTACATCGGCCGCATGATCAGGGTTTTGTCCAAATTTATTCGCGCTGACCACCTTTCACGGTTAAACACTGGAGCGGTTAAATCAGTCACTAGCGCAGTCACTTCACTCAACTAAATACAATCACACGGTAAACGTGTCTTGTACTATATCCAAGGTGAACAACCAGGGCCATGAAAATGTCGCATTCTGGCTACAGCTGGGACTGTCAACATCCGCCTCGACAACCTCTCTCTGTATGCTCCAAGACAATTCGTACCTGTTCTTAAGCTACACTGGCATTCCTTTCACTCCACAGGTGGTCATAGACCATTTGAATATTGGCAACTTGTGAGGAACAATCCACATCTGATCACGATATAAGCCTGCATTACAATTTGGCATCTTTCGGCCTCATATCCTGGTCAATACTCATTTTGCACCAGATAATCACACCGATGATATCAGACAGTTAACTTACAGACACTCCAAATACATCATGAAAAGTCTTGATTAGTGTCTGTGTATAAACCAGTGTCTATAGGTGCTACTTATCCTTCTGAATGGTACTAAGTTTTCTAAAGTATTTTGGCTTCCTTCTGGATTTCAGTTTTAGTTAAATGTGCAAATATTTTCACAGCATTTAAACGTGGCCCACTAACATTCTGGACCACTATACTTAACCTATTTATCCCGAAGCTCATTGCGTAAGCAAGCCGTTGATTCTCTCTCTCGCTTCCTCTCACCACACTCATCGTGAACTGTCTGTAAACCTGCTCACGTTCCGTGGAATCTCGATAGGCTTACACCATTTGTTGACTCCACCGATTTTTCCTTTTTTCATTTAATAAGTGCGTCCTCCTACTGTGACCACTTAACGGACTACCTCAACGTTTGTTAAAACTTGTTTGCCTACGGAAACCTGTCATTTTCCACCCAATAGATTTTCCTACCCTCGCTGTAATTGGCTCCGTAGAGCTAAGAGAAAGGTGTACAAATCTGAATGATATCATGGCATGAGAATACTATTCACATTATTCATGACTCAAATACGACATCTGAAAGGAATATATGTAGACTCGATACTAGGAAATACGAACCTCCATGAGATAGGAAGAGCCCTGAAAGTTATGCCATGCCAATGCGAAACTGGGGCCAAGCATCCAATACACAAATCAGAAGTTCACCCTCAAATCCGAATCATCCTCACTTCAACCTCCTTATCTTGATTCCCACGTACATAACCCCACTGCATCCAGCTTTGTACTCTGAATTCTACCAAATAATAGACTTCTGCTGAACCAAAATTTCTATCACCCTTATCATCAAAAGCCTGAACTTTCGAATTAACATTCCCTTTGATTAGCTTATTTAATTATTTTATGTAACTGAAACACTGTCCAGTGAATGAGTGACTCGTAAAACACGAACCCAAAACCCAAGTCGGATAAGACGAGTGGGTGAACTACGTGTACTTCAGATAACAGTCATAGCAATTACAAGCAACATGCCTCAATTTGTGGCGCAATCCAATCACATTGGTCCTGGAATGCACTTCAAATCTTCGGAAGGGTCTGTCGGGGAACTCATGCCGAGCAATACGGGACCGAGTCATTGAAATAGGGTGAAAACCATCTTTTATAGGAAGAATAGTTGACCAATCAGGGATAGAGTGGGAAGCGTACATTAGATGGAGAGACAGGTATGAGCATGAAATTAGATCACACAAGGACCAACAGAATCGCACATACGTTGGACCTAGACCCTCACACAAGCGTGGCACGATCACCAGCCTGGAAGGAAAGTACAAACGTCACTCGTGCGGTGTGAGTGAGGAAGCGAACAAAGAACGGATGCAAGCATAACATACAAGGTCGGGCACCTATGACGCACAAGACTTAGAGGTCGTAAGCCCCTGGATTACCCGCAATGGAAAATTGGTCTGTTGTAAAAGTGCACTCATAAGAGAACGGTAGATGAACCAAGTCAAGGTAACCGGGTTCAACATATGAGAGGAAGGGAAGACGTGTAGATTGAATTGGTTGGGAGGGGTGAGGTAACGAGCTGATTAGAGTCACGTGAGTGAGAAAAGGGAACTTCGTAGGAGTTTCACGCTATGTATTGAATTACCATTACAGTTGTACGTATTCTGGGGGTGACTCCAGATTATTGGAGATTTTATGCATTGAATCTACGTCCGAGAATGTACCCAACAAAAATTAACCCACAGTCTGCATGTCCTTTTTCTGAAAAACGGAGGATCAAAACCCCCACCGCATAAATATCCGAACTCACCTGTCTGAAAGAGACACGCTTCGCCCGCGAACCCTCTCTGTCAACCCTTGATGCCGCTGGCTATATTATGAATTATTTTGCTTCTGCTCTTGATCACGGTGGCCGTACTGTCAGGCTGATTATTCATGGGAATGCAAAAGCTCCAAGTGCAAATCATCATGGCCTGGCACCTGGATATTCTGCATGATAGCATGGTCGACCGCCGTACTATGAACAACCTACGTAGTTATTTATCTAATCGCACACAAATTAGTTCCTGTCGTAACAGGCACTCGCTGTCTGTTCAAGTTAACTTCAGTTTTTCTCAAGATTTCATCTTTTTCCATTTACTTTCTCTCTTTCAATCACCGAGCTTTTCAATTGGCCTAGTCTTGTTAGCTGCGCATACTCCGATGAAATTGCACTTGGATGTCTCTTTAACGGAGACGGGAGTTTGGATTTTTCTTAATAACAGTCTGAAAGAGCATTTATTGATTCATTTTTCATTATTTTTAAACTTAAGTCCTAAAGTGTGAATCGCGAAACCAACCAGCTTTTAGTGTCACCCTATATAATTTCATTGGTGGCCAACATCTCCCTAAAGCTTCTTCCGTCCGCTTTCACGGAGTTACTCTATATAACTACTATTTTGAACTAGTTACGTTCAAATACTCTTCACCAAACTCGGTAAGTTTTCTTTTACATCATTAGGAATGTAGCGGTGGCCATCTTCGTTCATACTTTTACCACGTTTATTGTTTAACTGAACGCTGACTACCAAGCACGGTTGCCATTTGACCGTTGCTCTTGCGCACGCTCTCACGCACGCTCCCAAATGCACGCTAACCACTATTTCTCCCAACCGCCTTCTCGTTCTGACAGGTCATGGAGAATACCGTTTTGGTTAACATATTCGTACAGTGCCGAGCATTAGAGTAACGTGCAGGTGGTCCCCGCAGTACAAAGGACCGAAGCACGCGTTTACTAAGGAAACCGCAAAGTAAGGCCTAACCAACCTTACAAGACTAGGACAAATTGGGGCAACCTCTAATCTTGCACTTCTGTTTGTACCTTCCTTACAGCTCCCCTGTTATTTATCCTTACTTGGAAGGAGAAGGATTTGTTGTTGTCACCAGGTCTTTGAAATTGCTTTCCCGTTGTAACAACATTACCATAGATATTCTCAATGACTTCGTCATTAGTATATTGATGCTTACGACAAGTTTATGCATAGATAACTATGTAACACCAATCACCGCCTTCAATTCACACTATCCATATCTGTCTCTTTTTCTTCCAGTGGTTCGAAATTCAAAATGGTTCATTGATGCATATCTACATATGGAAATATATTCATCGTTTGTCATATCTGCCTACTCTTCGACTACGGAAAATGAATCAACGATCTTGTCATTCTTCGTCGTCGTTCATCTGAATGAATTAGCTGCTTCAAATGGCGCTTCCACTTCATTCCTTCCAGCTTCCCACTAATAGTTCAACCACTTCGGTTTGGAATCCTCTGTAAATAACGTGCTTGCTGAAATTTCTCTGCATATCGAATGCTTAAAAACTTTCATTGACCTGACATGGGTAGGGTATTCCCACTTATATTACCAATCTGGCTTAAGTTTATAGTGCAATTTTAGTTCCACTGCCTGAACCATGAACCGTCATCATCAGTGTATCAAGAAAGTGTGTGGTCAATACACCCAAGATAAAACATCCCAAAGCCAGAACACGTTCCATGCTGGCGCATGGGTACAACCACAAAGGTCACACAGGTCAAATGCCCTATTAATGACAAATGGCAACAAGACCCTGAAACGTGGAGTGGGTAATCGCCTAAGATCCCAATATGTCAGAAGTGATAGCGAGCCGAACGACAGTAGATTAGCGTCTACCACCGGAGTAACCAGTGATAGCGAGGATTCGAACCTCTGACCTCCGAAATGGTAAACAAAGTTTCTAAGCCACTGGATCACCACTGGTCGCGACCCTCTAACTGCCAAAGAAACGCCAAGAAACTTCATGAGCAACCAAAGCCCTATTACCCACCGTAACCAAAGTACTAGTGCATGCAACTCCAATAGAAAATGTCTGATGATTTAGTTGGAGGTTAAAGAACCAGCTGTGAAACAACCAGGGGAAATCGAAAGACGTCTAGAAGCTAGATCTAAAGGGGGTTATTTCACCTATCAATCAAAGCCCGTCTTTGAGAAATCGGAGAATGCTGTGGCCCGAAACGAGAGGCCTTGCGCTCCGTCAGAGCGAATTGTAAGTGCTAGGGGATAGACGTGGCTGATGTACAGGGACGGTATCAGAGGTTGGTTACCCCAACGAGCTTATTTGGTCCCATGCGAAACTTCTCAAATAGGGGCTGCAAGCATGAGTCGCATCTGTATGTTGCAGTAGGTTAGTACATACCTGACCAAAAAAATGAACAAGTAGATACAGCACTTCGATCCATTGCTCAACCGAGCTTTGAATCATGCAACCAGCGTATAAATCCAAGATGTCCCAGAGCCGTACAATGTCATTTGTGAACCGGCAAATACCGATGAGATTACCACCGAGGAAGATAGCATGCCACCGTCAGTCTAAAAATGTAAGCTGTTGTCACTGATCGATAGTCTGTTTAAGCGTTTCAATCCATTAGACAAGACGGAGTCTTCCTGAGTGATTGGGGCATATCTATTATACTGCACACTTCAGGAAACGGTGCAAAACACCACTCAAAAACTACCCAATAATCTAGTTGATCGACCAGGCTATAAACTTATTTCGTATCCTCCCTGATGTGCTCTGAGAGACCGCTCCACCTGAACGAATCAGGGGAGTTTCCACCATGGCAGAGGTTGCGTGGATAAAATTTTCACATTACTTTGAAAAATGGAGTGCCGATACAGGTCCTAGCCGTCAATAGTTGACTGATCAATCGACTTTCAAGTTGCATGCCGTTCGATCGTTATGGAGTCTCTATGGGTAGTAACTGAACTTGATGTGATGGTTTATAGACTCGTAAGGCTTCTGAGGGGACATTATTCGTTAACTATGGTTTGGGTTCTATGAATCACGAAGAACCTTCCGAGTTCTATTCACAACCGGAGATAAGTAAGACTGCGCTCTTCCATCGATGCCGTCCAACTACCCCACCGACTATATAAGGAATCAGGCACTGGCTGACTAACCAGTAATATATCTCAGTCAAGAATTGCACATCTTTGACCTAGAGTTTGCGAATGACAGCGTTGCACTATGGCACTCTCCGCCGCTCTTCAAAATCTGTTGAACGAATCGATTTACCTGATAGTCCGATCGGGATAGAAGCAAACACAACTTTGGAAGCCTCCGGTGGGCTGCCGTAGCTCACAAATAGTTTACTACACGTGACGAGAAAACTCAATGTGACGGGTTGGTATCAAAAGGATACGAAAGACGTTTTACATCTAATTCAGCTGAACTATTTGTCAAATACGCCAGAGCTGGATCGACAATTAGGTGTATGATCCGTTATTTGTAACAGATGAATAAATAGGCCAAATTAAAAAAGGGGGAACACAATATGCAGACTAATTTTCGACGTGAAATGGAAAGGAACCGTGTTGATGATCGTAAATGAACTGGGAGCTTGTTTTTCTAACTGTATTCAACACCAAATACACTTTTACGGTTCCAATTCACCTCTGTTATTCCGTGTTCCATTTTCCGAGGTGCATTAAGTGCTTTGTGTCTGTTTCTTAGTCTAAGTGTTGTCCCATAGGCTACAACCATTTTGCCGAGAAAAGTTAATTGAGAGTATGCCTAATGAAGAAAATTTTGTAGAGGCTAAGAAACCAAAGTATTAGGATGATTCAAATTTTGGTGGTTCTGAAAAAGAACGGTGAGTTTGAAAATGTTCTTCTACAGATATTTGCAGGAGGGCTATTTGGATGTCTGCTTGCCCGTGACTGAGAGATTCCGTGGTAAATTGATAGATGGGTGATTGAAACATTTTAACTTAGATTAGAATCCATTGAAGTATGGGTAGAAAACGAGTGAAGACTTAACCGCGTGATACTAGAAAAGAGACATTGTGACCCCGAGTATGGTGGCAACCCATCCTCATCTTGATGCAAGGTCATTGTTCATAATTCACTCATTATTACCATTTGAATGCAACATTTTGGCTAAATATTTTACTTCACTGTAAATAAGCTTATTCACTATTCGTATTTCATCTACACGTTGAAAAGGGATTATTCAGGGAAGATAACTAATTCTCACAAAGCTCCTCGATACTGATTGAGAAGCATGTTACATTGCGTTCGTAACGTTCGTGATATACAGCTGTGTTCTATGTAGTTTAACGGAATAAACAATTGTACAAGACCAATATATGTTGAGGTTGAGAATGTGGAACGATTTTGCTGTTGTGTTTTGATCATATGAGTTCCCCACTGCGCTATGTCAGTGACGTGTGTTGTTGAGCTCCGCGAATTTCAGTCATATGTGGTTTATTATCTTTCTCTCTCGGTGAATTATCACTTCATGGTGAGTGAAACGGACTGTGTTGAAGTGTGTGATTTTTTATTCTGCAAGAAAACTGTGCGACTGAGGGCAAAAGCCCTGCTTCGTGATGGATGTAATGGATGGTTGGACATTCATTCCAACAAAATACCTGCAGATAACTATGAGTGGCTGAAACTGTTTGAAAATACGATTAATAGACTTGCATGTTCTAACTGTGCTTAGACCAAGCTTCATCCCCACCAGACTCTCCGCCGGCCCAAAGTGCATCCCAGCAAGCCATTAGTGGAGACATGCACACCAAAATTAACCCCCTCGTTGTCTTGTGCCTCGGTCATTGCCACAACTTCTGGAGCTACTCGCCAAAAGAACAAAAGGAAGAAGAGCACGAAGGACGACCTTCCACCTGCGACGGCAGACAATGTTTTGTGTCAGGCACCTGCTGCCGAACTACCAACGCCACTGAACCTTACAGTTGACGCTCAGGATGACGCATACAGGTGGAGGGAGGTTCCATCAAAGCCAAAGAGGGTTCCACCCCCCCCCCCCACCTGAACAATGCTTCGTGACCTTCAACAGCCCGGAGGCTACGGCAATGTCCCTAGAGGACAGATTAGATCATGGTCTGATTCAACTGTATCTGATCCTGAATAAGCTGTTTTTCGGAAGATGAAGCAGGACTGGCGGAAACAATTCGGATCAGAGCGGCTTTCAGACTCGGGAAACTTCAAGAGTCCGGAAGACCGCGAAATCTGATATGCATCCGGCGAATACTCCGGGGTGAAATGGGCGCCGAGTTGCAGGCGGGAGTCCCCCTTCATGGCAACTAGCGCACAAAAAGGCACTCGATGACTCGTATGTAGCTGCAGTCGACTGGGCTACCGTTGATATACCGTCTTTCCAAGAGGGCAACCAAAATGTGGAGCTCACTGCCAGCTGACGAGGTGGAAAAGGACAACCACAAACTTTTCAAAAGAAGAGTGATGCGTATTTGATGGAGCTTTGGCGTGAATCACTGATCGTGATGCGGCTCATGAGAAAGGTGTCCCAGTGCCTATAATTCCGAAAACTTGAACTTGAAACTTGAAAATATGACGGATCTCAAGGCGGGAAATTCTCCTTCTCGGGTGTCACAATCTCGTTATTGCTATCTGTGCTTCGACCAGTGATTTAGATGAGGATGGTGTGTGATAAACGGCCAGTTCCCAATAAAGCAAGAAGAGTAATGCGGTCAGCCATGAAATTGGTCACCTTTTTTACGTGCACTCAGTTGCACATCGTAGACGATTTCATACTATAGTGGGGAGTTATTGTCCAAAAGAATCAAACGTCAGGATAAGATCGGAATCGGAGGAGATTGAACCAGAGTGATCACTGATACTTTGTCTGGACAGAGTTCATAGAAAAGTCTTTTGTTGAGTGGCAAATTATGAAAGTGTCGTCAGGTGTACATATATAGACTATCGATGGTGCTGCGCAGTGGTTCAGTTTCGAGTTTTGCTAAGAATATTTCCTCCAGAAGGGGTCCAAGTAATGCTTTCCCTAGATGTGGAATCCCCATTCACAAACGTTCCGTTGATCGAAACGGTAGAATTCATCTGTCAATACTTGACCCTTAATGATATCAAACTGGACATTCCTGTGGCCAAGCTAAAAGAACTAATTCTTAGATGTACATGGAATATACAACTTCTGTGCAGTGGAAAATACTACAGGTAAAAGGACGGGATAGCAATGGGATCACCAATGAGACCCCTTCAGGCGGATATATTCTTAGCAAATCTCAAAACTGTACCACTACGCAGCACCATCGACAGTCCATACATGCATTACAGATACATGGACGACATTTTCATAATTTGCGACCCAACAAAAGAAATTACCGAACTACTGCGGGCATTCAACAACGCCCACACAGTGACCACATTTACAGTGGAAATTGAGACGAACAATTTCCTCGCTTTTCTTGATGTGGGATTACGTGGGATGGAGGATGGACATATAGAAAGGAGGGTGTATCGGAAATTTACATGGTTGGGGCAATACACACATTTCCCAAGTTTTGTCCTTCTACGATACAAAAGAAACCTAGTGAGCTGTCTGACCTACAAAGCAAGAAACATCTGTAGTCCTGACACGATGGCCCAAGAACTCGAACACATACGTAACACATTACTAAAAAACGACTATCCAGAACCATTTATTCGTTAACATATAGGAAAGAAGAGACACAAAATGAAAGTGCAAATGGCAAAGAAGAAGGGATATTTTTCTAACTGGCCCGTTCAAGGGTGACAAAACCTTAGAAATACTAGAGCTATACATCTAAGACCCTCGGGAAGTCCTTCCCCGCTGTGCTTGTCTGAATCTTAACAAATAGGAAGCCTTTCATAGTTCAACAATACAAGGACAGGTTGCCTCATCAGTCTCAATCTTTCGTTCCATATCAGTTAACGTGCTCTTGTAGTGCACAGTATATTGCACATAAGATGAGACACCTGTTGGAAAGGATATCAAAACACGTCCCGGCTTCTTTACGCAAAGGAACAGTTCGTACCATTAGTGAAATCCTACAACATCTGGTGGATAGCGCACATCAAATCGACACAGTGACAGTTTTCAGACCAGTCCTGACAACTCTCAGAGTTCACGCGAAAGGATTACGCAGGCGGTTGCTGATGACATCAGAAGCCATAGCAATTCGACTATTGACGCTTAATTGTGTAAGCAACGTAACCTCGTGCAACAGTTGTTGTTGCCGTGGCCGTAACAAGTGAGTTTCTTATAGTTCTCATGTACAAATTCTCCCCAGCCCCACACCTCTTTTTTCACACCCTTGTTCTTCACACCTGTCCTTTCACGTCATTTGGTTACACATTTCACACTTATAGTCGTTCACACAACGAACAAGATTCATCCAGTTAAAACATGTTATCGAGCTACCGGATTTGTTGCACATTTACTCATTCACTGCTATATTCAGCTGAACATATATTCTCTTTTACCCAGTACTATATATGTCAATGCCTGAAGTGATATATCGAGAAGAAATGTTTTCGTGTTACAAATTTTCTTTTCATAGATAGAGATTATTGGAGATGGATAAACTAACAGCAAGATCTCCTCACTCCGTGGACACATAAATCAATGAATACCAATTTAGATGGGCAGGAAAGGAGGTGAATAATGTGAGGATGATATGTGATCAAAACTCAGTGCGATGGAAACAAAAGTTACATGACAGTTATCGCTCAAATGCCACATTCACGATTTGTCGAAATGATGATCACCACCCAAAAGTGCCCCCCGAAACTCTTCACCTAAATGACACCCGTTTTATTGACATGTTATGGTTGCAACGCGCACTCCACCCTTGATTGTTAAACTGGGAATGAGAAAGACTAGTTTTTGTGTACCAAAGGAATTTGCTCTCTACTGAACGACACCTCATGCGATGTTGAAGCATCTCGTAGTTTTTATTAATAAATGCAAGAAAAAATGTTTCACTCCAGATAACATTTTCCATGCTAGATAAACCTATCCGGAATCGGAAGTCGATTCGACAGTTCAAGTCCAATAGCACGGGGCTTGTACCACATCTCAAAGGAGGGTTTGCGCATGGTTTGGTGGAACAGTCTACTGATTTGTAATTTTGATGTGGGTGGTACGAGTCATACCCACCTGAAACGCGTTTTGAAGTTGAACCCAATATATGCCGTGGCTGTATTATTTTCAGCGATATCTTCCATAGTAAGGAGAACCATAGTCTTTCGATCAAATCATAACAAGAAATATATCAACAAGTAGTCATCTAGACTCGTCATCACAAAACGACTGGGTCTAGGGTGAGATACTGGGACTGCCATGGGTGAGTAAAAGTCAAAGCTAGACCGCCCATTAGTCTCAATGAGAACACACCTGATAACTGCTGTTCAAGAAGGATTAAACTCGGGCGTTACCAAGACAGGTGCTGAAATTCTTTTTCCAGTGGATATCCAGTGTTCGAAAGTCGAAAAGGCAAATCTGCTTTTGAGTAATTGGGGTTGGTCGCGAGATCATATCTACAGGTAATGAGGGAAGTTTGGTTGGGGAGGGAGGATTCGAGACCGTAGACTCGCCGATAATTCTATTTGCCTACCAAGATGCTTATTTGCTGTTGAGCTGCTTGTCAACAAATATAACGGTCATAAGGCTAACCCTTGCTAAGATGACATAAATGTAGACCACCTCAAAGCAACTTTTATACAACCTTCATATGACTGACCTACCTCATATTCTTCATGTGTTAGTACACACTTTGAACCTTTCTCTACTTCGGATGTATTTGCAATTCTTCTCAACTATGGAGCTTCATGTTCCGCGAGTCCGGATGTCCTCTCGCCTGCAGGTTTCAGGCTTAGGGTTGAGTAGTTTTCAGAACCCATGGCCACTTTGTAGAACGAATCCCTATGAAGTAGTTCAATCTCTAACTTTTGATGACCTGTCCCGATTACCCCAATGCCAAAGGGCCCTAACACAAATGGCACGAATAAAGGGCTTGTCATGGGATAGCTCTCACATCGGCGGCACTCAAAATTGCTGCAAAGGCTGTAGTTGATCTTCTTTAAGCTCACCTGAATGTACATTCGGGCCTATGTCTTTTTACCTATATACCTAAAAGATTCATTGTTGGTGCTGTAGTTCCTTTAGTTTAATTCGGTACTGAACACTTAGACTTATCTGTCCGATTCCTCCACTGTGATTTTCCTTGTTTATTCCTCAGTCTTTGATTCGGCGTCCCGGTCTCCTCTACTTCAGAAGCTTTAGGCTTTCACCAGTCCCAAATATATGCTTGCTAGCTCTCTAACAATTTTCAAAATTGAACGCAGAAACCCAATTTAGGGTTCAAATGTTCCAAACAAGTTGTCAACAGTTCTGCGACAATCTAGGATGATATGTGTCCCTTCTTTTTATTTTCAAAGTATATCAGCGACTAAACAGTTTCTTCGTCGACTGGAAAATTTGAATACGCTGAAGATGTTGTACTTTGTCAGATTATTGCTGACCCCACCGACTTCAGAATCTATCACAAATGGAACATTTTTCAAAACGATCTCGTTTATCACTAAAACCATCTAAGAGCTTTGAATATTTTTAGCAATTCCTGCCCTCAGCATAGAGATTCTGTTTTCATGTATTGCAAATCCTTATCTAGAGTGAGCCCTGTCACGTATTTGGGAGTTTTGATAACAATCTACGACGGGAGACTCATATACAAAACTGAGCTGTAAAACTTAAACACCTTTCCTTTCAAATAGGGAATCTCAGAGTTCTGGACACCGAAGCCGGTTGTTTACAGGTTTGGGACCAACATTTTCTACCTACCTTACTTTAGTGTTCCCCAGCAAATTTTCTCGGCCTTCTGAAATAGAACCTACAAATTCTGCACCATCGTTTGGTAACAATGCAGGTATTGTCGGAAAGGATGCTTATTGTGTGGTCTGATTGTATGTGATGAATACCGGGGCTCGAAACGTAGACAAAACCGTATTTTTCTGTTACCAGTGGGCCATGACAATGACGGAATGTGAGCCTCTGAGGGAAAGTGGAATGACACTATTTTGCATTGAATTACTCCCAAACATTATTCAGAACACAGAGTTCATACAAGATATTAGGCATTTGGTCTGCCTCCAATTATCACGGATTTTCAGAATCTCGTCGACAGACAGTCCACCAGTGTTGATGGTGAAATGCTTTGCTATTTTGTGCGCTATCATATGTTGCACTTTTGACTCCAATGGCCAGTGTGTTGGTAGACTTTTGGATATTCTCATCAAAACACAAAAGTTTTCAAGGTTACTTTCATACATGTTCTGTTATAGAGTAATTGTGTTGAATGGACCTTGAAGTTGCGCTCGTTTTCAACGGTCTCACATTGAGTAATGGACAAAAATAGTTCCGCTTGACTTAATTTACGAACCTCTGGTGAAGCAGCATGGAGCGTCTTCCTGAAAAACTATTACCTACCCAGGTGAATTCTTTTCGTTGAATTCGGGTGAAATGCCGTTCGGGTAACCCGGAATACCGAGAAAGTTAAATAACATTTTACGCGAGTGGGAACCATGCTGGTTATCCGTCAACAGCTCGAATGTATTGGAATTGCCAATGTGATTGATAGTTTTGAAGTGATTATGGGTAACAACGGCTCCTTCAGCTTAGCGCTGGTTTACTGAAATACTCCTGATCAGATATGTTCCTACATGTTCCATCTATGCGTAAATATAACAACAGAAACTGCAGTTCAATGGTTTTTCGCAAGAATTCAAGTCGTTTCTGGAAATCCATACTCTCAAATCTTGAAGAATAACACCACTTAAGAGAGTATTGGAAAGTGATTGGAACTTTCCAACCAAACATCCTTTCTGGTAAGACCCGGTAGTGTGCAGTAGTAGACGCTCTGTTTACATACAGAAATATTTAAATCGAGAAGAAAACAAGACATCCGTGGAATGTACCCCATGACGGATTATTTACACCAAACTGAACTTTACCGAATCAGTTTTGGAAACAAGTAGTTTATATCAGCATAACAGTCTTGTTAGATGGTAGTGGGCATATGTGAAATCTACTTCGCCTATTTGACCGTTTTTTATTCGTCTGGTAGAAAACCAGCCGGCTGACGGAACCAGGGTAAAATCTCAGTAGTATTAGTGTTGTAGTAGTAGTATTTGTCAAAATGACAGAACTTTTTCATGTCATTTCCCAAACCGAGAAATTGAGGAAAATACACTCAAACAAGAAAAGCAGTACAAAATCATCTTCACGGATAACGTTGCACACCGACTGCTTTCCCTTCTCTACTAACTGAAACAATTTGCCCTTAAATATTCAGTGCAAATCTACCCTGCGAAATATTTCTCAATTTAACCCTGTCACCGATTCAGTTCCGTTAATTTGTCATTCGTGAATATACTTATTCTGATTTGAACCCGGAAAGTAAAGTTATGAAGTTTAGACTGATAATCATTTTACTTCAACGAATGGAGTATCCTTTTTCAAGGAACTACTCTAACACAGGTTTGTCATTTTACCATCATTTTCATAGGCTTTTTAGATTCACAGAAGAATAGACCGTAACATTCCCATTTGAGCAAATACTTTTGGGATTCCACTTAACCGAAAAAACAGGGTCAGACTATTGGCTATCCTAGATTTCTATCTTTATACCGAAGAACTTCTGAATCTTCCACTTCCTGAAAGGCATGGCACCAAAAATATCAGAAAGCGTAATTATTCGGTATTGTATTCTTAATGCCATCTCCTGAAAACGTGGTGAGGCTATCGGGACATTCAATTTTTATATTCTTGCGTTCCGTACGTTATTTTGTGCCCGGAATTTTAGGAAGGCGTTACATATACGGTGTTTGTGGCTATCTACTAAAGAATTAGATAAGTCTTTATAGCTTGAAAGTGGCAAGGTGGAAAAAACGTTGCTTCGATACTCGAGCAGTGATTGCTTCAAAAACAAACACTGGCATCTGTGACAGTATTTTTTGTCGTCAGAGTAACTTACGTCCTGCCAGAACCGTGCTTTGAAACAAATATTTTTGAAGACAATGTTTCCAACAAGAAACTTATATTTTGACAAGCCAAAGACAAAGGGATTGGATAATTTGAAACCGGAGAAAAATTCAGACGTTCAGAATACGAGCATTATTATGCAGTTGCGTTGTTAAATCAGATATCAGACCTCACAGGAAAGTGATTTTTTGATGAGAAATACTTGCATTTACACGCCTAAAAAGCCAGAATTCCCAATTGAGTCCACTTTATGACCACATCTTAGCCAACGTGCATTGATGAGTTCGTATGATGAAGAAAGCTGTTTGCAGATGGAATTTTCCAAGGTTCATACTGAGTACTAGTACGTGTGCCATCTCACTGTCTCACACAAAAAATAATAGTACAACGTTTTTAAATTTTCAGAGAATTTATTGGTGGCACGAGGAGCCCTAATCGTATGTTTTTGGAAAATCCACTTGCATTCTTCACATCGAAAGTCGGAGGCCGCGAGCCGTAGTTTCTATGGTCCATGCAAACTCCATTGTACAAAACGAGCATTACCGACAAAACAATAGCAGTGGAGAATCCAAGATGTGAAATTCCTTGAAGTACTATTTTCATGAAGTAAATGTTTCCCGTCTGTCAAATTAAAGTTATACTTGGAAGAATATTGTGCTACCGGGTAGTGAGTCAGCTCGGGCCTCACTTGAGGATGGGTTTGCTGTACCAGTTGGTATATCCATTCGTTTTATATTCCCTAGTAGTAGCGAAACCACGGAAGCCTTGATGGTTCTGTTGCTACAATTGTTACATTACATCTCTGATTTGATTATGATGGAGAATTCATTTTCAGCTTTGGAAAAATAAGTCAGTTCACTTTTTTCACCTAGGACAAGAGAAGCGAAAATATTACACACATAGTAGCGCATGAGAACTAGTGGTACCGTAGTTCAGTTCGTAACTTCTATGCACTAAGCGCTGAAATAATTCACCGAAGAGCGAGAGAAGTGTAAATATTTTTGCTAGGCATAAAATTCGCAGAGCAAACCTTATGGTCAAAATTTGTATGTACCCAAATAACCCCCATTATTTCATTCGTGGTTCATATTTACGGATGGACATTATGCACAAAGTGGCAACGTCGGTCAGTTTACCGTAGTTTATCCCTAAGCGTAGGGCAAATAACTCGAAATTTATTTGGGTTTATTAGTCACCAGGTGATAAGCACGTGATATGAGAAAGCTATTTCAGAGTGCAACATTTCGTGTAAGTGATAGACAAATTCGAAGGCTTGTAATCTCATTCGAAATTCTTTATTGCATCTAACGTAAGGGGTAAAATTTTTCTCATTAGAACTTCCCAGTCAATTTCCAGTTGATTGTACGAATGAGATGGAAGGCTTCATTGGCACCCAATGAATCTCTCTCTCCTAACTTTGCAGAGTTTGGAAATCGCTGAATAATTGTTAGTCCTTTCAATTAAGGATCAAATGAGGTTGAACCGTTTTTATGTACCTAGTCTACCGCGCACTTTTAATATTGATTCCGTCGTTGTCATGCCTTATTATTTTCTTTTATTTTTGAGCTTCATGGATTATTGGGTTGGTGTGCACACTTGTCCGTACCACAATTACAAAAAATAGAGTATGGTTCGATTTCAAGTTGCGAGCGGCTTTCATCCACATTTGTCGATATCTAAGGATCAGAAGTAATCCTTTGCCAGCGTAGTTCGAGGCAATATTCCATTGCATTCGATGTGATTCATTGGTGCCGACATTAGTCTTGATGTTGTGAATAATCTCATGTGAGGGAATTGTGGAAAACATAGATTTGGAGCTCGCGTTCATCTCTGACGCATGGGGATCCAATTGGTTCGAATGTGGTTCATCGTTTGCGTTTAGCGGTCATTTTGTCCTTGTCACGGCTTTATCATTTTCACGGTTTTCACTGTTTTTGATTGATGGATAGGTGAGAACACAGAGGCTTACCAGTAGTACACTGAAATGCATTGGTATGAATATGAGTTTGTTCTACTGTGTATTCGTTTATCATGAGATTTAGGAATATTGGACCGACTTCGTGTCTTCAATTTGACCGTATATCGAACAATATCCCAGTATACGGTTGAATTAGGCCAATGGATGTCTCCATAAGAAGGACTACATCAGATTCCGGTTTATATTGCTGGTTAATGTGAAAGCAAAACAGTGAGCATATTCAGTGAAAATCCTTTATTTGTATTTGAACTGATAGCTCACTGCTTTGGTGGGCTGAAAGATGTTGATCAGATACACCCCTAATCAAGAGACCCAATGATGCATTACACAAGCAACTTATAGGCAGACCGTAGACAACTGAAGTGCAGTCAATAATCACAAGCTAAGCCAGCTGCTTCGGAGTTTTGTTCAGATTCTACGGTGTTTATTATATAGGTTCTACGCGATTCAACGGAAGTTGTGATTTTCATCGATCCCTGTTTCAGAACTTCGTAAAGCCTTTCGAAAGGAAGTTATGCACGAGATCAGGTAGAGAATTTGCATACGTATTCTGGTATTCGCTTTGATATTCTCTGACTGTCCAATGATCATTACTAATATACGAATTTCGCCACAGTGGAATTAACGACGTCGGCTGTTTTCATCATTTAATCAACTCAAATTAAGTACTACATCCGTTTTTTAGAACAATCCTGTACCTCTACATCATGAAGTAGGCATATATCACATAGAGGAAACTAACAAGAGCCTGTCTACTGGATTTTGAAAAGAAGGTAGTGTCTGGCTTCTGCCATGGGGTCAAATACATCCACTCACTTAGTGATTTATGACCTATCAGGACAGGAACCTGTGTGTCGCCAAATGACTCTAGGGTATTTATATGGCTCACTCATATAATTGATTCTATTACATAAGTTTTTCCTCCTTCTCTCTTTCATTTTGATAATTTCATCGATTTCTGAGTTAAAATGCAACTGTTAAGTAACACATATTTCTCCCGCCAGAAGTGAATATTTTATGGTTGTTTGAATTGAATCTCGTCAGTTAGAGTCTCGTATTCAGAAAACCAATAGAATTATGCAAACCTTTACTCCAAGCATATAAGGGCTGTAGAGTTTGAGAATGAGCGACATGCCACTAACAAAATCCTTCAGTGCATTTGATGGAGAACGCGTTCTCAGAGGTGATGTATGACTTGACTGGTGTATTCCATGTCAGCGGCCACCAAAGCGTCAAACGTAATCAGAATATGCACAATAGGCGAGCGCTTTTTTCCGAATCATCCACAGAAAAAGCCCATGAAACATGAATGTAACGTTGTGTGCATATTGTGGGAAACTATTACACTTCCCAGCACATGCTCATCGGAAGTCTACATCGTTGATAGTCATTTCTAAGAGAGAGCCAAATAGATTATTTCCGCTGACATAGTATGCAACCAGCATTTGACTAATTTTTGTTATTAGCACCCATAATGGAATGGATAGTCTTTCGTAAAATACGGCCGGGCCACCAGATGCGGTGTAAAGCGATCATTTCGTTAAAAGGACGGCCATCCGTGCCTAGTACATGAAGACCCACCTGGGCATACTCAGTTGGTTTTACCACCAGACACGAGCAATGCTTCGGCGATATCAGTTACCGAAAACAAAAAGACACCCAGCATCCTCAAAGCGAAGTGGCCAGGTCTCACAACAATAGACTAAAACACTAGGAACCGGGGCAGTGAGCACCCCTCAGCTAAAACAGAGCCGGATTTCACGACGACGCCACAGGTGTCGCAGGTTTGCAAAACATTCTCTAGCTCACGCCTTGCGTGAACTGATCTCCTCCCTACCACTACTTCCAGCTGTTATCAATTCCCAAAGGCACTTGAATATGTCCTCTGATTCCAGCTGGTCACCATTGACGGTGAATGCAGGCACAGGCTCCTGTCAGTCTTTCGAAAGCACTTCGCACTTGCAAGGCGCAAAGTGTACACCATATCCGTATAATTCATTCATCAAGCACTCCAAAACGTGATGTATTTTCTGTGCATTGTCACTTAGCAGGGAAACGGACATATACGATAGTCTTGTAGCACTCGACTGGGGACGACCAAAAAGGGGCCAAAGCTGGCGGTAAGCCCCCATCCGACCTGAGATGTGAGAATACGACTCTTTGAGGAGGGGTATATACTTCTTAGATACTCCATTTCTCAGTAAACAATTACATAGTACAGTTCTATCGAGAGGGTCACAGGCCGCACGAATGTCTAGGAATAGGGTGACCATCGGTAGTTGGAAAGCGTGGCGGTGCCAAAGAAGCTGTCCGAGGGTGCAAAACTGGTCTATACATCCACGACTGGTATGAACCTCAATGTGTTCCTCGCCAGTCTGCTTTTTTCGCTTTTGGTACATGATAAAAATCCTCTTCAGTTGATGCAGTATGAACAACAGCAAAATGGAACCTGTTGTGTGGCCAATCCATGCATCATTGACATTCTTATGTGATTCGTTCCGGTTCCGGTGGCCTTGCACTCGCCTGCGCGATACCTGTCCATCCCATGCGCTGCCTCGTTCCATTCCACCAATCACATGTGGTTAACTGTGCGTGAGACTGAAATCGAGTCACTGATCTCGTACAATTGTCACATTATCGTGCGTGCGTTTACCGTGCGATGCACCCAAACACAGATTCGTTCTCACGTACTGCTTAAAACTACTATCACGCATGCATACACACACGTACGCACATAGCCGTGACTTCACTGATACCACAAACGGAACCGAGTCATATGTTCTTGTTGATTCGTTGCTGCTGAGCGAACCTGCTTGACCGCACTCGATCACATGTGCAGCTTGGGCTTGTCAATAGATGATTCACATTTTTGCTTGTTTGCCTGCGGGCAGACGGTGTCTCTCCCATGTAAGCTTCCTCACCACAGCTCAGTGACGCAGACTCATGTGCGCCTCCCACCATCTCTTTAGAAATACATCCAGAAGTCGCTGGAACAATGTGTCGTTAGGCTCTTCCACCACTTCGGCTGGCAGCGAGTTCCATAGATTGGTCACCCTCCGAGAAAGACTGTACACCAAGGGGAGGCCCACCGACTGCAGTTTCTTTAGAGTTACCGGGTGTCCCTTCGTACGGCCATGTCCGCGAAAAGAAAGCTCTGCACGTAGTTCCGGGGCCGAGTCGCCTCCGATGGTAAGCCTGGAAACAGCCCGGTGATCTTCAGCCGCTCTTCGTAGCTGATCCCACGTAGCCCTCCGATAATGCGGGTTGCTCCTTTCTGTACTCTTTCCAACTCTGCCACTTGTGCCAACGTACAAGAGAAAACAACTGGCCCCCCGTATTCCAACCTGGGACGCATATGGGTTGCATACAGTACCTTGAAGGCGTTGAGTGAGAGATGGCCGAATGATCGAATAATCAGCCCAAGGATACTACACGCTGACGAACAAACTCTATCAGTGTTGTGCTTCGTTTTTAGTGACGAGGCCACCATCACTCCAAGATACTTTTCGCAGACAGAAAGCCGAATGGGTGCCCTGTGTATATTGTACATCCTACTGCTGGACGGTGCTTTTACTCGAATATGCGCACACTTGTCGGTGTTGACTGGCAGTGACCACAGATCTGACCATCTCACATAAGCTTCGATGTCTTCCTGAAGAACGAGCTCGTCTGCATTCGATGTAATCGTGCGCCAGGCCTTATGTTCGTCTGTGTAGATGAGACAGGATGATTGAAAAACTGGTGGTAGATCATTGATATAGGCCAAGAAGAGGAACGGACCCCTAGAACCGATCCTTGTGTAACACCACCAGTTGACACTTGCCAAGTTGACAGTAACTGTGCTACTCGTACTGCACAGGTTCTACCTTTTGGAGAGTCCTCTATCCACAGAATCAAGGGATCTACAACACCAAGAGCCTTAAGCTTACCTAATAGACGGTCATGCGGAACTTTGTCAAAAGCTTTGCTAAAATCCACAAGGATTACGTCCGTGGGGTGTCCTTCAGCCTTGGCCATCGTCCAGCGTTCTCGCGCGATTACCAAGTTTGTCAGGCGCGACCTACTTTTCCAAAAAAACATGTTGTTGTCGGCATAGTAGGTCGTATACCCCAATATGTTCCCGGATTCGCGTTGCCAGCAGGCGCTCCATAACCTTTCCTACCACCGGTGTTAGACTGACAGGTTGGTAGTTGACAGCCTTGGCCTTCGCCCCACCTTTGTATAGTGGCACGACGACCGCTTTCTTCCATTCTTGGGGGTGCTTTCCCGCTGCTAAAGACGCGTTGAACAGTCGTGTGACCGGTTAAGTTAACACATCAGCCAGCTCCTTTACCACTAAAGGATGAACACCATCAGGTCCTGGGGATTGGTCGACTTTGATGATGCGCATGAATGCCGCCACTTCTTCCTCCGTCAGTTCTTGGCACGACATTTGAGGGGCATCCACTGCAATGTGTGAGGGACAGTAATGCCTCTATTCAGGAGCATATACTGACAAGTAGTCTCTCGCTAGTATCTCTGCCTTGTGTTCATTTGTAACTCCCAGCGAGTGTCCGTCGTGTAGAGCTGGAATTACAATTGTGGTTCGCGTTGTCTGTCGCAGATATGCGAACAGGCGTTTGGGTGCTAGAACCGAGTTGATTGCTAACTTCTCTTCGAAGATATGTCGCTTTTCTCTCTTCATTTGGGTACATTGATTCCCGATGGTACGGTATCGGTCATATCCCACTCCAGTCGCGTGACATTGTTTCCATGCTCGGTTACGACGCTCCAAAAGACGCCTAAGTTGCGAGTCAAACCAAGGTGTGTCTTTTGCATGCGGTCGCTGTCTGGATGGTGGAGCAAGAGTTTGGCATAATTAAAGGATTTCATCGTGAATTACTCCCCAAGCCTTGTCTTTGTCGTACGGTTCTGGCGGATGCCACATCACTGAGGATGCAGCCTCCCTGACTTGTTGCAACGGTATTCGCTAGACGTTAAATCCACCCTGTGGTCTGGGAACAAATGTCGATCCTCTTTTCTAGATGATGGTCAACACCGCATGGTCACTGCCCCCTTGTGGAGGTACGTACCCAGTCTGATAAACATCGGAACGCCTTGGAGATATCACCAGATATAGGATAGACGTGTGTTGATCCTGGGTTCGCGTCAGCCTTTTGATCTGTTAGTACAAGAAAAGTTCCAGCACCGTTGAATGGAGCTCGCGGGAAAATAAATCCGCTCCTGTATTGCACCGTAAGTTCTCTTGGTCCACATTCGGCGAGTTGAAGTCACCCAAAATTAGACAGTGGCGATCGCCAGCCCAACGTCCTGCGCCAGTCAGTATTTCCCCGAGGATCTGCTTCTGGGGACCGATAAATGACTGCGACAGACTCAAATCCGCTGGGTGTCAACTTCACGCGACACCAAAGAGACTTTTCAAAGCCCTCCGGGTCTATCAGGCGATCTAACTGTAGCGAAGAGACGTCGGCCCGAATGTACGCCACGCCTCCTCCTCCCCGAGCTTGGCTCCTATCAGCACAATAAAGTGTGTATCCCAGGATAGCCACTTCCGAATCCTGCTCTTCACTAGTAAGCCACATCTCCGTCAAGGCGACCAATGTTGGCGAGTGCTGGACCACTCATGCCTCGAGCTCATCTCGTTTGTTCAACAGATTCCTGACATTAGACGACATGATAAGTGCTTGTCCTCTTCTGTCTTCCCTCTCCGTACAGACCCTCATTGCATCTCCACCGCCGGGGCCACCTGGTTGGTGATGCTATTGAGAGTGAACGGTTCCCATCTCAGTTGAAGATGCCTCCATTGAACACGAAAATCCCGGGTAAAAAGACCTGTTTCTCCATTTGCCTGGCGTTCGCGGAGCTCTCTCAAAGCTAACCGGTGCCTCTCTCGTTCCTTGGGGTCAAGATCTCAAAGGAGTCGCTGTTTCCCTCCTATTAGTCTGTAGGACAGCTGTAGCACCCAGCGGTATTTCTCATCGGAATCGAAGACCACCTTGAGCGGACTAGGGTTACCATTCTCATTTGTTTTCCCTAAGCGAAAAACGGCTTTGACCTTCACATTATTTCCCAGGTCTTCCTCATTTGTGGTGAATATATTGGTGAACATGTCCCTTAGAAGAGACATGTGGTGATCTAATGTAATTTGTGACGCCGAATCGGTTGAATCTGGCAGATTCACGACTAGGAAGCATTGGGTCCTTGGTGGCGGCGCCGTCCGTTAACGTGGCTTTGCCGTTTTCCACTGACCCATGGTTTCCGTCTGCCCTGGACCGGGGCCTGTATCTCCACCGGCTGCATTCAATACCTTCGAAACAGAAATATTGTCTTCCGAATAAACAGCTACTTCGGCTTTGTCGGTGACCACGGATTTCTTTCGATGCTGCTTCATCACTGCCCTCGATGGGCTATTTGTAGCGCCTGAAGCGACCTCTGCCTGGGACCTGAGGCTCGTTGCCCACGGTGCCGCGGGTGCCTGGTTCGCCACTGCATCAGATTCTTCTCTTTCTTTCTTTTGTTCCCAGTGGTACAGTCTGTGCGTAGAGTTTGCAGGAATGGGGAGCTGCAAGAACTCAGACACTCATATTTATCCTTATCGATTTTTGTACACTTTAGGTGAATACACCCCTCATAATAATCACACATCAGGGCTTTGACCCGAGGGCCAATAGTTTACTTGCATACCAAACACGCACATTGATCCTCAGAAGTAACTGAACTCATATTCTTCATAAATCCGCTGAGAGGCCACAAATATCACAAAGCAATATATATCCACGAAGCACAACGGTAGACACCCAGTGAAGTGCAAGTGTGTTTACTGATATGCTAATAAACAGATCTGTGCTATGTGTGCCATGGATTACGAACACGGCAGAAGCCATGTTCAATGACAACCTCAGGGGAATTAATGGGGAAGTCGCCATCTTAATTGTAAAACGGCGAAAGATCAGCATCCTGTATAAGGCTAAAATTATTTACTAGGAATTTGAACGACCTCCTCATAGATCTAATGTTCTGGTGACATCCCGAAAAACAAACAGCAAGCCATACCAATATATCAGGTGAAAAATGAAAGGATTGAGGTTTCTGTGGTGTGAGCGATCGAGGAACTCAGCTGAAACCAAAATAATGATCCAGCAATATGCACCCATTAGATAAGGCGTAGATGTTCAGCAAATTTGATGTGTAATCCCATAGACCATCAATCGAGAACACTCGAAAAAGTGCTACAATACTGGTTTATTTTCTGGAGGAATACAAAACGAAGTGCCACGAGAAGAAAGTTACGCACATTCCACATCATTCATCCTCAAATTATTAAGTGCCTCATGATACACATAAAATTGGTGAACGGAATTCTTGAATGATTAGTAGATGGGAATGAAAATGTCAGTTTTCGCTACATTGTTAGGTGAAAATGTGATTGATCTAATTACGGATGAGGCAGAATCTGCCTGTTGACTTCCAATTATAAAGTAGTTCGCAGCCAATTCATTATGATAACATGCGATTGGATAAACCCTTTCAGTCATGGTGATGTTGTTGTCATCTTGGTGCACTTGTTTATTTATTAGGATGATGTAAATCAAATTCGTGATGGTAAAAATTATCGGACAATTCTGTTCCCAATCCTACAATCCATGGTGCCATACCCTGTAATTTTCTTTCTGAACCATGGTAGTTAACTGAATTTCGGCTGCCTAGTGGAGTAGTGTGCACTTCAACACACTTGTGTGCCCATTTGTAATACAACCGTATCGGCTATAATTGGTAAACAGTGGTGTCATTGATCAGGCGATCACAAGTACGCTCCACAGACGTTTTCGCCAGGATGAGATGGATATCTAACTTTTTGGCTATTGACAGTTATTCCAGTAGCAAAAACTGAGCTTGGACAAGATTGAAGCGCTCATGGACATCAGGGTCGGATCAGATAGGGTGGAAATACTCCATGATAGAACTGTGTCCACAAACCCATGCGGTCCTACCCACAAACTGATCCATCAACACGGATGTTCGTGGCCCACTGATCAAATGGTCGATTCAGAGAAACTTCTTTCTCATAAAAACACACACAGGTTACTCTTCCGTTAAAAAGATTGGCGAAAATGACCTAATCACTTTATTGTACCATCTCAGAATGATTTGACTCCGGAGTGGGGCAAAGACTCATATCAGCACATGCTGGATCTCGGCATCATTAGACCAACTTCCAATCCGTGGGCTTCTCCAATACAAGCAGCATATGGAACGTCAACTGATAATTGGTGGCCTTGTGACGATTACCGCTCAATAAACAATAGTGCCCGTCCGACAGCTGCTCAAATTCACATAGCCGAGACCTCAAAACAAGTTAAAACGATTACACGATTTTCAGCTACATAAATTTGTTCGTGCATACAATCAAATTTGCGTGCATCATACTGACATCTCGAGGACAGCCGTTACCACACCGATTAGTTTATTTTAGTTCCTTCATGCGTCATTTGATCGAGCTATTCATAGACCCCATTCGCCAAAGGTCACTCAGGGTTTGCACTTAGATAGACGATATTTTATTCGCTAGCACAAACTCTGAAGATCACACTGTTTATCTACGAACAATTTATAACGTTTGTCTTAACATGGGACAATTATCAACGCTGAGAAGTGTTCCTTTGGGAAAGAAAGTATAACTTTTCTTCATCACGCAACATTGTTTTCTTTCATGAAATAAAGTACAGCCAGTTCTCCGATATCCCGAAAATTCTTTCAAAAATCTCCAGTGATTCGATGGTCCAGTCAACTCCAAATACCGTTTCATCCCTGAATGTTCCCAGTGGATGCAAACTCTCACAGAATCAGCACGCAGTAAAACCAGATCATTGGAATTTCTTGAATATGCCCGTTTCGCTTTTGCTGAACTGAAACCGCCTATCTTCGACATGGTTGCTGATGTGGATCATCTACCAAACGCGTCCCTAGCACTATCAGCCTATGGTTCAAACTTGGGTGTTATTACTACTTTACACCAACAAGTACAAGGCACCCGGCTACTCTTATCATTTCTCCTCAAACGGCTGCAGCCGGCTGAATCTAAATATAGTGTATTTGGTACGAAATCTTCTATCAGTTTATTTGACATTCCGTCATTTCCGGATGTGCTGAAAAGATAATTGACCGTCTTCAAGGAATAAACGTCAATTATCTTCGCTGCGAGGTCAACCACAGACTGGTATTCACCCAAAGAATCCTGTCATCTAGAGTATACCACTAACCTCGCGGAGGTTGAAGGAGATACCTCAGATGAACTTAACCTTGTGTCAGATTCACTTTCTCAGACACGTAGTTGGTTAGAATGTCAACGAACTATAATAGAATGATACAAAAAGGTCCTCTCGGCACGTTTGCTACACCAGACACAAGTTATGACTATGTGCACGTCGACCTACTAGGTCCTCTGCCTGTATCCGGGGGATTCACTTATTTGGTAACATGTATTGAAGTTTTTCCAAGGTGGACTAAGGCAATATCTATCCGGTTACATTGAATTTGTGATCACTGATTGAGGAACCCATTTTCAAAGTTTACTTTTTTCCCCAATGAAAGTACTGAGATGCAAACAAGTGAGAAATACGGCGAATCATTCAGCAGCTAACTAGTTGATTGAGTGTTTCCCTACAAAACTGAAAGCAGTTTCAAGAGCTACACAAACTGGGCACTGCAAGAGAATCTTCCTTTCGTCTAGCTAGGCATTCGAAGTTCGAGGAAAGCCGATCTGCATGCAACGCCGGGAGAGTCATTGTTTGGATGTAACCATCGGTTGGTGGGAGAACTGGTTGAAACACAATCCTAGCAGCCTTTTAACTATTCCGACTATACCCAAAGCCCAACTGAGCTCAAGCGTGAACTGCACACAGCACTGACTGGAGATCGAAACAAACCAGCTTGCGTGACTAAAGAGCTGTCCACGTCAACTTAGTTAGAGGCAGTACACGACACCCACTTCAAACTCTCAAGCAGCGTCGCAGAAAGGAAAGAAGATGGTTACACCATAGGAATTAAGGGAAAACGAGAAAGAGTCTCCTTGAAAAGAATAAGATCGGCCTTTGTGGAAGTCTTGAAGCCTTGACTTATGATGTTCGGTTCCGATCAGTTGGATGAGCAGTTCGTGAGTGATGCCAGTATGTCAAAACAAGTAATAGAATCTTTCGCAAGCAGTCAGGGGAATATGACGGGGAAAGCAAAGAGCCAGTTAGGAAGGATGGAAGAAGGCACAAAGAGTTTTATTAGATGGAATGGGGTAGAAAATGACCTAAGTCTTATCAAGTAAAAAATCAGTAATTGAGCCTCGGAGAAGACAGTCGTGACGTGATCTGTCCAGGTAGGTTCATGGCTGAGGGTTGCACCGAGGTACTTCACGAACGATACTTCAGGAAGTGGTTCTCCAAGATGATCATGTTGGGGTTTGATGGGTTTTATGAAAACAGAATAGAATGTCAGAGCACTTTGTGGAATAAATCCTTAGATTTCCATCTGGAGACCAGTTGACGAGCTCATTTACTCTTTGTTTTAGGAGAAGCAATGTGGAGCGCTTACATCTGAACCCTCCAAAAACCACATCACAGGCGTATTCAATGAGGAGACAGTTGTCGTAAAAGGGGATGGGTTATATATCAGCGGCAAACGAAAGCGGTGAGAGAATGGCGTCCTGGAGAACGTCGTGTGAATGTTATTGGGGTTATAGTAGAAAGGAAAATGTTGGGGCAAGGGAACGATGCAAATATCAAGGCGAACAGAAGAACAATATTTGCACATTTCTTCGACAGGTCAGTGAGCTCTCTGTATACAAACAATGAGGTGATGCTTTCCGTGGTAGGGTTTTGGTGGCAGTCAGCATCGTGGTTTGAGATGACTGGTAGGCATGAGGTAGCAGTGAAACGACGATTGAGGATGAGCACCGCTTAGGCGCATGATCTTCTTCCATTTCTGTCTGCAATTGCTGGTGGTGGTTACCGATTGGATGCACAAAGCTTTCAGTCTGTGAAGCTTTGTTTTCATTGATTGTGATAGAGCTCACTTTACAGTGGTCTCTGGCCTTGAAAGCGTGCTCCTCCATTCGACTCAATCGGTACAGATGAGGGGAAGTTTACCATTCGGGTCGAATGTACAATGTTTCCATGAGGCAGCAAATATTGAAGCAGACCTTAAGGTAACCAGGTAAATGTTCACAAAACAACGAGTGGTCGGAGTTAGAAAATATGCTTAGGTCAGGATCGTCAAACATATCCCTGATTCGCATGAGGCTTTCCGGGTCACACTGTCGACTGCATATTTTGCGGTCACGGTTTTGGGTGCAATGTGTGTCTACTCTTAGTGTAAATCATTGGGTAAACCTTTAAAATCGCATGATAAGAACTGCCATTTTGAGGAGGACAGGCAATATGAAACAAGTCCGGATTATTAGAGTCAAAGATCTAGCATGGCGTCAAGTTTGATGGAGAAGGTATAAATGTTCACCAGGGATCTAAGGAAACTCACACTTAACCTAGTAAAATCAACACGGGAAACACATAAGCAAAATTCAACGAGGTTCAGCAGATTTGTGGAGAAAATATCAGAACACTCATCAAGCTCGGAGAGAGGACATGTTAGGGAGATGTACATGGTAACAAGAACTATAGACGAGTGATGACTTAGGTATTTAATTTTCCACTCTAGCACAGAAGCACTGATGTGAGATGAAGAATGCTTGAAAAATAATTTTCGCCCGACTAAACCATCGTTCACTCATAAAAGTAATGACGTCTCCTCCACGTTTGCGGCACAACACCGGGCGGTTGACCCGAAAAGAGTAAAACCCATCTAGTCTGATGATTCCATCATCAGTATTAGCGTGGAGCTTGGTTTCTTGTAGGAAAATGACACCCAGTTGGTTATACTCCCGAAGATGGACCAAATCATTCAATTCGGTTGATTTCCCAATCACTGATCGAACATAGGAGCTTATGATAGTTGGTCAGTACATACTTGACAAAGCTTGCTTCCTTAGTCCGCCTTTCTAATCACCTCAGTGTTTACGGTGATACTCGTTTGGTTTTCCGAAAATTCTCTTTGATTCATTTCTTACTGACATCCCAAAGCCGCTTTCCAGCAACGAGTTCGGTTATTTTAATGATCTGATGAAGTCACACGGATATGATACAATAATAGACATGTCGCTAATAGAACACCGTTTCTATAACAACAAAAGAAGAATAACATAATATTGGTGCAAGTACAGTGGTGATTTAACAAATTTGTCCTGAGAAGCAATCAACAGCACGACTGGTTTGAAGGCCTTCCATACAATGCAGAGAGGCCTTTGGTGTGAGGATTATAAAGAACATAAACCCTGATGGGTCGTAAAACGATGAAACTGCCCGGTAGGCCACCTCTCCTGGTAAGTGGTCGTTCCGAAATGATGTGGTGAAAGAAGAACATATCGTATATGGCATCCCAATGAATACCCAATGTATTCTGATGTTCTTTCATGTTTGTGGAACTCTACATGATCCATGGTCCCGTTGGACCGAGAAATTTTCTTCAGCACATTCAGAGAGTTGCCTATCCACTTGTGGATATGGGAACCTGTCCCGGCCAGCATTCCTTTGGATTTGCTTTCCGAAGCTGAATGCGGTCTTCACACTCGGTAACCAGATCAGATTGCCGTTACCGCGGAAGTTGCTGCTGCACGCATGGCGATACAGTTCTTTGTATTGTTCTCCAAACTGATCGGCTGCTTAACGGAGAGCAAAGTTGTCACAGAAGAGGAAGTAAGTTGCTCCACACACGTGTGTGGTCTTTGGATGTTCTACTGGTTTGGAATTTATGTCGTCCGTGAACCACCAAATAAAGCGCACAGCGTTGCTGCCTTCCGGGTACACTTGCACTTGCATAAACACACCCTCGATATCTGTTGTGACAGTTATCAGTTTCTTTCTAAATTTTTAAAGTACTGAAACCAGGTAGCAAGTTGCATCTGGTCACTGGAATAAGATATCGCTAAGAGGCCTATTTCCTTGGCTGTTGCACCATCAAACACAACAAGCAGCTTACTGGGTGTTTTCGGACTGACCACGGTGTGATTTGACAGGTACCATTTCGGGCGGTACAAGACGTCGAGTTGCCCATCCAGAACGCGTGTAGTATATTCCGGCTCCAACTTCTCTGTATTACATTGGATTATACTAAGATGAGATCTCCTTCTCTGAGAAAAAGTCCGCGAAGATTTGCAGCTCATAGTTGTTCGTTCATCATTTCCGGGCACGTGGGTACCAAGTAGCGTCGACTCTAGAGCCCTTCTGATGGTGAATGGTTGTTTACCACCTCCAAGTTTTGTTCGCGTATCCAGTGGGCTTCACGCAGGTGGCAGCCCAGTATTATCAGCACAGTTTTCATTGTTGTTCATTCAATTAGGAACAAAAGACTGGCCATCGCGGAACGGTTTTCTATTCTAACAGAAAGCATAATCTTTGGAAACACTACAGATCCTTCGATACCCATCAAGAGTGATTGTCTTCGAGACATATGAAATGCTAAATATCGTAACATAAGTAAATATTGCATGACTTCTGTCCCGATGACACTCAGAAAGCTACTGCAGACGAAAGTGGTGTCCGAACCGCTGGTCATAAAAGCATAGTCTTTTATCTCCCATTCGATCCACATGTACAGGCCGGTATGAGACACTGTATGTGAGATGTGCTCGGAATGAACGGTCATGTGCTCAGACAGACATTCTAGCGCGCACACGCACACTGCAAACATTTGATCAAAATATCTTGCATCCATGATCACACGCCTCGCAGTCGTACACACACGTACACAGTTGACGTTAGTCCTGGTTCGTCCCAAACAGCACTAACCAATGAGATCGTGCCACTTGTCGAGCGACCTCGTGTGGTGCAATCCGATTGTGCACTCGGCCTGCGCTTTCACTTGCATACACGGTTGACTCACACGGTTACCTACGTATTTGAGTGTCTACTTGTTTGCTTCTGCTTGTGCTTGGCATACTTTGCTACTGTGTACACATTCATCCGCTCACATGTGCCTTCCTTCCGCTTACCTTATTTGGGACACAACATGAACCGTTCAGCAAATTCCAGTCCTAATGTAACAGTCTGTGATGGTGAGTCTTACAACAGCCTTGATTAGATCGGCTATCTGATCGGCATTCCCACAACCTGTGGTTTCTTCCCAAACATCGAATGCATTGTGGGCAGGTGCCGATATGCTGTCTGCTAACGAGGCTAGGCCGTCTGTCGATGCCTATCTTATCAGGTCTTTACACTTTGACTGGTATTCTCACAACACGTGTGTGACTTGCAGTGTACATGCTACAGAAATCAAGCCGGTCACATGACGTGCATCCATTTTGAAAACCACATCCAAATGGCGCCAGTATCCGTACTGGTTTAGTCACCCCAATCTGTATGTATGTATGCGAGTGTTCGTGTGTACGTGTATGCGTATGTGTATGTGTACGTGTATTGGGATGTATGTATATATGTACGTATGTGCGAACGCTCATTGAAAGTAGTTTTACATTTCTGGAATATGAGCTCAGGTCCAGAGTCCTGTGTCAACCGGCCTTCTGCACTGTTTGTGGATTTAATTTGTCATAATGTACTGTCCTTCATCAGCATCAGTAAAATCCAGTCAACAATGAGTGATCAACGTAAATCAAGTGCAGGTGACTGAACTGATGGTTGTTGTCGATAGACGATCGGATCGTGGGAACGACATTCCTCACAGGGAAGTGAATCAGTGCACATCTTAATCGCACGACAAATGAACGTGCGCATCGGTCATGAGAATCGACGAATTTCAGGTGGGTGGACCGTCGATCAATACTGGAGTGATTAGCAGTTCATCGTTAGACTGAGAGGGGCCAAGTGGACCCGCACTGGAAGGAGACGAGGTACAATGAACGACGGAGACTAAGAAAATATTTTATGTCCACTCTGAATGGGATTCTGTCGTCGATGGTAGATATCTGTCCTCTATCACGAGGGACACAACTCTTCGAATGATGAGATTAGCTTTCCTGAACAGGATGTACAGCTTTCGGTAAAGCTCTTTTACCAGTTGATGAAAACCGCACGTTTCTCAGCAGGCTATTACCAAAGATTTTTCTATGATGTTGTGATCGCTGAGTTTGGTGTTTAGATAGCAAACGTTTCATCACCAGTCGAGGTGACATCGTCAGCGAAAATAAAGTCATAAAATTTCCCACTTCGCAACAGGTGAATTGGTGTGGGAATAAAGCCACCTGCACACACTCCCATGTAAACTGTCAGTTCTTTCGTAATGATTCGCCTGCTATGTACAACCGCAGTAGTCAGCTTCACGGCCCGATTCCCATGAGGTGTTTGCAAAAATTTAAATCACTGTCCAGTGTGGACAACAGAACTTAATGCGCCCTAGGGAAGACGAAGTTCGCTACTCACTACCTAAATATTTGTTAGTAGACAAAATGAAAAAAGCACTGCGAAGTACATATAAGGTCAGCTGGATAGGTGTTCGTGAAGATTGGATGGTAAAAAAATAAACTATCAGACCTGACCAGTACTTGGTGTAGCTTAAAAGCTCTAGGCTCTGTACAATCCTCAAAGGAGGAGTTCAGTGGTGATATACTCCTTCAAATCACATGGGATTCTAATCAAGACAAAGTATGAATATTTCAATAGTCCCGATGAGTCACCGCCAAGGATCTAATATAATACGCTTCTGTTTCACTCTCAGAGTTAAATTGTTTTTTTATTCAAATTTATTGTGCGAAAATATTCTAAATTGTGCTAGTATGGCTTCTATGACGCGAATGCACGTTAACTCCCCCGAAGATTTGAGAAGGACAAAAAATGATCACCATGAATGAAGCCCCCACTACTAAAGATACGACGAAATGCTCCATAGTATATCAAGTAATCTAGTGCTATTTATTTCTAAGTTCAACGGCAGTTATTGCATTGAACATCCTTTGAGATAAGAACTTACGGCCCGATCATCCTCATCCTCATCAACTGAGTGCTCATTTGATGTCATTACATGACATGCACTATTCATTTTTCACTTTATGGGAAGTTTAGATTCATTAGTATTTGTACTTTGAACTATAATGATGCGGAAAAAGGTGTGAAGGGAAAAGTTTGCACCTATATTAGGTGTATATTGTAGCCCACCATCTAATGCCCGTCATTTATCTGAAACCATCACAATCGCGAATAGTTACCACCTGGTAATATTCACAAATTCTTAACTACTTTCAAAGACAGAAGGTCTTGAGGGTATCATCCTATCACTCTGTTTCCATCCCAAGTAAATTACTACTTTTAGGAGATCTAGTTTATACTTCAATGAATAACTTATTGACTGACCTATTTATTTTCATCATTTAGTTGTAATTTACCAACTGAGAATTATTCAGTCGAATGATTTGCACATTGTGTTAGCATTTCACGTGGTTCAGCACAAGACATTTCTTATCATGCCTAACAGACACGAGACGAAGTACACATCGTCCACAACATCCCGTTTACTTAGAAGTAATATATCACCCATGAACCCATCGAATAATAATATCATGGAGCCTAGAGCCGTTAAGCTAAACCAAAATGTTAGTCAAGTGTGCTGACGTCCTTCTTTACCTCCAATTTCCACGTACATTTGTCTAGCTTACTCATTTATGTTGTGATAATTTCTTAGGTTTGCGTACTAACAAGCGTCTGAGTATTATTTCGCGGCGTTCGACCTCTCCGTGGAGTACTTACGTTGTACATTCGGTAGGCTGCACACCTGTTGCATTTAACTGCTTCTGCATCTTAGTTTCTTAGTCACGGATTCTGGTATCCGATTGGCCTCCACGGTGTTGCACAAGTGAGTTCACGGTACGGTTTACATTGAGATGTGGATAGCTTCAGCGTATTATTTGCGCTTGCTCCGTACGAGAACCATAGTGATGCACAGAATCACAATTACAGTGTGTTGAAAAAATTGAGACTGTCTTTTGGAATTTGCAAACTCCTACTCTACCTGTACACACTGAAGGAAACGGAATGTTCAGCTGACTGAATTTGCAAATGTTTCAGTAAATTTGCAGCAAAAATAACTAGGGCGAAATAATTTTTATTTCTTCGTAGATTGAGATATGGTATAAAATTAAAACAATAAATGCAAGAAAAATTAAATTGTGAACGAAAATGCCGACCTCCTGTGACCGAGGGTAAAACGCACTTGTTCGATTAGTTGACAAAAGAATGTGATGCTCATGAATAATAGACGAAGCTTGTCGAAGACACTGTGACATTTAATAATATGATGACAGTCAGTGCATTGAGGTGAATAATTTTTATTTGTGCATATAAATAAATGAAGTGCATTTCGAATAGGATTCACGACTGTATATTAGTTCAAAACTAATAGTGGCAGTGAGTCAATAACATTTGGACAGCAATCATTCGTTCTGTGATAGTCCTGGTATGAAGACAACATAGAATGACAAAACTGACAAAAGAATTCATTAGTACTGAGAAACAGAGCACGGAAATCTGTGGTTGGGCTGAGTATGCAGTCACGCCGTGATGCCCATGTGAGATCTGTTCAGCCGGACGACGGGAGTTGTAGACCAGCCTCGTCTGTCCAGACTGCGACCATCTGGTTTTTGTAGTAAATACCATCGAAGCACACTGAAACGAATAAGGGATTTCAAATAAGTTTCGACTAGATTCGCTACAAGTGTCAGATATTGTGTCTGCAGTTTGAAGAATCATGTAATAATGACATTTGTAAATTAGGCAATATGATAATTTTATCATTGATCATGCAGTCATGTGTCAGAAATTCGAACGTGAATAGTTCAGCATGGATCGTGTTACAAAATGCGATTAGGGTCAGTACTTACAATTCCAGTCGTCAACCGTGAATTCTGCACACATCTTCCCGGATAGATTCTTGTTAAAAGTCCGTGTTTCCTCCCATGGGAGATATGTTGCATTTGTGTGGTTCTTCCCATCAATGTAATTGCGATACTCAGATAGGGATATTCCAATCCACTGGTCTCTCAAATCTCTGGTACTCAAAATGCTACTCCGCTCTGGACCCACAGCGAAGAAACGTTTGTCTTCGTTTTGGTAGGTTATTATCTGCGATATCATTGGGCCCAGATCTATAACAGAAACGATTAATGAATGACGACAGTGCAGTTAACGAGTGCCGTTTCGGCTCAGTAAATTTTAAAAGTGGTATTAATTGAATCGGCAGGTTGTCACTCACCGAACCACGTTAAACGATTCCCGTCAACAAGACCAGTACATTTCATTCTGGGATAGGAGAATGTGGCCAATTGCGGGACTGGATGGCAGATAATCAAAATATCTTTCACACGAATATACGATCGATTAAATAACAGCAGTGATTGTGGGAGTGTGGGTCCCCCTTCCGGTGCCAGTGTGTACGGTTTAATGCAAGGATCTAGAAAAGGAGATTGGTTCAACAAAGGACAATGGGTGACGTGTAATGCGGATAGGTCATTCTGTAGCATATTATTAGAGGGAAAGGTAATATTTATTTTTTAACTATCGTTTACCAATCACTTAAAATAGTTAACATTGTGAGTCGGCAATTTTTTCGGTGCAGTTTAACTTTCAGCTTTCAGTGACCAGATTTCCCCAAATGTTAGGTAACATTCCTAGCGAGGATGCAAAAAGAAACACAGCTATTTGGAACTCACCAAATTGGTGAATGTCTCTTTTATAAGGTACGCCATATAGATGGACAGAAAATTTTGTTATTTCACTTTTGATCACTGGCTTCGTAGGTATGATTCTAAGTCCTCGGGCTTGGAACGAGTGTTTGAAGACACAAATATGCGAGTTGTCGTGGTATGCATTGAAGGTACACTGAAAAGAAGGCACAAATGAAAAGGAAAGTTTCGGTTGAAATGAGTTCGATAATCTGGATGTCTGAATGATAGATACAGCTATTCAGTAAATATCTGGAAGACTTCAAACGTGTACAAGAGTTTCGAACTAGAGCATCTACTTCCATTTAATTACTCTGAACGAGAGTAAGCATATTCCAGAACTGGAGAGTGTGATTATCTTTTCCAAGTTTGATTCACCTGTTTTGCTTCGGGCAGTTATTTAATATTGCAATAATTTACGGAATTCTCTCCGAAATCGGATTACGTTGAAGGAATGGAAATGGGTATTTTCGAAATTCATTTCGGCGACAGCAAATTCTATGTACGGTCAATAAAACAAACCTCTTTGATATCAGAAAATGCTCTTCCATCTGAGGTGATCGAGATATGGCTGGAGAACCATCTGTCCCCAAAGTTCGGTAAATTTATCAGGATTTATTATATATCACTCGCCCTTCCCAGTAGTATGGTCAGGTGTCGTCGATTGAAAGGCGATTTATTTGTACGCGCGGTTCCGGTGGTCGTTAGAGGCACAGATTCTGTTGTTTGGTATGCGGATGTCCATGTTTGGACTTGACAATCCGCAGTTTCACTCGGAGTGTGGTCGATCAGTTGTTTGAATTGGTCTGGTTTTAAATACGAAAGATAATCCAACACTGAATCAGTAATATGAAAACAAGCTGGTAATCAGAAAAGTGTGGGATAAACAATCATGGGACTCTCGAGAAATCATAGTAGGACATACTTTTCTCTAAAATGAATGGAAGTGTTTTATTCGAAATAATGTGCCTAAGCACTACTTAATTCAATAATATTCGATACTATAATTTATAATCTAATTTTCTTTTGAGTCACAATTTGTAACCCATCCATCACACAGATTCCGATCGCAGCTGTCAATGGTTTTTAAACCATATTTACCTCTTTGAATTTGTACTTCACTCAGTGTTCAACAGTGAACCTTTATTCAATAAATTACTAGCGGTTTTATTGTCATTCACTTAAATGATAATACATTACAATTTATTGATGATGATTTGTTGCAAACAGAAACAGTAGAACAATACAAATGAAAGATATTACAGTTGTCAAATGAGATGAACATGCCATTTGAGCGTTACTTACTGCGTTCGGAATGTAAGATCACATGTTCTATGGTATGAACTGTAGCCCACGGATGTTTATCGATGGGGAATTGCAACTGGCAGTACAAAATCATAGTGAAAGACAATATCCTCAGCCGAAGGTGTGAACTAAAATCAAATAGTTCTGTAAATCGGACATTGACCGAGAAATTCCATGTGTCCATTGAGACGAAATCTTCTATCTGAAACGGAAGCCAACATCATGAGATTGTTGTGTACACTATACACGTTATTTCCTATGCATTTTGTAATTCAGGATTGAGGAAACAGAAGGGATCATTCATGTCTGTGTTTTTGGAGTAATAAAATAACCACTTTGAAATTGTATCGTGGAATAATTTGCGCCGATAAAGATGTAGAATTATTTCAAAGCAACTTGACACTTTTATATAACCCTCGAGTTTATTTCGAATATAATCATATATTTGTGTGATTACCCTACTTTTATGAATAATGAAACCAGTGAACCGAGTCCCATCTGGTACACAAATGTGAAACCAGCGATTCCGCCTTAAAAATTTCTAGTCACTATCTGGACGACTAACTAATCGTTACATTTTTGTGAGGGATGTTTCAGTTCCTTTATCACTAAGGTTGAAATCGATGATGCTTCTCACTTTCTGAAATCTTTCCATCTGACTGGTATCCCAATTATTTCACTGCTCAAATCTGGTTAGAACCATAATCCCTAATCGATGAAGGGTCTGCTATAGTTATACTGTAGAATGGTTTTCGAATACTGAATGTCAATATTGGAGGAAATGTGAATTTTGATGGTTGTACAATTCAAAATATTATGCACACATCGGTTTGTACAACAAATCTTAAGTTGGGAATTCGAATGGTACTTACAAAATAAATATATTGGTAATATGAACATCATTTATTATTTGAACTAAATGGAATCATTTCATGAGAAAGACTGAAAAGATGGAAACAGCCAAAAACCTCGATTCATAATATATTTCGGTCACTGAACTAACGAGGATATTCCACTTACGCGTATCTCCATTCGTCGAAGATCTGTCTTGTTCAACTTGGCATTCATTTTGTTGGTATCAACCAGCACTCCATCGACGACCCATGGTCCAGCATGAAGATCCAGCATTGTTAATTTGCATTCGCATTGGGACCGTTCCGTATTCTTCAATGTCGTATTTATTTGGACCGTGTCACTGGATTAGGTTTGGGAAGTAAAGTTGTTTAAATAGGAAAAATCTAAAAAAGTATAGTAGATTCGAAATCATCATGTAACAGGAAACGGGTAGTTTTTTTTAAAGATGAAATCTGTTAAACACCTAAACAAACTAATCCAAGCAAAATAGTTGATACGGTATTGAATTTGTTGAACGGGACAATGAAACGCCAGAAGTGCTGCATAAGTGGAATAAAGCATCCAACATTAGTTTTGGTAATTTATTTCTACCCATGATTTTCAAATCTGGTTTCATCTGGGGCATATAAGGTTTTCCGTCATGAAAGTTGGGTTCTCTGTGTTTTATCATGAAACACAGTACTGTGTCCAGGCAGTGCTCATTGCTGAGCCCTGAATATGACACTATATTTTGCTGCGCAAATGTGTGTTGCAGGCTTCTCGTTCAAGTTTTACCCTTGTGTGCTCTAGGATAGCAAGCATTAACAGTTTTCTGATGCTGATCGGGATATGTTACAAGAAATATTACGGACGTTTCATGTTCTGTTTTTTAATGCCAAATTGTGAATCACAGTGACACCGAATATATATAATGAGCACATGCTTAAAAAGTGTGCAGACAACGCAGAGACTACGATGTTAGATGGTACCACATTTGAATAGAATGAAATCACCCACGCTCATACTGTTCTCCAGAAAACAAGCACCCCAACCTCACTGGAATGTTCATCACCCGAAATTCTCCGTTAGTTCACAACTATTCTATCAGTAGTAATGTAAAATCCTTGTCCGAAATCACCCAGTTAGTCCTATGAGCTTGTTACCAAGATAGTTTTTTAACGAGCTAATTATTCACCTCTACTTATAACAGCTGGTCTGAATTTATGCTGAAAGCGCGGGTTCGGGGAAACATTCTCTACTACCCGGTACTAAAGTTCATCGGAGAGGATATTCCACAAAGGAAAATTGCGTTGGTAAAATCATCCAAAAGGAGTTTATCTTTTTGGCGGGGGTTGAAAAAATGTACTTTTGTTCGTTTTACCTGAAGTAAACTGGAATGGGAAGACCCTCATGAGATCACAAGCCCCGTTACCTTTCTTGTGATGACCTTGTAAGACAATTTTATGTCGGTGTATCTTCTAATATGAAGATAAATTCAAAGATATTAAGTCGTAAGCAAATCGTTATTTCTTGCACTGTTGACGTCTAGTACTAAATTCGATCTTTTAAGGGAGAAAATGCACAGGAACATGCTTAACCGGCTTCTCAACATACGACTGATTTTGAGTGAATACATGCGTAGTGCAAAACATTGTTCGATGAATGTTGGAGAGTGAAGTAATACTGTTTCTCGTGCGCTGTTCTTCGACTCGTTGTCGATCGCAACAGACAACTACGTTCATGAAGCAAAAAAATTGTTCGCTTTGAAAAGAGTGAGTTGCAACTTAAATTCCTTGAAAATAACTCTCCTGCACTAAGCAGAAATGCCAAAAATTTTCCCGTAGTGCTCATGCCTCACCGGTCAGTAGCAGTTCCTACTATGCTGGCCCTCATCAACCGGCTTATCATTCAGTTTATCAGTGTGACACACTCACAGGACGCCATGTCAGTTACCTGTATATCTCTATGCGCAACAATCTTGGTCTCGGACTATCTACCCTTTCCTCCTTCATTGTACCATGCTTTGTTTGGCACGCAGTATGAAATTAGTTTGGTGTGAAATAGCAGCCTTCATCTAGTAATGCTCAAAACGAGGTCTTTCTCAATTTTCCCTCATGCCAGCATTCTGTTTCACATGTTGGTAGGGATATTTTGCAAACTGAGTGGTACATCTTCTGGGTTGGTCCTGCGTCAGCGGTGGTCCAATGCCACCGAATACCACTCCATCACTGTTAAAAATAAACACTGCGTAATTCAGTAGTGTAAGGTGGCCAACCTCCTCCGAGACGGTTATTTATTTTGACGCTATTTCAGTAAAGACTGTTCATATTCATTTCAGCAGTTTCCTTCCGTTGTATTACTATTGAGCTGTCATATTTTTCCACTCATAAAATTGCAACATCAGCTGTGGCTATACTTCCAGCTATTATTCAGTTAGTGTGAACACAAGAGGGAGTTATTCGCAAAGAGTACAGCGTGAATACTTGAAGTTAAATCTGCGTTACTCTGAGCGCAAGAATATAACAAAAATATTGCATTTTTACCAGGGTCATGGTGTAAATGAAATGACTGAACAGTTAAACTCACAATAACTACACTCGTATTTCCGTCCGACTTACCCTGGATAGACATCCGAAGTGTTGATATACATTTTCAAATCTAGATCCGTGATAGGTTGACCTTTGTGGAGCACATCTACTGTTGCATTTTTCGAAATCAATTGCTCATCAAAACGGGATTCAAACTGAATGGTGATAGTCTTCTTGGTTTCTACTTCCATGCAGTGAGTCGCTCTTAGTTCGATCTCCAAATTGATTGTATTTGCATCTCGTCCTTCGTCTTCAGCCAAATCTGGAGGAGAAAAGAGAATTTTCTACAAGCAGTGATGCCTATTCCATGATCAAGATCTCCTAGACAAACTTATCAAATGTAAAGCTTTCAGCAATACTGCACTGCTTTTCAGTAGAAACATGAGTGATAAGAATTAACACGGAGATGAGCAACTGACATATGAGCAAGTTTAAATTTTTGTTCCTATTTATTATTCGCATCTTGCCAAAAACCGAATCAGGAAACTGAATATCCTTCTGTGACAAATATCTGACTGGTCCACCAATTGGCCGAGTATTTAGATCGGTAAATAGAAGTGCAATGTTGAATGGAAAAGCACGCATTTAGGCAGCTCTTTGACGCCCAAGATCAAAAGACAGCTAATCAGCTGTCTAACTCACTGATGTGCACAGATGATAAATACCATCAAAGAAGAACTCCGTGCGGTGCGGAATACATTCATAATGGATAGTCTGAACATTTAATCAACCAGATGATTTAGAAAGACAGGAAAACTCAAGGGAAGGTAATGGTGGAGATAGAGCCAGTGAACATCTCTCTACCATTTATAAGTGACACACTGAAAAATACTGTGCAAAAACCATTGTTCATGCTGCCAGACTGCGTGTTCATTCACGGCGGTGTGTTTGCGGTTGCAAGTCAATGTGCCTGACTCGGCAGTCTCATTGCTTGTGTATTCCTGTATATGCTTTTGTGAAACAATACATTTTGCGGTCTCACGACCAGACTCCTGGCTGAACACATTCGCGAGCAACTTCCAACGCCGTTGAGGTTTGGAACTGATTTTCCAACTACGAGAGCATTCGTTACATACCTAGCTGAGTCTAACCAAACGGTGAGTGTAACGGCACTGTCCACCTCCGGGATAGGGTTTGTGTTGATCCGTTCAGAACGGTGAGGTACCATAATTTGGTCAGGGCGTTAGCCACCGGAATTCGTCTTCGCACCCCCCCCCCCCTACCATTTCCTGTTAGAGGCCAGAAACAATGTATACATGAACAAAGTCTATGGTGGCCCACTCACCACTCACGGCAGGTCCTAAATAGTCTGAAAGCTAACACAATGAATGAGTGATAATAGGCCAACCTCCGATCTCTCGATTTACCTCTTCTGAAAAGGTGTGAATAATAACACTCTCATACACATTAAGTTGATTGAGAAACACTGAAACAGAGCTAGTTTTACGGTGTTTTTCTTCCCAGTGTAGTCTTATTCATCAATTACGTGTTCATCCATGTGTGATGTACTAAGACCAAACAAATCATTTGTAAAGTCCAGTGAAAAACTAATGACAGAAAATAAACTCAGAAAGTGACAATTCCTTTGAAATAGAAGGCCTTCTCACCGGAGGATTTGATAGTTGTGAAATTGATTTGCACCCGATTCTGCTGGACTACGTTAAACTCAGTGATATTGGAGATGCTTGTATGGCCAATTTTAATTTGTTTTCCGTTGCTCAGACGGAACACTTTGACAGTACACTGCGGCTTATCGGACTCCTCGGATTTTGGACAAATCATCATCAATGACGTTTTCAAGATCATACGGCCTCCCGGAATGTAGATTTCAAGCTTGACAGATTTAGGTCTGTTCATTTCAACCTCCCCAATGTGCTCCGGGATATTTACCGTTATCTGAAAGTGAAGAACGTCGGAAACTGTAAAGTTCCGTTTTCAAGGGTGAGCAGAATATTCGGATGTTTTCAAAATATCTCACAAGACGAAATAATGGAATGTGAACAGATCCCGGAGAACGAACTCTTGAAGGAACATTTTGATTATATTTGATTAGTCGAAGAAAAGAAGCATCAAGTGCGTATCTCAAACTGAGAAAGCTATCGGCGAGAGACAGTTGGGCCTCGCTAACGGTTAGCACGTTAGCGTTTGTCCAAAGTCCAGGTCACGTTTTGAATGAACGGGATCTCACACGACTGGACAATGGATCCATGAGACAAGAAAGAATTCAGCTTAAGTGTTGGCTAGCCATACTAATAATCAAGCAATTAGTGGAAACACTGACCAATGCCAGTTTGGACCAGTTAGTTTGTCGTGCGACCATCGGTGATGGTGAGTCTTACATTCTGTGTTATCTGTCTGTTATGTGTCGATATTGGTAGATTGTTCGAAGGCGGAATAGTATTCAGACAAGAATTAGTGGACAGCCACACAACACGACATCCACCACACAGAGCTAATTCTTGAGTTGAATGTCCAAGACAGGATTTATCTGTGGCTTAACCAGTGTCGACCGGTAGAACTACCGGACATACCTGGTTATAGAATGTGGGTAGCTTTCACTAATCAGTTCGAATCGCGCCGAAGTCAACCCCATTGTAATGTTTTCTCGCATTTGATGTATATAAAGAACGACAAACGTATCCGTCATAATTACAGATGGAGATTAATCTAACCCGATTTCCCTCAGGTTGTGCTAGGTGCACACCGAAAGTCACCAGCAATCAACAGAAGCTATTATTCAACAAGTAAATCTGTGCCGTGGATTCCACGGTGAATGTTAACAAGCGTGTTTTCTTTCTGTAGGCTTTCACAGTCACCTCTCATCCGAAATGACCTGACTGAAACGACGGGTCGAAGATTTCCGGTGTATGGACTGCGCCATCGACGCCAATATGTTGACGTTCCAAAAGGTCACAAATTTTGTTGACCTCAAATGACCCTTCCATTACCGACGAAACACAGAGCCATTCTTCACGCAGTCCATCACAGTAAACGTGCAGACACATACATAGAAGTATACGCAAGCCTTGTTCGAAACTCGATGAATTTAAATTATTATTATCCCATTTGAACCGGTCTTGAGAAAGGTTGCCCGCGGTAACCTAAACCACCAAGAATTTCAGCAACACGGAGAAATTTCTTTTCCATATATCACTTCAGACAATTACGTATATAGTATTGGGCAAAGGAGAGTATATGTGCAGCTATAGATAGGAGCTAGTGAGTAAGTGAAAAACAAATCTGGTAACTTGACAACATGCTTCAATTTGATCAAATTTGTCCGTTTTGTGAACAGCAGTAAGTGTGAAATGTGTAACCACATGGCTTTATCTCTCGGACCTAAGTTTTGCTCAACTCAACCACGTTATCATCCGTTGGAAATTGAAACTCAGTTCCAAGGTTTAATGAGCCACTTGTATGACCTGTTACCACCATCATCGAACTCAGTTGACGGCCTGAAAACATCACTTGTTTATGAATGTTAAAAGCATCATACGAGTAAATCTTCTTTTAATGGAATATTTACGAAGCAACATCGAGAAGCAATCGAAGAACTATTGAACAAACAGGACTAACTACTGTCAAAACCAGATAGAGTTGCTGGATGTGTCTTACTAGACCGAGGCGGCTACGAAGAAAAAATGATTTCTGTTTTATCTATTGAGAGCAAATTCATTTACAATCCGGGTGAGAAAGACAAAACACAAGAAACCGAGACAAATTGACAGAGAACTTGAAACAGCTTAAGTCAGACAACGCCATTTCCAAATCGCTCTATGACAAGCTTGTGCTCTGCGGCTCGCAACCACGTAGACTCTACGGATTAACAAAAGTGCAAAAACCAAGTATACCCCAAAGACCGGTGACTGACATGAGCACCTTAGCCTATCACGCCACAGATCAGTGGATTGCAGAAATTCTTGAACATGTGCGCAAGTCACTGGCAAGGTGTAGTGTGAAAGATTCGTCCGCTTTTGTGTGGATGATAAAACATCAGGATCTGTCTGAACGGACTATGCTTTCCCTAGATGTGGAGTCTTTATTCACAAGCATCACATTGATCGAGACAGTCGATTTCATCTGGCAATACTTGACCGACATGGACATCAAACTCAACATTCCCGTGATCAAGCTAAAAGAACTAATCCTTGGATGTACATGGAATATAAAATTTCTGTACAGTGGAAAATACTGCAGCCAGAAGGATGGGGTAGCAACGGGACCATTGCTTGAACCCCTTCTGGCAGATGTATTCTTTGCCAAACTCAAAAGTGGACCAATCCGCAGCACCATCGACAGTCCATACCAGATACATGGGCTACACTTTCATAATTTGTGACTGAGCAAAAGATTTTACCGAACTACTGTAGACATTCGGCTGTGCCCATGCAATGACCCCATTTACAATGAAGATAGAGAAGGACAGTTTTCTCACTTTTTTTGATTTGGGATAATGTAGAATGGAGGACGGACGTATAGAAAAAGGGGTGTATCGGAAATGCAAATGGTTGGGGCAATACACACACTTCCTACGTTTTGTCCCCCTAAGGTACCAAAGTAGCCTAATGAGCTGTCTGGTCCACGGAGCAGGAAACATCTGTAGTCCTGATACAACTGCCCAAGAACTTGAACACATACATGATACATAAATGAAAAATGGCTATCCAGACCCGTATATTCGTTAACATATGAAGGAGAGAAGACAAAAAACAAGAGTGCGAATGGCCAAGAAAATGGATGTCTTCCTATTTCTCCGTTCAAGTTTGACAAGACACTAGAAATGCTGCCGCTACACTTATCTAAGGCCCTCGGGAAGTCCGTTCTCGCTGCACTTGTCCGAATCTTTACAAATACGAAGCCTTCTATAGTTCAACAATCCAAGGACAGGTTATCTCATCAGTTCCAACCTCTTATTCTATACCCATTACGTGCTCTCGTAGTGCGCAGTGTATTGGACATACGACGAGACTTCTGTTTAGGAAGATATTGGAACACGTTTCGGCTTCTTTACTCAAAGAGACACTTCGGACCATCAATATAGCAATCCTACAACATTTAGTGGATAGTGGAGATCAATTGGACACAGTGACAGCCGTCAAACCAGTCCTGGCAACTCCCAGAGTTCACACGAAAGTATTAAGCGGGCGGCTGCTCATGCCATCAGAAGCCACAACAATTTGATTATTGAAGCCTGAATAGTGCAAGCAACGTAACCTTGTGCAACAGTTGTTGTTGCAAAGACCGTAACAAGTGATTCTATCATGGTTCCCATATACAAGTTCTCTCCAGCCAATCATCTCTTTTAACACACCTTCGTTTTTCACACCTGTCTTTTCACGCCATATGGCTGAACATTTCACGCTTACTGCAAATCACGCGACGGACAAAATTCATCAGGTTGAAGCATGTTGTCAAGTTACCAGATTTGTTGTAAACTTACTCATGCACTCCTATCTATAACTGCACATACACCCTCCTTTGCCCAATACCATTTACGTGAATGTCTGAAGTGATATATGGAAAAGAAATTTCTCCGTGTTACAAGTTCTTTCATGAGTCGATGGGCATATTAAACGAGTTGCGACAACAACGTTAATGAATTTTAAATGCTTCATTATTCAGCTTAATCGAAATTACTTGTGGGTAGTGTGTGAGATTGATGACATATTGCTTGGTTGACTGTTCTTTGGACTCCACATTTCAAGTACAAACCTCAGGTCATCCGACCAACCCTGCATTTGGAAGCATTAGACTCAGGTCAGAGCTATTGTTAGAGCTCATCAGTGGTGCATATCGTCCGCCTAATCCAGGGTATAAACCATGGCCTTTTCACTTGGAATGCGTATGTGTTACTACGGCGCAACCCTGCTTATCTTCGGGCTGATCCAGATCACCGAGTTATGTTTGTTCAGATGTCATCCTCTATGACAGCCAGGAATGCTTGACCGTCGGCCGAACAAAGTGTCATGAATCTCACACAATACTCGGAATGATTGGAATATATATATATATATATATATATATATATATATATACATATATATATATATATATATATATATATATATATATATATATATATATATATATATATATATATATATATAAACCGAGAGCAATGTAGGTTTAAATGTGGGCACAATGAACCATCCTGTAGAGATATCTTGATTTGTTGGGAGACATTCGCTTGGAGTTACCGCGATAACGACGGGAAGTAAAACAGGTTCATACAAAACCATCCAGTTTATTCTTTCGCTTCTCTATTCGTGGATTCGAATGGCACAGTGCAAGAGAATAATCACCTTTAGGATTAGCTGAACTTTTCGGAGGTGACTACTCATCGATCAGTTGTGCATTCAATGACTCTCATTTTCACCAACCACTTTCGTGAAAACATACTTTTTCCGATGATCGTCTTTCCCTTTTGAGTAGGACTTCTTCTGAGGTGTTCCTTATCCAGTATCGAAGGCCAGAATTCTCGATTGTTGCATGTTGACTGGACATTTTGCAGTCGACGAATGGGCGCTTTTGTTCATCGGTAACGGAAACGACCACTGAAACGCCAATCTACACAGGCAAGGAAACAAAAGCGAATGTACAGGCTCAGCACACAATAAATCAGTTGAAAGCGGCTGTAAAAGACGTTTTATGTTCAGATAAATATGGCTCAATTTGTATACACCCAGAAGGGACTGAACTGACACTGCATTTTGAACATCTATTCACTTTGCTGGCCTAAAATTCAGCCTAAATCACAGGAAGGAAACGTTGCTCAGTACGATACTGCAAATAAAGTTTGTGCATGTTAATCTTTCTGAACAATAGTATCAGTCCGGTTGATAGCGTGACCTGTTCTAACTTGCAAAACACTTATTTCTACGGGGTGTTATGCAGTAGAGAAATGTGGAATGTCTTTTCATTGTTGAAGAAACTTCTAATCAACGTTAGCCGAATGCCCTCATGTTCATCTTTGCTACCATTTTCCAGTAAAAATAGAACAAATCCGAGGACCAATATTTTTTCTTTTATATATAGATATATATACAGTAGTCTCCGTGAGATTGCTACCCTCCTGAATGAGATAACCTCTCTGCAAGAAAATGTTTTCTACAGAAGACTTAAACCATGTAATATGCCCATCAGAACCGAACAAGAAATACTTTCATTAAGAATTTATCCCCAAAGAAGAAACTCTTCTGAGTTAGATATGATAATTCCCTTTCCTGATCATAATTGGTCCTAGAGATATGGTGTCGGTTTTCCTGTCGGTTACCACATTTGACCTGCTAGAAGCTTAGGCGATTCTTCATTCCAAGTCTCACAGTCCGGTTGGTGGCTATCGCTAATGGTTCAGTGGGCTCTGAGGCCATGAACGGTGCCTTAGCCACCGAATTCGTGCGCGCCCATACAGCAGAATAGGTTAGAATCACCAGGCCGCTGGGTTTGGTGAGTTCCAATCACGTCGACTGAGGTTTATATGGGTCACTCAGCAATAGTGGTAAAATTATTCGGTTATTTCGTTGATGACTGCGGAATAAGCCCATCATAGTACTCAGAACACGAGTTGTAGGCGAACATATGCTTTCGGTGATTTCATTCTCGAGTCATTACAGTCACATTTATATGAAAACGAATTATTAAGAAGAGTTGCAAAAAGTCTCACTAGGTCAATGTGGATAATTAAGGATGAGGAGGGATGGAACCCTGTGTGAGTGACCAGATTATGTAACCGGTGCTGATTAGTTTACGTCACCGCTGCGCCCGGTTGGGTAACACAGTTGAGTGTTGGCCATGGGAGTTGTAGTGCTTGGACTAATTTTCGCTGCGCGCAAAGCTCAGGCTTCAAGAAGCGGATGATAATTGCCTCGGCATTCGCTTGTATCCGGAGCCTAATTGCTCTTGACACGTTGTGGGACCCGGTAGACGACTTTGAAGGCGGACTGGATGTCGATTGAATGCCCAGTTTTCAACAAGGGCGAGACGATTGAGCTTGATACTACTCCATTGCCTCCGTGTCTAAGCCATCGTAGGTGATGCTCCTTGATGCGTTTTGATAGCTGTCTTGCAGTTCGACCTATGGAAGCAGCACCACAGGTGCGCCTAAATTGATAGATGATCATGGATGAGGTCAACAACGGCAGCTTATCTTTATTTTCACATCGGATTTTTGGTGACGTGAAAAAGACGCATCTGGTCTTGGCCGCGTTGAAGGTGGACTTAACCGTGGCACTCAAAAATTTACAGACTCTTTCGGCTGCGACATCTCCCTTGAAGGGGAGTCGGATGAATAATACTTTCTTTTCTGCTTGTGTGATTCTCGCTGGTTTTATCCGTTCGGTCCAGTTTCTTTGGATGAATTTCTCAGGATAACCGTTGCTAAGTAGCGTCTTCCTTATGTTTGATAGCTCGGCCTCTAGAGTATCTGCAGTGCAGATATGTTTCGCCCTGTGTAGAATACAGCGTATTAGATTACGTTTGTAACCAAGTGGCACAAAACTGTGAAAGTTTGTGTACTGGCCACTGCAGGTGGCTTTCCGATACACCTTCCTCTGGATCGAGCCATCAGATCGTCTGGTTAGGAGTACATCAAGAAACGGTAGGCAATTTTCTTCTTCCATCTCTGCGGTGAACATGACTGCGGAGTGCGTAGTGTTGAATTCGCGAGATATGTCATCTAAGTTGGTTTGCGCATCAGCTATGCAAAATATATCATCCACATATCGGTAGCAGTGGTCCAATCGACTTATTATTCTGCGTAATGCGTGAGTCTCCGGTTTTGCCATGAAAATGTCAGCCAGAAGTGGTCCTAGATGTGACTCCATAGCAACCCCATCCTTCTGGCGATAATAAGTGTTGTAAAACACAAACTGTACATTCAAAGTGCATTGAAGAATTAGTTCTCTTAGATTGGCCGTTAGAATTCCTACGGATATTGCTTCTTCATCAACAAAAGGACAAATAAAGTCTACCGTTTCAATAAAAGGTACTTTAGTGAACAAATAAACCACATCTAAAGAGAACATTTGTTTTCCTGACATGTTCACATCTTTAATAACTTCAATAAAGTGAAACGTGTCACGGAGTGTATGTTTTGCAAGTTTCTGTCGTACGGGTTCTAAAAGACTAACTATCCATTGGGCTGTCGTTGATCTGGGTGGGAGCATTCGTGTCTCGTGCTAAGACACTGACATTGTTCACCTGTCAATTTGACCCAGATACTGATGTGATGAACAGCAATCACAATGCTAGTAAGCCGGGTTTGTAAGTAGTTTTGATGAATTTAGAGGGCACGTTTCACAACATGACGAGTCGAGCAGTGCATTCAATGTCAACCACAGAAGACTGTTGCTTTGAAGCCTGCCAAACGTTAGATTTTGTCAAGTTGGTCAAAGATATCCTAGCATGAAAGATGAAAGAGATATGTTGAAGGTGATGTGCTGCACTGAATTCGATGGAACATTGAAACAGTTACCCACTGGAATAGGAGACATTTCGAGATTATTTGAATGTTGACCGCGAATCAGAATTATTAACAACTAAAGGTAGCAAGGGTTAGGTGAAAAGCCGAAGAAGTGCACTGGCTTCTGAGAACCAAAATATTTTTTATTGCTGAATAATTGCAATTAACCGTCGAAGAAATATTAGCAATAATTTGTTATAATTCTCCTTGTAATGTCTAATTTGTATATGGATATGGTGTGGCTCGATTCAATAGACGATGCATATTCACTATGGCAATCGTATCTATATTTTTGTAAAAAATAACCCAGAAGTTCTAATCCTCAGCACCATCATCATAATCGCACTGCATTACACTTCAGCCCGAGCCCCACTGACCACTGCCTTTCTCATCATGTTGCACATAGAAATAGAAAGAATAATTATATACAACATGGAAACCGAGGGGAATTACACGGGTGGGAAAAGGCAATAACGTCCCAGCAACCAAGACACGGAATACACAGTCTAACTGGACAAACGCACATTGATCAACCATTCTGATTTGACAGAAAGTGACAACACGATCGTCACTGCTCTCGCTTAACTGCCATATTCTTCAGTGTCTCCAGCCAACTGGCTGAGGAATCATTTGGACCCCAATCACGTTGCCGTGATACCTCTACTTTTCTCAAGTTCGATGTACATTCCCACATTCTCCGCTGTCATGTCATCCGTTGACTTCCACGTGGCTTTCTCCAGTCCATAGGAGGAAAGCTGTGATAGTATATCCCCTGAACGAGTAACCACCACTCGATTTCTAACCTCAGCATTGTTAACCCCGTCATTCCACCCAATCTTACCGATATTACGCAAAATTCGATGAAAAAAATCGTCAAAGCGACGGACATCTTCCGCACACAGACTCCATGCTTCTCAACCATACAACAGAACTGGGCACACAACAGCACAGTACACACAAAATTTCAACTTCGGCGAAATATCAGGTTGGCGCCACAAGTGCTTTGGTCCAGCGTACGCTGCTCGAGCTGTTGTTATAAGCGTGCCACCACAACTGCCGTGCTCCCATCCTAACAAGTACCAGTTCGCAAGGCAGCGGGATGGTTTAGTGGAAGCTCGTCTGTGTGGATCGATAACTCTTCTACTGATTCAAGTGACTTAGCTGCCATCTCAGACCGACCCTCATCCATGAGCTCCAGGAGACTGGACTTCGTCTGGCATCTACACATTGACCCTCCAGGTATGTTTGCATCTTCGGTTTAGGAAGCCATCTTGTATAGGTGATTGGGTCATAGAGGCATGCAAGACGTCACTCCACTTCAAGTTGCAATCTCATCATGATGGTTTCAAAATACCATTCCAAACATGTGTGAACCAGTGACGGCATAAAGGCTGCTACTTCGACTCCACAAAAACGTTTCCGTAGTAAAATTTACGAATCTGAGCTATTAAATTGTAATTCCGGTCACATTCACGTTGTAGAATGGTTGAAATGGTCAAAATACTTATTTTTAGTCTAATTTGTGTCAGAAATTATACCAACTATGTGACATCTTCAGTTTCGATCAACCCACCCCTCCTTGATGGGAAACTGTTTAAGAGATCCAGGGTTATGCTTGCTGATAGGGCGACAACAATCTAAATATGCACAAATGGTGTTGTTACTCAACTCGACTTCATTGTCAGGTTTTGGATATCTCTTATAGCTAAGGAGATATTCTTGTTGTGCAACGGTTTAGCATTTGAATTGTACACGAGTAATTTGCAATTCACAATCGAATAAGAAATTAAACACGGGTGATCCAACTTGATCACAATAAGCGAACAAGTACTCGCAGAATTACCACTAACAAAGTTGCTGCAATGAGCCAGTGTACGTGTGTAGTTACAGCAGCTGTAAGGTTGACACTTTTAGGTAATAATTCGGAATTCCTATTACGTAAACCGTATTTTCATTTTAACTACATTTTTCGGTTGAGGAAACCAAAACTCACAAACTAACTGCTACCATCGTCATCAGTAGCCAAAATAGTAATACGAAACACTCAGGGTGGCTGCCTCTTACTGGTAAAGACCATGTAATAAACAAAATTTCGTGCATTCTATGGCAGTACTGAATAATAATGGTAGTTCTTCACGATAGTTTTAGGGGCAGTTGTGTTCTACGGACATATGAGTTCTGTTCAGAGACGAGAGAATATCACGGTCAATTACTTGGACCCCAACTTTCACTGAAACTCCGGGTCATGCGTCCACCTTTGAAATCAGAAGCTCTATAATCGAGTTATGCTCTTGTTAGAGCTCATCACTGATGCATACAATCCACCGAACCAAGGGCTTGCACCCGGGTCTTTTCGCATCGAACACGTGTGTGTTAACACTGCGCTACCTCGTTCCAGTCCGGGTTGATCCTAAACAATACAAGTCATTGCTAGACGTGTACAAATATGAATAAGAGAAGAGCGCAAACAGATAAAGTGTCCCAGTCCTGCGAAGAAGACCTGACTTTGTGGAGGGCATTCACTTGACGTTAGTTGGACAATGCCTGTACCTCCTGGAAGCTGTGGGGCATTCCTGGCTGTCATAGAGGATGACATCTGAACAAACATAACTCGGTGATCTGGATCAGCCCGAAGATAAGCAGGGTTGCGCCGTAGTAACACATACGCATTCCAAGTGAAAAGGCCATGGTTTATACCCTGGATTAGGCGGACGATATGCACCACTGATGAGCTCTAACAATAGCTCTGACCTGAGTCTAATGCTTCCAAATGCAGGGTTGGTCGGATGACCTGAGGTTTGTACTTGAAATGTGGAGTCCAAAGAACAGTCAACCAAGCAATATGTCATCAATCACACACACTACCCGTAAGTATTTGTGAAATAGGTACAAATACCATGATTGTTTTCATTATTTTGACTAGTGTAATCTCATTGTCCGTTCGCCCTAATTATCGGTTTTTCTGATCTTATGACTGGTCAGTAAAACACGGAAATCATGATAAAAATAAGAGTTATGACTACTTGTCTTTTCTAATCAGGGGTTATTTTATTACATGTATTCCGTAGTATTTTCGGAATACTCAATCCATTTTATTTGCCCTTTCTCTTAGTATCTGGCTTGCAGCAACATTACCAAACAAAGGAACCACTCGCATTCAACGAACAAATAGCTAGTTTCTATCGCATATGAGGTCACAAAATTTGGTTCACACACTAACTATTCGGTAAAATTTACCATCAGTTCATTCATTTATTTCATTGGGTATCTGGTACTACGACCTTCTATGTTAGAAAGGTTTTCTGTCAAGCCCAGAATCCGATGCTTTTGTACACCAGTTCAATAGTTTTACTAAAGTTTTAAATGCAATACTCATTTTTTACATCAAAATTCAAGACGAATATACTTTTCTGATTTCGTCTTATTGTGTTAACTCACCCAGCTATTTTCATCGCCTGTGGCGCACAAATCTCCCAAATCGATATTTATCATGTTGCGCTCGGCAGAAAATAACCTGAAATTGATGTACCAGAAAACGTTATAAGAAAACGTATTCACTCAGGTAACTAACGAAACCATGGTAATTTCGCCCACAAATCCTGCATCACAAACAGGCTAGTTTGTCGTTTTGTATCGCACTCAAGTTTTCAGCACTTTAGGCAGGTAAAACGCAGTTGATCTACTCTTCAGGTATCTCCTCAAATGCTTCATCTGACTATGGCATCAGATGGGTGCAAAACCCAATTGATAACTCGCACCAATGTATTTAGGAAAGAAAAGCTTCACAAGAATTCACAAATATACCAAAAATAATATTTCAGCGTTATATTTTACACAACATGGAGGGCGACAGTTTTGCGGTGAATTCAGAATGGGAACTATAATCCCTAACAGACGTCTGATCTAGTAATTGCAAAACGACTGGGTCGACGGTACAATACTCGGACAGTCAACGGCGAGCAATAGATGAAGCCAGTTCACCCACTAGCTTAAGTTAGAACGCAGGTTGGTGAGCAAACAGGAAGGATATTCAGCATTTCATTAGCCAACTGATAAAAACGGTTTGAGGAGTATCGATTACAGCAGTTTATTTGATTTTCTCAGGGCGGAGCAGACAATCTCGAATATCGACTGAGAAACACACAGCCAATAAATGAGAAGAATTAAATTGTAATAAAGTTTGAATGCTTTAGGAGGTACAACTTGAAACACGCAATAAATCAGTGAGCCAGAATTCTTTGAGTGTGAAGTGATGTTCAGCGAACGTAATTATTCCATCCTAGCCATCGCCTTCATACTGATGAAACAGAAAGACGTGTATAATGAAGTATCATTATTGTAAAGCAGCTTTTCAAACAACGTTCTTTATCAGTCAACCTCACACGAACTTCTTACTTCCAAATAATACGAACGTTTGAGACTCACGTCGGTCTAATTAGGATATTCGGGCATCTCATGCCAGACCCGATCTCTCCAATAGTTGCATTTGCCATCTGAGCTCCGTTCGACACTGTACACTTCAAGTTTGTTCGCACAACACATCCAAAATGACGCAATTGAATTCGGTACAATAAATGGTTGGCATGCATGTTACCAGGACTTGTGTTGAAATTCTTGTCGAGTGGATATCCGGTGTTCGAAATTCGAAGTGGCACATCTATTTTTGGTCAATTAGGGGTCAACGCAACAGCTTATTTACAGGCAATTTCGTTAAAAGTTTTCGTGGAATTTCTACACACCTACAATTTTGTTTGTTTTATATGAGGCCCACTTCGTATCTACCTGATTGTTAGCAGATATGAGTGCAATGTTTGATTTAGTAACAACATACGTTACTTTACAAAGCTATTCAGAGGACAAGGGCCTGGGATACAAACATGCGACAATCCATGGAGTTTGAGCATAAATAGTGGTTGTTCTATCAAAGCATGTACATTTTGGATTGTCTACTGGAATCCTAAAGATATACGTGATCAAATAACAGACATTTTGCCAAAAGTAAGGACCCACTGGTTCATCTCAGGTTAGTTTAAGAACCACAAATTAGAAGTTGCACAATTTGAGTGTGAATGATCATTCTGGACAATTTACTATTAATCGATCTGAACTGCATCCAATTGGTGCTCGTCACATTTGGTCAACGAAATACAGAGCTATATGATTGACGATTAAACAGTTTGTCCTTCCTCTCGTCTTTGATGTTATTGATGTACCCTACCACGAGCTATACGTCAAGTCACATTTACGTGCAATATTTCAAAGCATTTCCATTATTCATCAAGTATAATACTTACGATATTATGAATAGTGAATTTATCACAGGTTTTCATGTGTTTGCTGGTTTTCACAAATAAACACAGTATCGTCTAGTAAACAAATAAATTTGGATTTCAATTCAATCGGTTGTTGATTCTCATCGAGCAATGCACGAATGATGACCTCATAATTGCCCCGTCCATTCCACTTGAGTAAATAGGGGTATGGTTGTCACTCAAAGACAGTTCCAGAAAAATCATAGTAGTAATATTTAGGGTAGAACAAAACTTTTTCTACTCACGTTATCTTCTTCATGCCCCGCCTCTGCGATTCCAATCAACGTTTGGAAATTGAATAATTATTCAAAGAGTGTTTGATTAAATATCATCGATCATAGCTGAACGAAGAAAAGTCAGTTGAATATCAACCACCGAACACTTTTGTTCATAAATCTAAGCGCGTGTTCAATTAACACCCATCATCTTCATTCCACAACTGCCAACATGATTCACAATATAATGGACCATGTAAAGACTGTAGGAAAAGTTGAACAGGATTATTTTTCGGAAAAATGAGTAAATTTTTATTCCAAAGAATTATTGAACATTTGAAAACAACTGTCGTATTTAGAACATCTTCGGATGTCTTTTGGCTCGTTACTGTGAAAAATCAACCACATGATGTAACTAATTAGAGAAAAAGAATACATGCATGTAGTTAGAGTGACGAAATCCCAAACCGACCCATTGAATTCAGTTTCACTTATTTAGCAAGTGGTCTGGGGAAAACTCGGTGCTAAAAATGCATCCATGGAAACCGTTATGCCAGCTTGTTTTCAATCATACTTGCTAACATTTGACTAGGCGCATGTAGAGAGTTTTTCATCCTTTTGTCTAGTCAAATGCAAATAAGCTTCCTTCATCAGTTCACTGTTTCCTTCCCAGCAAAATTTCATTTTTCAACTTGATCACTAAACTTATCAGATTATTTATCAATTCAGGAATCAGAAGCAGTTATCTGAATAGATTCGCAAATTCGAATTAAAGCGTGTATTTTGAATAAACTAACTGAGTTTCTTTCGTGTGCTTTTGTGTCATTGATTTGACTACTCTTAACAGTCGGATAGGTTTTAAGTGTGCATCAAATCACGCACACGTGACATTCATTGTGAAACACATGATCAATTAACTCACACTTTTCAGACTGAGTAAATTGAAATTTGTCAACTTCCGGATTGCATCCCATGCGTGTGAGCCAACGAAACAGACCACATGTACGCGAACCACAGTTTCGGCCTCGAAGTGATTTGATCCGTCCTCTAAGATAGCTTTGACAGTCAAAGCCATTGATATTGGGGGCAGCATGGAGAACAATTCCAATGCTCCGGTTTTGGAATCAATCCTGAATGCGTTTTGCTCAACCCCTTGATTCTCAAGTAGGTACTGGATTCTACTTGTAGGTTTCATCTCGTCAACTCGTAGACGGATAACAGGGATCAGTCTGGGTATTTCATCTTGACAAATCGTCACATGGTATACGGGTTTTGTGAACGAAAGCTTCCCAACGACTAAAGATTTAAAACAGAACAAAACAAGAGATTTTGGAAACGGAACATGACTTAGTTTAACATCAGCAAAGGACGACTTCTACAGTGCAGTATTTCAAAACACAGTATTGCGGAAAGCAAAAATGGTCAGAATTGCAGGTAATCTAAATATCTTTCGTCATTTGTAGTTTGGGTTTCAGAATCGCTCAGGAGACACAAATGGCTGCCCGAAAATAATGAAAAAAGATGTGCAAATGGAATTAATAAGACTGATTAGCAAAATACTTCAACTATTACAACTGAACATACCCAACGGAGAGTACTGTAGAAACAGTAAAAGTGTTGCTACATGAAACATGATCAACAACTTTCATTGATGACACCGTAATTGATGGGGACCCGCCCATTAGAGAAATTTATACAATGCCTACTGTGGGATGGCAGTTTTTCATTCGCCAAAATACGATTGGTTTAAAACTGAACAGCCAGTCCAAAATGTTCGGATAACTGGCCAATCAAATGTGAGAAAATAAGCGATTGAAAATATCGAAGCCGTAGCTACGAACAATGAAAGACAAATTGTAAGAACTGATGCAAATGCAGATCAGTTTAGCTTGGCCGTTACACACTGATTCCTTTCTAGCTGCCAAATGACGATAACAAGTAGGTATTGAAGGAACTTTCCAAATAGACGCAAAATGACTGAGAAAACTTTTCTTCGTATGGAAGTTGGTTCTAGCCTAAAACTATGAACAATTTACAGCAATGAGTGAAAAATGAATGGAATGAATAAATTTTAATAAAGTTTTCACGATGGATGTTTCTCTTGAGGTAAATTCTGATTACTAAATGAGATCCACCGTAAAATCGTCACAAATGTTCCAGCTATAATTCATACGGGTGTTCAAATTCGTGTCACTGTTACAGCTGTTTCTAATCGGCATGCTTATGGGCCAAGTCGGGCAATATTTTGAAGTCAAATCAAGTCATATGCCTGCAGTATGCACTCCATGCGGTGAGTATTCATCTGTCAAATAAAATCAAGTTTTAATAATTGAATGAAAAAGTCAAGCAATCATGGCCACCAGCTCAGTTATGGCTTGATCAGGCTTGTTAAGAAGTCTGACCAGACAGGAGAAAACATAACATTTGTATGATTTTAACGAGCAAATAATCGCAACTAGGTGGGGTGGAATGATTCTGAACACGTCTGACAGGATCTTGGTGGAATAGGTGTCAAGGCGTCAGCTAATGTTTTTTCGGACAGACCTGGCAAACACGGGAGTATTGTATTGCCTATTAGTGGTAGGAGAATATACCGCTGCACTAAGAAACAGTCTTCAGCAATCTGATGTTAAAGTAGAAGCATATTTGATAGACAGTGAGATGTCGAAAGTGGGCATGATAAATAGATACGCAGAGAATAAATGGAACCTTGTAGAACACTCAGTTTCAAAGTTGTGACGGAAGAAGCCCTGTCACAATATCATGTGAGTTAGTGGTGTTTACCGAAGCAATCATACAATCAAGCATTGGCAGAAGATAAAAGGCCGCGCCCAGAAAGAGCGCGGAGTAAATTCCCTTTTTCATTGTAGCTGAAGCTGTCATTTTATTCTAAAAGCGCACCATGCGAGCTTTACTTTACTTGTCTAGGGATGGCAAAAAGCAATGGCATAAATAGCCTTGGGCGTCCACAGTAATATGTGAAGAAAGTGGAGATCTAGCCTGTTCGGTAATTCCACTTGAAAGAGAAAAATGGTGGTTTCACATGACGGATTACTTCCAAGGACCTGTGGTTCCAATAAGAGTTCAGTATACTTTCAGAGTTTTGTAGATATAGGTCAGGGATAAAATTTAAATTCTCTTTTTCGTCTTAGAAATGTTAGCAGGACGTTTCCGGAAACCGTGATATGATGGGGCGCAAAATAGGCTACTTTTTATTCGCGCATGTAATGAACATATTTTGGTAGCTCTGGCTCAGATCGGTTTCAATCACCCTTCAAAAATGGTTCAAACTTTAAAAATCTTTAGGTGAATTTTGTCTATGAAATTATTAAAAATTATAATTTCATGAAGACTTTAGAACACCCCAGTCTGGTTTACTCACCTAAAGAGAAATGACCAAGGCTCAAGCAAATACACGAAATTCTCTACTTTGAGTAGCCTAAGGCAAGTCAATTCTCTTACCGGTATATATAAAATTTACCGCACGGTAGAATATGTGGAATTGTTTGTTTGTGGCTGGAGTTTATCGGAAGCTGTGATTTAGCACCACCGTGAATGGTTGGCGCTTTGATTTTGGCTTTCCGTGTTGGACTTTTTGATGAAAAATCTAAGTGGATTTCCCATTGTGTAATATCCATAATGCTTGGGCCAATGATTTATTTGTTGGGGGTATTTCATAGTCTATTTGGTCGTATTCAGTAGTGTGATGTTTGTCCTACTGGGCAGTGACTAACGAGGATAGTCCAGTTATTAAAACCAGAACATGTAATGTATATTCTTGAAACAGTGTTTTTTGCATCATTGTATATTCGTTTGTGTTATTCACATTCTACTGGCCGTAGTTGCGCAGCTCCGATGGTAGCGCATCTTCTCGGTAGTTAGAAGGTTGTCGTTTCAGTTCTGGCTGATGGCGTGGTACTTTTGGAGGTGAATAACGCTATTCTGACTAGCTGGGGTCCGTGCTTCTACTGCCAGTAATATATTCTACGAGTAAATATATCATAGTGATTAGATGGGAATAATTTGAGAAAACTAACTAGTTACAGCTGTTACTGAATATTTCAAGAATGACTGCAAGTCCCTGTTTTAAATAGGTCACATATGCTCTTCCTGTAGCGCCTCGTATACATTGGATTACCAGTATGCCCGGCAGGGATCCATTCTTCTCCCAGAAACCTGGCCATACAAATAAATTGGAAGTAGAGTGTTCAGTCTATAGGGTTCGATGCTGTCGGTTTGACTAAAAATATGATCTCCATGTCATACCAGGAATCATCAATTGATATTTAGTTTAGTGAAAACGTTGTTTGTACTATACATTGTGGCTGATGCTTTATCCAGACCTGACATCAACACGGTGTAGACAAAATTCGATCTTACAGAAATGGCAAACCTCCAGCGTGATGATCCATCCTTGCTCGAACTGCGCACATCCTCCACACTCCAGCTGAAGGATTCTCCCCCACCTTCAGCCTATGGCACAGTCCTATGTAACTGGTCTACAGGTCACCCTCGTCCTATCGTTCCAACTTTCTACAGGAAGATCGTTTTCGATCATTTTCATTCTCGTTCCCATCCTGGTATCCGTGCATCTCGCAACTTCATTTCTACCAGATTTGTTTGGCCCAGTATGAATTCTGACATTGCATTATAGACTAAACAGTGTTTACAATGTCAGCGAAACAAAGTCCACCGCCAAACGTTTTCTCCTCCCAGTACATTCACCGTTCCCGACGTCCGTTTCACACATATTCACGTCGATCTTGTTGGTCCACTACCACCATCAAATGAACATACCCACTTATTAACCGTTGTTGATCGTTTCACACGCTGGCCGGTGGTAGTACCCATTTCCGACACCTCGGTAGAAAATATTGCGAAAGTACTACTCCAACACTGGATTGCTACATTTGGTGTACCGTCTACCTTCACCACAGACCATAGCAGCCAATTCCAGTCGACTTTGTTTCGTGAGTTCACTAAACTGCTTGGCTGTAAACACATCACAACAACTGCATACCATCCTTCGTCCAATGACATGGTAGAGCGCCTACACCGTCAACTCAAAGCAGCACTGATATCACAGCCAAACCCCAATAACTGGAGCGACAACCTGCCACTAGTTCTCTTAGGTCTGCGGTCATCAGTCAAAGACGACCTCCACAGTACGTCGGTTGAACTCGTTTTCGGTACCACCATATGCCTTCCAGGTGAGTATGTTCAACCCAGCACCGATGCCAGTCCTAACCCATCCCAATTTGTCCAACAACTCAAAAACCGTATGTCGCATCCACATCCAATACCCACTCGCTCGTCATCCACACGCGTTTTTGTACATAACGATCTATATACGTCACCTTTCGTTTTTATTCGTAACGATGCTGTTCGCAAACCACTCACACCACCGTATGATGGTCCATTTAAGGGGCTTAGTCGCACAGACAAATATTTCGTGGTTCAAAAAGCCGATAAGCCAGATACAGTTTCCATTGACAGACTAAAACCAGCGCATTTTGATACACCTCCATCATCAGCAACACCGACACCATCAACATCCACAGACACACCACCAACAATTCCTGTTGATGATCCACCCTCTATCATCACACCAGACACTACACCGCACCCGTCAGCACCACCACAGCAACAACCTTCCCTGGTAACCCACCGTTCCAGCAGAAACGTTCGACATCCTGTCAGATTTCAAGACTTTGTTAGTTGACGTTTTCTTTCGCTAATCGTTTCCTCTTTCTATTTTTCTATCTAGCGTTTATTTTGTACAACAAACGCTCTGGCGGGGGAGTTGTGTAGGTACCTGTACATTTCCGACTTTTTCCATGATTTTCAACGTCCCTTGGTGCGACACTCCTTTGTTGTACCGACGTTTTAATGTAAAACACACACACCTTTTGGTCGTCACCACCGCGCAATACAAAAAGGCCGTAAATAAATCTTTCATTCTGGCACGGTCTCATCTTCTGGTGTGGAGTGTCTTAGAATTACATCGGTCGGAACTAACTGTGTGAAACGAAACATTTTAGAAGTATCAACGGCGTCTCTTGGCACTTCGATCAATACCATCCTGTACTGTCCAACGGATGGCTGTCAGACCAAACTGAACTGAAGACATTGGCGGATATTGGCTCTTCGACGCTCATTTCCTGATCACAAGAACACTGAACAACTGTGAGTTTGAGTCGCACCTTTCGTTTCATTTTAATTCTTAATGTACATACCCTTTTGGCCTTTTTATCACCGCACGCTCCTCCGCCCATCTTAGTTTGCTAGTGTCGTCTTAGATATTGTTGACAATAATTTAGTGTACCATATATACAGAGTAGTACGCTACAACATACAAAACACGAATAGAAAACAAGCTCGTTTTAGGTAACATCATCGTCGTGGCTAATACAGTTATATTTATAGGTTAGAAATGCATTAGTTATGAACTTTGTCTGTGTGTTAAGGTGTGATTGGACAGCCATCAAAATTGGTGTCCCGTGGTTAGGAAAGATTTGAGGGGAACGTTGTTGTTCTGTGGTTGGGAAAATGACCAGTGAAAGAGTGAATGTGCGTTTCGGGGATTATATATTTCCGGTTTCAACCAAAGGGTCAAAGTCTGGGTCACTCCAAATTCCAGGGTGTCTCTCGGATCACGCCAGTCTCGTTGCTTTTTCTGCCCCGTTTTTCTGAGCGAAGCGCTCGGGGTATCCGTTATCTAGAAGCTTTCGCTTTACCATGTCCTATTCTTCATTCACCGCCTTATCCACGCAAATCATTTGCACACGCGTTGTGAGGGTGTAAATAAGGTTCCGTTTACGCCCAATAGATACAAAACTGGCCACATACTGCCACGAAATCGCAAAAGTGTTATCTTGAACTCACTCGTGTGAGGTTCCTTCACAAAGCTGAATAAACTACAGTTGAGCTTGAAGTGATGCTTTGTGACCATTTGATATGTGATGAAGTAGAAGCTGAATATTCACTTGCCAGATGGTATTAGGCATTTGCTTGAGTTGACTGGGAACTTTGCAGTATGAACTTTGAATACATATTTGTTAAAGCCGAGATTGCTTTGTTGTCCTAAATCATAAACTTTCAACGAAACCAGTACTTGTATTTAGAGAATTACCAGAATAAGCGATAAGGCCTAAGGTTTGTGATTTTTCACCCCTCCCCCCATTGTGCTCGTTGAACCTAATACTTCAATAATTTGTTGCAAATAACCCGTCAACGACGAGCGGTGCTTCATTGACTCGAGACGATTGATCAAGGGAGCTTGCTGGTAAATCGATTGTGCTTAGTATGGGTTCTGCCTGAGCACTGTGATTGGTCGCATTAGACCGTTTTGCATTTCGTATTACACATACTTGGCTGTGTGTGTCAATGTGCTCACTTTTTGATAGATCGTGCATATAGTAATATGCACACACGTTTGCATGATCACATCTCATTGTTATCTGCTCATTTTCAGTCCTTCGTGAGTCACGAATTTTGTTCTACCATTAAACCTGTGGTTATTTTATGGGATATTGTTTGCTTAATTAATTTTTAGTGGGACCAAAAATGCAAGTGATGTCGGTAAATTCAATTTTGTGTATCAAAACACAATTTATTTCAAACTATATCCTACAAAAAGTATGATATTTTCGTGTTATTACAGAGTTTTTTCGAGACAATGTACTCGGTGAGTTGACCAACACCAGATTTTTGTTGCTTGCTTCCGTCTATCGCATTCTGCCATCTTTTTCTTGGTTTCCGATTTTGTATCTGTGATTATAAGGAAGTCACGAAGTCTCTGAATTTCTTGTTACTTTACGACATAGTGTACAAAATGAAATTCTCTATACCGAAATGCGGAACCGTTAGTGAATCACTATACAAATCATCCAGCTCCTAAATAGTGTACCCATTTGCGAAGTGGTAGGTGACAACGACCTGAATATATGAGTTATAATGTATTTGCATATATTGCCCTGTACAATTTATTTACGTACTTGCATCTATCAGATTGATCAGACGGTTTTGGATATAGGTTTTGAAGGAAGCAACACTTACGTCGGATGTTCTGAATGATTGTAGTTTGCTCGGAGTGGATCAATCTACATTCATTTCTTCGTAGAGCGCACAGATAAAAATGTTGATGCTAGTTGTTTGAACCATTCTTCAGAATAATTCAATCATTTATTTACAAGGACAATTAATATACAGGGAACGATAGACTCCGAAGCCTTCGAAGTCAAAAGTAATGAAGTTTATCTTACTATACAGGGGGTTATTATTAATGGTTTCAGAAAGCAGCAACCAAACCTATGGTTTAAATAATAACGTTGTTTTTACATGACTGATATACTGTAGTAGATTATATTTGATACTATGCTACTAATGAGTAGGAACTGTTATGCACCGACTGATAGTGTTCGAGTGAATTTTGGTAGTAAACACACTGACGTCTTGGAACAATTTAATGGAATTGAAAAAACATGGGAATTGCATAAAGGTACGCTAATTGTTAGTAAATTGCTGCGGAATTTTTTTCTATTTCCAGATTCTGTAATACATTGTGACGCAATCAGTAAGTATGGCCATTTACGGCACCCACAGTGAGATGAAGTGGAAAACGTTATTGTGTATTCGTGTTTTCAGGATGACAGCTCCTCTACCTGCACGCGAATTCATAAAATACTTTCTTGAATATTGAATACTTTTCCAGCACATTATTTACAAACATTTCGATTTATTTTACTTTGCTATAATTTTAGTCAAATTTGATAAAGATGGTTATTTTTTATTCTGATGCACAGTTGTCAGGCAAGGTTTTAGGTATTCCAGATCGGAATGGTTGGAAATTAGGCGCCTCCCAGAGAAAAGCCGTGTTTCAGGTAAAGACCAAACACGAATAGGAGTAAGTGGTGGAGATTTTGCCCTCCGTTACTTGTTGGTTAGAGGTGCAATGCAATCAGCTTTCAGAAAAAATAATATATATGGTGTTTCAATTTAATTGAAATTGCGTTGAAAGAAGGCAAACATAGTCGTTGACAGTGTATCCTTTGTTAGAGTTCGGTTCGTCACTCCGACGGTGTTCTGTACATACTGTCTGAATAATTTTGGATCGTATATTCAATAAACTGTTTTTCATTTTCTGGTTGACATTTTCTCTGAAGTAGGCTACTTTTCTTTAGCTCAAGGAAATCATTATTCAGTAGTGGTGATTATGTGTGAGTGGGCTGACTGATAATGACTGACATTTGATTAATCAACGATCAGTGTTACTGAACTTGGGCCAAAGTAAGATCACACCGAAATATTAGAAAAACCACCATTTTATTGGTCACCGAAGTGCAGTTTTTTGAAACATACTCTAACTTTACAGCTGGAGCGTCGCTTGAAGAGGAGCCAACGTGAACTGACGAGCGGCAGTCGTTTGTACACATATTGGAGGGGGGATTTACTGGGAACATGATTTACGAACACCTATGGACACATGGATCTGCGCATCAAACAAGCACGCAACAACTGAGAAGCTTTTTCGTGAGCTGTATCAACACCACCAACTTAAAAATAGTTCAAGGTAAAATGAAACATTTTAGTGCTCATGAGAACACTTTTCGCGCTTTTACACACTGATCGACTGACTCCGATATTATTAAAGTATGGTGTGACCGTCTTGTTTGTTAGTCATGATAAAGAATTCACAACAATATTTGGCGATTTGTTCATTGTTAAGCATGTATAGTAAGCAACAAATTGATTTGAGGGCGCGTGATATCCATCGCTGGATAATGACAATCACAAATGATCTTACAAGCATAAATCTTCATATTACTGTAACAGCTGGTGAAAGGCAATCTGAAACTTCAGGCCGACAGATAGTTTTGCCCAGTGTTAGTAGAGTGGTTTAACGGGTTCCCTTACCGTCTAGTAATTCAGAAGTTTCAATTCTTACCGAAAGTCACTTTGGTGGTAGAGGGTAATCCACTCTCATCTGGCCCGTTACTACACTTGACCTTTTGGGACACTATGTCATTCTCTAGTTCAGATCTCAGAGTCGGCTATCGTTGACAGTATTGTGCCTTCGCAGCAATTATGTACGCCCCTTCTACTGCACTGTTACCAGCGTTACCCACTGCATCACTTATTTCCATTAGGGTAGTCAGTTCAGCTTTGGAATACAAATGTTGATTAGGAGACAAATACTACAATCTTTGAACCACACAATATTCAAACCTGTTTTAAAATTATTCACTGAGGTGATCTTCTAGATATATCCCATTAAGTACGAACGAAGTTGAATAAGGAACAAAGATAACGTGTACAATTCATTTTTTACCCAATCCTAGATTTAAATGAGAGAGAAAGCTTAGAAATTGAGTGTCCATCAAGTGACAGCCGTGAGCAAAATCCTGACTTTGTTCATGTTGAAATTCGATTTTACGTGCTAAACATTTATTCTGATGCTCGGTTTGTTTTCACAGATGACAACGAGGTGCAAAGCACAAATAAAACCATTAAAAAAATCTGGTTTTTCCTAACTGCTGGCAGATAAAATTGCCTGTTGATTCACCCAAAATTACCTCATTGAAGCATTTCAGTCTGTTCAATCTCGAAGTAAAATGCAATACAACATACATTGTGTTCCCCAACACGGATCAGTTCCATCCACATACAATGGACCTCTTGATCATTTTAGGTCAAGAAGTCACGATCTCATGTAGGGGTGAGTACGAAAGTATTACCACAATCCCCATCTATTCTACAGAGAGTATGCCAGATTCTTGAAGTATATTCCCATTATGTAGTACATCGATGAAAATGCTTCAACGAATAAAACCGTTGCTTGATCACAGTAAATAGTACATTCACCAGTCCTAAACTGAATATAAAACCGTCTTTCCTCTGCCAATGATAGCAATAATGGTTCACTGGATGAAGTTACCATTTTTTTCTCTTTTGTAGTTACACAGCCAGGTGCATCTATTTTGGAAATTACTTCAGTTTTCCTGCAGTACAATTTGAAGCAGATCTTTTGGAATGATCGCGATCCCCCATCGTTTTTCTTACCTATTCATGTTTTCTTCTTTTGATTATCCAACACCGGATCTCTCGCTTCTCACTGTATCCATCTATTCAACCATAGGGAAAATAAATGGCTTTCATTTGTCCAAGTTTATGAATCGAATCGGTACCACAGGGGAATAACCCCGGAAAATGGAAGATTTAGTTACTTTTCATCAGTTCAAAGTGGATGCTGGCAGTCGACAACAGAGCAACCAAAAATTGGTACGCACAATCATTTTTACTGTTTGCTTGGCTCAAATGTCAGTGAAAATATGACATTAAACTCGCAAGATATCTATGAAGTCTATGGTTGAAATCCAAATAAACGTTTCCGTGGATATTCTGGAAATCGGTATTCTCTATAGAGTGTTTCCAGGATTCTGTGTACCATGGCTTCTAAACCGTCATATTGCACGAAACTACTTTTTCTTACTTTTATGAGTTACTACGAAGCAAAGTATGCTATTATTTGGAAGAGAACAAGGCCAATGATAGGCTGCTAAATGAGGAATCACAAGGTAGTTGCAGAAAACGAACCCCAGTTGCAAGGGTTCAAAGTTCATAGAGATATCTAATTGACCACCTATGAGCACAAACATTTCCATAAGTTTTAACTTAAACTGATGGCAGAGGATTTAAATTTATTAGCCAATTATTCTCCCTTTGATAACAACGACCAAATTATCATTTAGAATCGTGAAAAAGATGCACAGCTGTTTTATCCTTGTTTGCAATGATTATCAATGCCGATGATATCGCTTTGCTGGGCTACACTGCACCGGCAATTCAACACGCAGCTCATCGCTTGATTATTGATTTGTGTCGATATGATGTGTTCTTTGCGCCTTCAAAGTGTAAGGTACATCTTTAGGACTGGCAGGAGCCTGTACCTACTCTCAGCCCATTGTAGAGATCGGTTAGAGGTAGTCGTTAGCTTTAAGTAACTCGGGAGCTTGATCACAGCTGGTGGTTGTAATGGGGTGGAGATCACATCAAGAATTGTGAGGGCCAGAGGAGCTTTCGTGAGCTTCCGTCATCTGTGGTACCGCCATCACATCCGTTTTCCCTCCGGAGAAGAGTGTAAATTGCCACAGTTCGTGGCATTTTTCGTTATGGTTGTGAGACCTGGCCCATCCGAGTTGAAGATGCTCGGCTTTTTTACCGTATCCAACAATCGATATCCCGAAAGCAATGTCTGAACCTGGTAGCAACCTCAAGTGAGTATTGACGAGGTTCGTTGTCATCCTCTGACCAAAGTAATCTTTACACCACCTTCAATAGCTCGGGCATGTTTTGAGTATGCCTGCCCATCGTTTACTTTTTCTTATTCTTTTTGCACGCGCCAGGCAAGGCTGGGAGAAAGGATCCGGCGTTCAGGCTATGACCTGGCGCTGGTGCATGAAGAAGTTAGCTTCTGCTTTGATTTCGCTTGGTGCTTCATTTCTTCCTAGTTGGGACTTGAGAGATGAGGAATGCCGTTCGTTAGAGACGCTCATAGATATGGCTCAGAATCGAATCCAGTGGCTCGAAAGCTGTAGGACCTGTGTGCTGACTTCCCGTTTCCCGTTAGCAAACGAAAAAGAGACAAAATATTTACGAAACACGTGCAGTGTAAATATCAGAAATTTGCTCTCACTTGTAGTATTCTTTGTGTTGGCTCCTAAAGCCCCTCTTCCGACTTTGTATTTATCTTCATATTGTTGCTGCTTTAGCACTATGGTTGTTCTCAGCTATCTATCTGCGGTCAAAGAAGCATTTTAACAAATGTTAGGCATGGGACTAATTCACTTGTCAAGCAGTCATTTAGACTTTAAACTCCATATAGTTCCAAAGCGCAACCATGACTGTCGCCCGTGTGGCAAATGTAGTGCTCTTAACAACGCAAAATTTCCCCTCCGATACCCAACTGTACATACTCACGAATTCTTTAACAGATTGTGCAGCAAATGCATCTATTTGAAATTGATTTGGCAAGTGCGCATTACCAAAATCACTCAAATGTTCGGAAGACCAACATAATCACGTCACTTTTGCTGTTTGGGTTAATTTGTTTAAACTCTGACTCGCGTAAGTCAGCACAAACACTCTAGAAGCTCAAGTAACAGGATCTCTATGACCTGGATATTTCCCTCATGCCTACTGATGACACTCCAGTGGCCGGTATGGTTGAACATCAATATTGCGAGCTTATGAGCAAGTATTTAAATTATTCCAAGATGGCCCGGTTATTCCCGCTGAGCAAATTGAGAGACCAGATTGGTGAATAGTTTTTCCGTGATTTATACCCAGCCATTTACTCCACAGTGTTTTACGAGAAGCAATAGGATTAGTCCAATCGGATCACTGTTTGTCGACGCCTTTATGAAAAATTTGGAAAAAGACCCGCTTGAATAAACGATCTTCAGCTGCTGTTTATACCAACGATATGTAGACAACATCCGGTGGGTTATCAGTTGCTCAGATGAAATAGATCAACTCTCAAATATCTTTAAATAAGCTCATAACAGTTTGCAGTTTACAAAGGAAACAGATTCAAACAATACAATGAGATTCTTCGAAATTCGGATGGAAGAGAGTAAGTAGTCAATTTAGCCGTCAGATACCGTGCAAATCTCACTTCTTATTTCAACTCAACAAGATGAAGATCAGAAGCATTATCGTTCGCTGTAAATCACCTTTCCTGAGCACCTTTTGATGTCTTATCCTAGTCAATTATTGTTTTGCAGTAGATACTCGGGCTCTGAACTGGCAGAGAGTTCAGATACACCATTGCAAATCTTGATCAGTCTTTGTGTATACAGCGATTTCTATAGATGTGAATTGTCTTTCTAAATGGCTTTAGGTTTTCTCACTCTCTACCACTTCTTCTTGGATTCATTTTTATTTAGCTATCCAAGTAGTCACACTATATTTGAACGTAGCCCAATAACAATTTTGATCACTGTACTTAACCTAGATATCCCAAAGCGCATCGCGAAGGCGAGTCGTTGACTCTCTCTCTTACACTCCCTCTCTCTCTGCACTCCTCGCACGCTATCTGTAAACATGCTTGTAGTCCTTCGAATCTCGACAGACCTACAGCACTTGATGGCCCCACTGATTCTCCTATTTTCCATTCAAAAAATGTTTCAGTACTACGACCACTTACCGGACTACTTGAAACTTAGTTACCACAAATTTGCCCCATGAAACCCTGTTATGGTTGACCTGATAGGTTCTTTATCCTCTGCTTTAACAGGCTCCTTGGAGCTAAAGGAAGAACACATAAATCTGAATGGCGTTAGTCCATCAGAAACCTACGTATGATAGTCAAGTCAGTGGCTATAGAATCTGCTTTGAAAGAGCAGGGGAAGTTTGAACGGCTGGATCTAAAGGAGGGCATTCCAGATGTGACAGCATTCCACCGTAAGTCTGCAAGTGCAAGCTGTTGTCACTGATCGACAGGCAGCACAAAGTTTGAAACCATTTGTCAAGAGGGAATCTTCCTGAATTATTGGGGCATATTTATTATAATAAACAATTTCAAGAAAGGTTAAAAAACGACTTCAGGATTACCTATCTATCTGCAGAAAGCTTCAAACATTCTGCATGTTCCTATTCAACCGCGTCTCGGCTGCGAGAGACCGTCACACCCGAACAAACCAAGAGAGCTTCAGCCGTGGCAGAGGATGTATTGATTTATTCTTTACATGGCTTTGAAAGATGGGGTATCGACACACGTCCCAGCAGTCAACTGTGGCATGTTCCGTCGACTTTCACGTTGCTTTCATTTCAGTTATTTAGGAATCTCTCTGGGCGATAAATGAATTTAATGTGATGCCTAATAAACTAACAAGGTTTCTGAGGGCACACTATTCGTCAACTACGGCCCGGATTTGTATGAAAAACATCGAATTTTCAAAGCTTTTACTTACAACCACATTTATATATCTTTCCACATTCGCCGGCGTTGTTTAGATAGGCCATCTACTAGACTGCAAATCAGACACTGGTCGATCACTTGGAAATTTGTCTGAGTCAGGAAATACAAATCTTGTGTAAAGATTTTATGAATGATATTCTTGCATTAGGAGGCTCTTCACCGAACTTCACCTAACTGCTGATCAAATAGATTTCTTCCCAAAACCGATCGGGATAGAAACAAACAAAATGAAAAGTATTTTTTGACTTACTTTGGATCACCAGCTTGAAACCTGCTTATCAGTGGCTAACTAATTGATTACGTCTTATTATTCAGAATACTCAGAGTGGTCAATTGAGGATGAATACTGAGTGTCAGCAGCTCCAAGAATCCGTTTTATTTGTTAAGATGGACAAAGTAAATCAACAGTAAAACCAGGTCTACACTAAGGCTGTCCGTCGTGCTGCTATCTGCCCCGTATTATGCTAAAACTGAATGTTCTGACCACCGGGAAAGCAAATACCGAAATTTTGAAAGTATTTGATCTCTGGTATCTGTGACGTAACTCAAAATTAGATAAGCTCGGCAGAGTACCAACAACCAAGCGAGGATAAAATGCCTCAAAATCTAAAACTTATGGTCCTCTTCCAGTGTCATTGCCTGCCAAAGTTCCATCATATTCCTCAGCAACCAAAGAACTTACTGTAAAAACACTCCCAACACTACACTATCCTGAATGATCTCTCTGGTCACAAGCCTGTCAGATTAGGGTAGATAACCTAGATTACGGTCGGTCTATGGCGCCCATCACCGGTATAAAACCCGGTGATGACCTGCTTCGATATCTTTTCGAACTACCGCTCAAGGTCAACTAGGATACATGTGGAGCCGACTTATCCTATCCTAACCGAAAGAAAGAAATTCACTGAATATGTCCAATCAATCGTGCACAAACAAGTTGATCAGAAACGAAACACACTGATGAAACGTATTGAAAGATCAAAACCTGTTTGTGACTTTCCACCAAACCCTGAAAAATTTGTACACAACCTATCCAACATTGAGCTAGACAAATTTCTGCTAGAAGTATTATCCTTGGGACCTAAGTTTTGCTGCCCAACGAACAAGATCACACAGCTGGATACTGAAGTGGAATTCGAGAATCTCTATGCCCAATTGAGTGATCTACTTCCATCATCACAAACCGAGCTAGAAAATCTCAAATCTACCTTGGTGAATACAAGTTATCAGTACAGTGGGGCCAAACCAACAGTGAGAGGCTTACTGACAATAGATCATATTAAAAAGCTAAGAGAGTTACAAAAGAACAAAGAAGTGATAATAACAAGACCTGACAAGGGGGCGGGTATAGTGCTTCTTAAAAAGTCGGACTACGTTGAAAAGATGGAGGCTATACTTAACGATGGTTCCAAATTCTTGAAGACGGAAACCGAGAAAGACAGAACTAGGCAAATAGAAAAGTCCCTGGCTAACAGGCTACGGTATCTTAAACAAAAAGGCGCTATTGACTGCGTCGCACTTGAAAGAATTCGACCCACAGGAACTATCATCCCAGGATTGTATGGATTGCCAAAATTCATAAGACAGGAGTACCACTAAGGCCTATTTTAGACATGTGCAACTCACCGTATCATGCCGTAGCCAAGTGGTTGACACATCTCTTGGAGCCAGCTAGAGCGGCAATGACAAAACACAGTCTAAAGGATACTTTTGAACTTGTAAAATGTGTGAGTGATCTCAATGTGGAAGGACAATATATGATCTCATTGGACGTCACGTCGCTATTCACTAACGTCCCAATCAAGGAAACCATTGACTATCTTTGTGGCTTCATACAAGCTAATGAGATTGAAACAGGTGTGCCATTGGACGACCTGCGACAGTTACTCTTTGTATGTACCCAGGATATTCAATTCAAGTTTAACGAGCAGATTTACCGCCAAAAAGACGGTGTAGCAATGGGGTCTCCACTCGGGCCACTGTTTTCTGATATCTTTATGGCAAAATTGGAAAACGGCCCGTTACAATCATCGATTCGCGGACTTCGGTTGTACGAGCGATACGTGGATGACATTCTATGTATAACAGACTAATTTGTCCACGGAGAACAACTACTAAACAGCTTCAACTCAGCACATCCGAACATGCGATTCACACTAGAATCGGAATCAGACAAATCACTGGCCTTCTTAGATGTATTTTTGACCCGTCGAGAAGATGGCTCAATACGGCGGTCAGTGCACAGAAAATCAACATGGAATGGACAGTACATCCACTTCCGTAGTTTTGTACCGCTCAAATTGAAAATAAATCTAATTATGTGCCTATCGAACAGAGCGAAAAAGATCTGCACCGAAGATACCATAAAAGAAGAGCTTGTTACGGTGCGCAATATTTTTATTCAGAACGGATACCCGGAACGCCTAGTCGACCGGATAATACAGTTGGATAATGAAATTCCGAGGAAAATGGTAGTTGAAAAGAAATCAGTATACATCTCTGTGCCATTTAAAGGCGACACTCTGGCAGATGTAAGTCACCGAAGATTGGCGAGCGTCGTCAACAAAACATTCTACGCTGCTAAACTGCGTGTTTTGTTCACCTCTAAGCCAGCGGTGTGTTTGCGGATAAAAGACAATGTGCCTGTTTCTGCAGCCTCATTTTGTGTGTATTCTTTCACTTGTTCCCGTGGAACAACGTATATCGGCCGCACGACCAGACGCTTGTCTGAACGCATCCGTGAGCATCATCCAGCGTGGTTGAGGACTGGAACAATTAGGTCAATTACCAGCGCAGTCGTTTCACACCTAGCTGAAACTAATCACATGGTGAACGTGGATCAAGCATTCCACCTCCTGTATAGGGTCCGAGGTCGGCTTTCAAGATCGGTGAGAAGTCGCATCTTGGCCACAGCGGAAGCGGTCGGGATTCGCCTCCACAACCCCCCTTTATGTGCTCAGAAGAAACTTGTGCATGCACTCAATCTACCCTGACCTACTCACCACCCAACGTCAGGTCCACGAACGTCCGAAAGCTTACATGTTGAGAACGTGTTAGTCCATTCACACCTGGTTTCCGGATAATCCTGTACCACACTAGGTGTGAACGATGATCCCTGACACGATTTTTGTTGACTGTATCCCTTATGCATCTAGTCCCATATATTGTGTTGTATTGGCATGATTAAGAATCACTGAAAACGAGCTTGTTCACCAACGTGTGTTTTCCAAATGTGCTCTGGGGGATTTTTCGGACAACAAAATATCCGTTCACACTGACAGTTGTGATAAACGACTTTAAGCTGAAATGTTAGGCGGAAAAGAACGGATCAAATACTAAGGCTGCTGTTAGGATGTGAATTCAATACAAGTGGTAAAACACTTTGATTGTGATGTGCAGTTGAGGTGCATAAATAAATAATCGGCAATCCATATTCCGAGAGCCTTCGGTGGGCTTTGGTAGCTCACAGAGCATAGTGTATGTGGAAATGAAGCTTGATATTGTTGGTTGATATCCAAAAAGCGACGTTGTCCTAAACGTTGGTAGTCAGTTATGGGCCATAATTCGAGGCTGGTGACGTGATCTGCTCGAACGAAACAATAGTGTTAAGCGATAATACATCGCAGCGAGACTTCGCCCACACTAGTTGAGACGGCTTGTCTGACTCAGCGACCCAAACAGATAAGCAGGATAACTTATTCTAACAATACCTGGAAGGTCAATGTCTAGAGGACGGACAAACCAATCTCCTGATCCCCAAGTTTGACGGTCGGCATGAGCTGGCAACTCAGTTGGTAAATCAGTGGTAGAATAATGGATCCAAGCAAATGGACGTACATTCAAACACTTGAGCTGCTTTGTGCACAGGTTTTGTTAGAACTAAAGAGTGGAAACCTTATTCGTTCAATTGCTTTGCAGCTGGACACAGTGGTAGTATCCGTATAACGTCTCACACGAACTGTAAAAATGCAAAGAATTCCACACTGCATCGACCGCGGAGCAGGATAATCGGGACCACGCTGCCTATTGCATCCAACAGTGTTTTCAGGGATCAGTGGGCTGCAGTTCAGAGTCCCTTCTCTTTTATTCAACTTCTGTCTTCTGTCCCCCTCTATCCACCTATAATTCTCCCACCGATAACACGGCCGATACTCGCAATGGCTCATTTTCAAATGAGATCATGAATACTCCTCCATCCTGTAACTTGGATTTCCACAAGTCTCGTCAGCCTCTGAATAATAAATCCTTTAACATGCGTACTCTTATGCAGGCTGGTCAGCAGGCTTGTCTAGCGCTCACAATAGATTCTCTGAAAATTGACGTCTGCTGCTTAAGTGAAACGCCTATCCAGGATTCGAGTTGTGTGATTCAACTAACTGCTCCTGCCATCTCATCGAGGAATTTCCTGCGCATTTCAGAAGAGAAAGCAGCAGGAGATGTGAGTCTAAGTGGTTTAGGAATAGTCTTGACTAGCAAGACTGAAGCTGCTGTTTTAAACTGGATACCGGTTAGTAGCCGTTTATGTGATTTAAGGCTCCAGGGATCGGTTGACTTTCGAAAGGATAGCCGCGGTAACAGCCGCTTTTGTGTAATGCTGGCATACCCACCAAATGATTGCAGATCTCACCGACAGCTTGTTTAGGTGGACTTTAAGCCTTACTCACTCAGAGTACAGATATCGGGAATAGGCTTCTCCAGTTTTGTGCAGACATTCGAATATTCCTATCCAGTATGAATTTTCGAGACAGCTCGCGTTTTATGGCAACATGGCGCTCTAACAGTACAGGTATTCTGAGCCAGATGAATCATATCGCAATAAGTTATCGGTGGCGCAGTTCCATTTAAAACTGTAGATTCTACTGGTCCACGCACATAAAGTGGTTTCATGCACTACATTTATATCGGTTTTCACTCCGGTTTCATAGTTATCGACAAAAACTGCGAACCCGGTTGGCCGTACAAAGTTTGTCTGATCCAGAGGTTCACACTAGTTATAGGTAGATACTATCACATTAGGTAGGATCTACGACGAGCAGACTTAAGCATGGTAGCGAAAATTGGTAAGCCAAGGTAGCTGAAGAAATGGAAGAAGCAGCTGCTTCTGGTATCAGTCAAAGACTGTTCATACTTATTTGCGTCGCTGGTGGATGGCAAACCTCGGTCAGTGGGACGATATGCGATAGAAATGGAGGGTATATTCATAGCAAATAACAAAGGCTTTACCGTTGGACCGAATACTTTAAGGAGCACTTCAGTTGGCCGCACGCTGATATAGTTACTCCGACTTCAACAACTGTGGTTTCTTAGTAAATATCACATGAGCTCCCATCGGAAGTGGAGGTGGAATCAAGAATTTGATTACAAACACGTGGGAAAACGGCCAGTCCCGTCGAACTCCCTCAAGCCCTTTCCCAAATGGGTGGTGATGTGCAGATAGTACCACTAACCACCTTGTTGTGTGGTATTTGAAACCAGGAGCGTGTTTTTATCAAACGGGCCAGTCAATGATTGTACCCCTTCCCAAGAAGGGAATACACACTGGTTGTAGCAATCATCGCGGGATCAGTCTAACCCCGATTGTCACCAAGATGCTGTCCTCGATTTTACTTCACCGTCTGGCACCAGCTCGCGAGAGGAAGGCGAGCAAGCAACCGGCCGGATTCCGTTCAGGTCGAGGAAGCATCGACCAAATTTTTACTTTTCGCCAATTACTCGAAGTGCATCACACACGCCGTTGACCAACAATAATGGTTTTCCTCAACTTGAAAGGCGTCTTCTATTAAGTTAGCCGGACGGCCCCCATCAGTGCTCTCCATTAAAAATGTATTCCACAAAAGTTCGTGAATATACTAAGATCATTGGATTCTCATGCTTCTGATAGCGTAAGCGCGGTATTACACAAGGACATCCCATTTCTCCATTTCTGTTCAACTTTGTTATGAACGAGATAATGCGGAATGCCTTGCGAGACTTTCAGGATGTGTGCGTCTACCTAGCAAATAGTGAAGAGCTTTATGACCAAGATTTCGCGGACGACCTTTTGTCGTCGTTAGAGTGCACGAAATATGCACAAGGAGCATAAGATAGACTCGCAAGTGAGGCAGCTATATTCGACATAGGCTTTTCACGTCCAAAGTGTAAAGTGATGTTGCAAGACTGGAGGTCAGTCTTTCTGAGCTTGATGCTCGAAGGAGAGGTGCTGGCAGTTTTTGACAGCTCCAATTACCTCGGTATCAGGGTGAAAACGGATGGGAGCACGGCAGTCGTGGTGGCACGCTTATAACAAAAGCTCGAGCAGCGTACGCTGGACCAAAGCACTTGGGGCGCCAACCTGATATTTCGCCGAAGTTGAAATTTTGTGTGTACTGTGCTGTTGTGTGCCCAGTTCTGTTGTATGGTTGAGAAGCATGGAGTCTGTGTGCGGAAGATGTCCGTCGCTTTGACGATTTTTTTCATCGAATTTTGCGTAATATCGGTAAGATTGGGTGCAATGACCGGGTGAGCAATGCTGAGGTCAGAAATCGAGTGTTGGTTACTCGTTCAGAGGATATACTATCACAGCTTTCCTCCTATGGACTGGAGAAAGCCACGTGGAAGTCAACGGATGACATGACAGCGGAGAATGTGGGAATGATCATCGAACTTGAGAAAAGTAGGTGCGTCACGTCAACGTGATTAGGGTCCAAATGATTCCTCAGCCAGTTGGCTAGAGACACTGAAGAATATGGCAGTAAACCGATGGCAGTGAGGATCGTGTTGCCATCCTCTGTCAAATCAGAATGATTGATGAACCTGCTTTTGTACAGTTAGACTGTGTATTCCGTGTGTTGGCTGCTGGTACGCTATGGGCTTTTCCCACTCGTGTAGTTCTACTCGCTTTCCATGTTGTATTTACTTGTTCTTCTCATTTCTCTGTGGAAAATGATGTGTTGAATAAAACGGTGCAAATCCCAAAGATCTCACTGGTTGCTGGGATTTATGTTACTTAGGCTTGTCCGCATCTAAAATCAATCTCCGAACTCAAAAGGAACAGCACGATTAAACAAACCCCGTAATGTTTTGCTTGCAAGAGGTAAAATTGTGCATAACTAGTTAATTATGCCCACAATGTTCTCCTCTAGTCTATACATTCGAATGGGATTTTTGGCTTTATTTTCTTCCCATAAAGATAATTTCTCTTTATTCAATATCAGCTATTGTTTTTTAATCAGATAATTACCGCCTAAGGTCACCTTCTTGTTACAATTTTATTGAGCAATTACTCGTCTTGTCTTCCGCTCAAAAACGTTATCCCTTGTGTGATGGGAATGGTCTAACGAAATGATGACGATGCTTCATCGAGAGGAGAAAGATCTCGCTTACCTCTAAACGAAAAATTTTGTCAGTAAATCAAATGTCGGATCACTGAAAACTATTGGACGTAAAATAGAATCCAATAAAATATGGGCGGAAAAGGAATGATGAATTAACCTCGTGATACTAGAAGGTAGGTCGTAAACCCCAGTAACTTAATTACCCAATCATATCTTGGCACAGTTACTTCGTTCGTAAGTCATCCATTTGCATCAATTGAATGTAAATTTATTAGCTAAATATTTTATCTTACTGAAAACTGGCTTACTCACTATTCCTGTTTTATCTACATGTGAAAATGGGATTATTCAAGGAAAATAATTTATTCCCACAAAGCTCCTCAATACTAATTGAGAAGGTTGTTACATTGCTTTCTTAACGTCCGTCACATACAGCGTAATTCATTGTAGTTTAATTGAATGAACAAGTGTACAAGGCCCCCGTATGAAGAGCTTGGGTATGGGGAACTATATCGTTGTCGTGCGTTGATCGTATGAATTTCCCATTGGTTTTCACACCAACTACAACGGATCTCAAGGCGGCCAATTTCCCTTCTCGGGTGTCAGATTCTCATTATTCCTTGTCGTGGTTCGACTAGTGATTCTTATGAGAATCGATTGTGTGGAAACGGCAAACGGTCCACGTGTGATAAGTGGCTAGTTTTTAATAATGCAAGAGGAACAATGTGGTCAGCAATGAAATTGGCCATTTTTGTAAAGTGCACTCATCAGTTGTCAACCCACATTTTAGTCGACTACACAAATTTCATACAATACACGGGAAATGTCGTCTGTGTGAACAAAATATCACGATAATGTCGGAATCACGGAGGATCGAACCAGTGTGATGACTGATTTTTTGTATGGATGGAGATTTTTGCAGATGGACAGACGAACAGCAAGAACTCCTCACTCCGTGGAAATGAACATCAATGAAGATTACTTAAGAGGGGCTAGAAAGGAGATGGTAAGAGCGAGGGTGAAATGAGGTCAAAATACAACACAAGGAAGCATCAATTGCATAACAGATTTTGCTCAAATGCCATATTCACGATTTGTCGGACTGATATTCACCACCTCAAAGAACCTTCTGTAACTCCTCATCTAAATGACATGCTACTTAATGACTTGTTATGGCCGCATCGCGCACTCCACTCTTGATTGATAAACTGGCGATGAGAATGAATGAACTACACTAAGTGATTCTGGACCATTGCGTCGTTTTCAGTAATAAATGTAATAAGGAAATTTTTACTCCAGACAACATTGTTCCGTGCTAGATAAACCCTACCGGAATCGGAAACCGCTTCAGTAGATTCAATCCAATGTCATGGGGATTGTATGGCATCTTGAACGAGGGTTTTCTCATGATTTAATGGAACAGTCTATTGCTGTGTATTTTTGATGTCCGTGATACTAGTTATACCCAACTGAAACACGTTTAGAACCTTGAGCCAAAACATACCGTGGTTTTATTATTTTCGGCGATAAAATAACAAATAATAATAGTGTAACGCAACTACATTCATGTCTGGCTTCCGTCAACTTTGTTTTATCACTCGGATTCAAGCTATGCATGGATCAACTGCCAACAAAACCCACGCCATTGTGAGTTCCCTTTGATCGTTCCTCACCATGCACTTCTTACTCTGCACGTTTGCACAAACAACTCTTTGGCTGGACACTGGTTTTCTGACTGCTAGCGAAGCATTTTTCGATTCAAGACTGCGATCATGAACTCCTTATTTTGTTCTCGATTATAATGATGAATTGAAAACGGTCGGCAATGAGAGGTAGAAGTGTGGAGGAATTTCGTTTGTAATGGAATCTTCTTTTCAATTTACGGTGTGGATCGAATGCGGCAAAAGAACTGAATTTCATTTGTTTGTTTACGGTATGGATTGATGACAATTGCTGCAAAAGTTGGGCAAAATTCAACTCATTATCAGTGCACATGTCTAAATACGGTATGCAAGAAAGTATCATGTATAAAACACAGTGCAAGTTACCAAAAGATTAGTTTGCTTATTCAAGGAACCTATTTTCATTACCGACAGTTTACGGCTACTGCTTGCCCAGAAAAATCCTTAATTACAGAAATACAGTTCAAATATTATAGGATTCACGTTATAGGTTCCACGATGACTATTTGACGTAGCCTGAAAGCGAGTGACACATGAAACTGGTGTAATCCGAAAGATTGAAACATTCTTTTCCCAAAATAATCTTGCAAATAAAAACCATAGTTGCAACATTGCACGATTTAACTAGCTGTATTAGCCAGAGAATGAAGTTACCGTATACGAACTTCTTCGCTGTAGTGCCCTTTTCTCTATGAATTACGTAGCTCATGACAACGCGAGGCTTGATAATATTTTGTCCAACAAACTAATTTCTTCAATGGTAATTAGGTTACATTGAGCTCTGGAAGGAATGAGAGATCCTCAGTAACTTCATGCGGGACGAGGTTTCAAGTGATTTAAGTCGATAAATATCAGCAAAGCCACCGGGCTCAATTTTTCCATTTTTTCATTCTGAAAACTACTGCTGCCGACCAGCCTCCTTTGCTTTCATCCATATTTGCTTTATGTCTATGACTCATGTGGTCAGGTTTGCATCGCTTTGATGCCAACGAAAGAAAAGATAAAGTTGTTTCAATTACACCAAAAAATACTACCCAGGACTTTCGAGTGGATTGTTGGTAACGATCCTTAGTTTGCTATTAGTAATTCGGAAGAAAATCAAATTGCTCACCAAAATCGGTGCCCTACCATGGAAGCTTTTAGCTGTCATATTTACTCAGGCATATCTTTTAATCCTCCTGAAGGCGAGCTTGTCTACGCTTTTCCATATCATAAAAATGTTTTCAATTTCCTCAGTGGAAAACGTATACTAGCTCTTTTAGATCAGCGAAGGATATTCCTAAGGCTTTTCAGTATGTAAAATCCCGCCTCGCGAACCAAGTCCAGTTCACTTATATTATTGAATATAGATCGTCTAAAATCCTTATTAACACCTGGGTAATACAAGTTCCTTTCTTATAACAATCTTTTTTTACGTGCCAAACAAATGACTTCCCACCAAGTGCGTCATCTTCCACTTTAAAATACGCTGACGATATTGGGGTTGGTTCTAATCCCCGTAAAAGTGGTAACTTCAATCCTTTGCAAAATACTTTTTCAAGGCACGGAGACTGACATTTCACTTCTCTCATCTTAGGTCTCCACGTGTGTCTACACATACCATTTCGAAGTTTATTCATTCATGTGTGTTATTTCACTGGTTATCGTGCTCCCTGTCATTTTCCCTGGTTCACCTTTCAACAAAGTCGTTGACCAAAAGCTCCTTTCAATGCACTTCTAAGTGCAGCAATATGTATCTTACCCTAGATGACTGAATTCTATGATGAAAATTCAATGTTATTCACGCGAGTGGTTGTGGAGTTCCGTATTTTCTGGTGTTATAAGCCCGATACACTCGCTCTATCATAGTATTTCCCTATCCGCTACATGTAGTGAATGTGTAATAGTTTGGTTGTGCCGCATCTATCGAGGCTGCTTGAAAAAACCCACCTAGTCATCACTGTCCATATTCCGTCTGGTTTTTCATTGACGAACAAGACTTGCTGATTTGACTATTAACGTTTTTCTTTATCGCATTTTTATAACTATTTTTGATGCACCTTTACGCAAACGTTTCCTTGAAATTCGCTCATTTGGACAGAAAAACCGCATCCTGGGCATGATGGGACTTGACTTGTTTTCAAGGGAATGAGTGCAAGTTTATAACAGTAATTTTTGCTGCACAGCGAGGTCCCGTTTCTAAATTCAGTGACCAGATTAGGATGAATGACCTTGCAGGTTTTTTTTGGATGCCGTTGGTTCGCACTGCACCCCTCGTCAACTCAAACAATTAAGTAGTACTGTTTGTTCCCAAAAAGGGCAATGGTACCCTTCCTTGGGGACCATTAACAATTGTGTCTTTGGAGCATAGTTCAACGGCTCGGTACCTTGGAACCTGGATAAAATTATTCTTTCAGTTCATGAAGACGAAGATTATAAACTGTATGTAGATGTTTTATTATTGGTCAGGATGTTGTAGTACATTATTCGGGCACCTCCACAAGAACACAACTAATACACCTGTTCACCATTAGCTGATAGATGCATTTGAAAATAACACTGTATTGTTTATATGGTTGTTTTGCTAGTGCGAGACCTGAGGATAATACTGATGCTTTTTTGGATTTCACGGTCAAATAGAAATCTGATGATACATTAGAAGAGCAATTGAGTTCAAATAATGGCAGCCTTAAGCATCTTCCAAAATTTGTAAGATACTCACTTGCACACTTTAAATCTACATTTTTGAACCCCTCATTGGTCACAACCCCGGAGAAATATAAACTGAATATTCGAGTACATCGTGCAGTCTGAACTATGTCCCCTCTATTGTGATTTGTTCCGTTATCTCTGACACTTTACCGTGACATGACGCGGTGAAATGCGAGTATTTAGAATTCAACAGCTCTGAACATAATTTCAAGTGAAACCTAGTTCGATCATAAGCCTATGTGCGTCGACTTCAACTGGTCAGATTTTCGGGAGTATTGGAATCAATCAATCCTTTTTGTTTCCTAGGTTTGAATCAAAAATAATGTCAAGTTAAAGGAAAAGTGTAGCTTTATTTATCTGGCATTAAGCATCTTGATGTGATTCACGTGAACAAAGAGCTCCAATCTTTTTGCATCTTTCAGCAGTTGAAGCGCATTTCATGCTTCGGATAACCTAGTTAATTATAATTTGATCTGAATGACCACGAATCTTGGCCACTGAAAGACTGAGGTTTAAATTGTACGGAATACCCATTGGTAGCATAAATGGTATACAACTGATGAAACATGCTTTAGTCATTTCGTTGCTAAAGTTGGTTGTCTTGAAATTCATTCCTCCGTTCTAGTACCGAAACTATGTGAATCAATGTACACGTAGTTCGAGTAAGTGGGCAAAAATTAGGCAGATTGAAATTTCGTGAGATGCTTCATCACAAGACCACCAAAATGAAAGTGAAGTTATTGGAGCTCTCTACAAAATATGGCAACACAGGGGTTCTTTAAAGATAAATAACTGTTCATGAAAATCGGATAAAAGGGGCAAACATTTCTACCGTTATACCCATGTATGATGCATGAGGACAAAGGAAAGTCTAAAATCAAGGGGCCTGTTGTATAAAAACCAAGGAGAAATCCCTCCATCACAAAATAAATTATAGAAATAGACAGAGGATAGGCAAGGACAGCAAAATAAGGCTTCGCACATATATGGGCCGAGTTTTTCTCTTTCATTATTAATAATGGTAAACAAGAAGGAAAACGAGCGAAGACTCGTCATAATTTGGGATTTTCATTGTCGACCAGAATGGTGAAATTTTTGAGTCTCCAAGGAGACTTTAGATGCGAGATTCCGTTGCCAATTGAATTAGTATTGTCCAGACTAAGAAAATCTTGGATTTCCAAAGGTTAAATCTACCATTTGTTAACTACTTGACCAATAGCTCCTGGGGATGGTCAAACGCAGTAAAGAATATTTGGTAAACTCACTGTGGTATTTATCAGAATGCTGACGGAAATAGTCGAAGTGATCTGCAGAGTGTATTCTACAGAAATAAAGTATTTTGAACCACACAGCAATTTCTTTATTCTAGAGGCAGAACCTCAGAATAAAACTATCGAAAATGAATGAAACCATGGACTACTTGGAATATCGTCCCCGTATCACATAAATCTAAACATTATTCAATTTATTTTGAGATAATCAATTTCGCCTATAACTACATCTCAAACTTTAATGATTAGTAACTAATCATTGACTCCTCGGTTAAGCCAACGATACATAGTGCAACTGAAGAAATAAAAATTTTGCGGCATCACGGGAGTGAGTTTAACCGAATTTCGAGCTACACTAGCCCTCGGGATCGGGGTGAACCTGAGGCTGGATACCAAAAACTACGGCATCGAGGCATAATTTGAAAATGACATGGATCTAGAGAAACCGAAAAGGAGATTTGTGCCGGAGATTCGCTACTTTATTGTTATCTGCGAATCCAAAACCAGGAATAGTTGTTGTGGCCAGTGAGATCACCATGGAAAATTGCTACAATCATCACCGGGCTCACAATTGAAAACTGTATTTTAGCATTCGCGAAGCGACCGGAATGAATGCTAAGATAATTTGGGACAACTACACGTGTAGCAAAACACTCACCCAACAATCAGCTATTCAGTCTTTCATTTTCAGGCACGGGGCATAAACCACCTTGAATGCAACAATAGTGGTACACAATGTGGACGAAGATTGGTTTTGTATTTGCAAGGCGTTTACGGGAATCATACTGGCATTAAGCCCATACCCAACACCGTAGTCCGAGCAATCTACCATGAAAACAATAAGAATCAAGATGTTTTGTTCACTGAACGTACAGTCATGTAGGTCAGGAGGACTGAGCAAAGCAAATATTCTCCACTTGTTCATTGTTTGTCCAACTAACTTGTTTGCTTAGTTTGGTTTCCATAACGATGATTTACATCAGTTATTGTTAATTCGGTCAAAGAAGTACAACTAAGTGCCACACACGTGCCACAAATTGATTACTAGATAGTGTATTCTCCCCTTTCGCTCAAACTCACAGCCGTTCTTTATAGAAATAGAATATATTGAGTAAATAATAATCATCTCTATCCCCAAAGTGTTCCACATGTTCGTGAGGTAAAGTGGAACAGGGGAGAGAGAGGTAATCGCATGTTAGTAGGGGAGAGATTGTAGAACTGAAGCTAGGGATAGACTACGAAAACGGTGCACTGTCCTATTTCACACCAGGTCCAGTAGGGTAGGAAGAAAGATCCCTCCATATACGACCGTAGTATTTAGGGCGTGGGCGTGTTTGTGTGCACCACGTTGTAAGAATTTGAGACGGAGTGAAGAATAGTCTCGAAGAGGGGCAGGTGCAATTATTAGACTGCTCTTGATGCGCGTGAGGTGGTTTCTGAAAATCGAATGTACAATAAAAGGAGGATGGAAAATTAAAGTCTCCGAGTACCGAAAATAAAGTGGAAAAAAGTAAATCTCCATCAGAACTGGGATCATGGAAAAGCATAGGCCATTCTGAAAATCAGTGTTCTGCGATTATATGCATCCAACGATGAACTAATTACAGTGCTTGCTTTGAACGTGAAGTGAGATCTAGTCTATCCACGGGGATTACACAGGCTCCGGGGAACAATACACAGGGTAAAGACCTTCATCATGTCCACTTCCGGTCCTCGGATGTAACCTCCGCTATTCGAAACAGTTCCATGGTTAGCTGTATTTCTCTGCTTTTTGTTTAATTCCTTAGGCTTAGGCCATTCGAGTTCTCATTTCATGCCTTCAGTTATGAACCTCGCACTTCTATGCCCTGGTTTCGGGTGCTACTTCCCATTAAATGTGAGTCAATGGTGAAATGAATAGGTGCGCAAAAGTGAAGAAAAGCGAACTCGAAGTAGTAAATGGAAATCTTGAAGAAAAAGAAAGTCCAAGTGTAACTGATGCTCTGGCTACGAAACCTAGCCGAACCACTTAATGTGCCTGACCATCAGGTAGGTGGGTCTCGTGGACCGCATTCTGAAAGTCAGCCAGATCCTAATTGACCAAATTCACAGGTCACTGTTTTCATATCATTTCTTCATATCATCGACTGACAACCTCCACCAACTCTTTGTCTCGATGATCTATTTACACTTGTGTTTCTCCTTGGCGATGAGTAAGTCATTTTGACCTATTTAGTTTTGTTACTCATTCTGGTGACTGACCTCTGGCTATAGCATTTCTACGCCTAATTTCAGCATTTCTGATGCAAGGCTCTTATCATTTCTGAGCACAACTCCGCAGATATCAATCAACCGCCGACAGTTTTCTTATATATTCTACCTAGACCGACTCGATTTTTTTTAGACGTATGGAAGACATATCTAGGAGAGGCAGTCGGATGCCAAAACAGAGCCATAAATGACTTTGGCGAAAGCTATACACATCTTTTGCATTTACGATAACAATTCATTCCATATCCGACCTCTGGGAAAAATGTAGTTGCCTAGGTAATAAAACCGAACTATTTTAGTTGGGGTTTCCCTGACTAGACAAGGCTTGGTTTAGAGTAAACCCATTTCTGTGGAAACATTTTACACATCGGAAATGCTCAACACACTTGAGATTTTGCTACTCTGTTGTTTTGACTGCCTAGCAAAATAATTGTAACTTGAGTGGATCTTCATTTAGAAGAGCAATATTGTCCGCTCATTCTGCAACAAGAGGATAAGGCTGTATCAAGGAAGAATAAAATAACATAGTTGAAAAGGAGGACCGGAAGAGGGCAATCGTAACGAACAATCCCTCTCTTGGTGGACCAGGATGGGAGAAAGTATTACGCACGAATTTGGCTTCCGCTATTCGAATACTACCGTTGGATAAGAGCAGCTTCCGGATTGGTAGCAAAGGGATGAGCAATCAGGTGGACTTGATGTCGATTAAGCATTGTTTTCCTGCAATGTTTATTCCTGCTAATACAAGAACTGTCGGGCAAACTGGTTTCTATGTGTAAGATGACATCAACGCTTTACGACACATTGAATAAAGTACAAAAGAACTATGTCACAAACAACGAGTTTTAGATGAGGGTGTCAACTAATTGTTGAAGTCCTCGTCCTGGTCAAAAATCAATATTTTTGAGAGTTCTTTTAGTCACAGATTTGGAATTGTACGTCACTTCAGAATAACAATGTACAGAAACCCCTACAGAGATTTTATCGATAGTAAGATTTTTATGCAGAAATAATATCAACTTCATTTTCAGGTACTGATCTTGATCACCTGGAGTAGTCAAACCAGTCATTCTAATTTCAAATTTAGTTAAGGTTTGTTTCCCAAATAATCTTTGAATGCTGTCTTCGCTCGAGAAATGCATTCAGAAAATACTCAATACGGCCGCTAAATATCCAGCCCCTAGTGCACAGAACATATATTTGTCTTTATTTTATGTGACTTGTATGCCTTTCGGAAACTGTGCACCTTATCAAAAACAGAATGGCTCTCCGTTATTCAAACTTCTGAGATAATAAACTAAACTTGTCTATACAACTACACGTTTCGCCTTTGGATCCATACCTTATTGCATTACCATATACCAATCTCCACCTTTCCATACGTGGCACGAGCATTGACCGAATTCCTTGGCAGTTTTATAATTAATCGTTATTTTCATCCCATCGATTCGATGAGGTAGCAAGTATAAATCTCTTTTGACTGAAATAAGGACGTTTTTCTGAACAAAAGTCACATGAAATACAAATATAAATACAAATATAAGGCTTCTGTAAGACTTCACTCTGTCCTGATAAAACAAGCGATACCAGGAGTAAATAGACCATGTACTCACTCGTCTTTCCTTACCACGAATTTCAAACTTCTTGAACCACAGTGAGCTGGGTAGAAAACACTCGAACTCTCATTCCCACTTTGCAGGAAAAGGCAACTTGGTGTGAAAAAAGCTGTTGTTATTTTATCTGGTAATGTCTTCTTTCAATCCTACCCTACTGGGCTCTCATAATCTATCACGGTTTTCCTAGAAAAGATGTTAACACAGCACATCACAGCTTGACAATTATCAGCTATGCACTTTGATTCCCCTGGGACTCCCTTGTGGAAATTCATCATGAGGTTAATTGGAAACCACACATCTCACTAGTATCATGAATTATATGCATGCTGCTTGCATCCCCCTACACTTTCCGCTTTAGACTTATACCCTACCCCGCATGAATGTTCATCGCAACTCTATAGTGAATTGTTTAGCACTTGTTCTAGTTGATAATGTGAGTCACAGAGGAAATTTATGTTGAAATTAGTGACTGAATTTTTCTCCTCAACACTCAAGTTGAGCTTATTTCCAATTCAGGAACTTTGATTGGTCTCCTTCTTCCAACTAAGCTGTGAATTCATTAAATAACAGAATACCTGAACACAATAAACTACAATACAATGAACCTGAACAAAGTGAAATCTGAGAATTTTCCCGCACTTGTTCACCAGTTTTGCCCTAACCAAAGCACTCTTTAGTATATACTGTAATACCCAAGGTCACATCATTTCATCCATTTCTATTTTGCGACAATGACGGTTTGACTACCGTCAGCCATGCTGATATATCATTGGTGACCGGAACTGTGAACGATTTATTATAACCCAGAACGGAAGATTTAGGTGACCCAACCATCTGCCTTACAGCAACGATTGACTGAATTCTGCCTTGAAGTAAGCAGTATATTGCGCGTGAGTAAGCCACAGGACATTTTAATTTGCAGTTAGTGTGGCGTAACTGAGCATGAGTTCGGAAGGGCGATAACTTAGTATCGGATAAATCTTAGTAATCTCAATAAAATCCATCCTATTTATGTTTGATCACACCTTATCAAGCAAAAATACCTGAAGCGCGATATTGTCTCATTTCCCTCACGTTGATCCCAACAACATAATGCGCTGTTAGTTCTTACGCCATCACCATCACCTTCACCGTACAATTTCAAACAGCAGGACTGACCACTGCCGTTCTCACAACATTGGACGTAGAAACAGAAAGAAAAAGTACACAAGATGGACAACGAGAGGATATACAAGGGTGGGGCACGTAAACAACACCCTAGTAGGCACCACAAGGAGTACACAGTCTAACTGTACAAAAGTACATTGATCAATCAGTCCGATTCAACAGAAAGTGACAACAGGATCGCCACTGTTCACGGTTTGAAGCCATATCCTTCAGTGTCTCCAGCTTACTAGTTGAGAAATCTTTCGACCCTTGAAAACGAAGGTGTGAGACAATTACTTTTCCTGAGCTCGCCATACGTTGTCTCACGCCCCGTTGCCAAGTCATCGGTTGACCTCCATGTGGCTCCTTTCACTCCCGAGGAAGAAAGAAAAACGGGGTACGACATGGTAGACGTGTGCTGGCTACACGCAACACCTGTCCCAACCAACGAAGGTTACCAAGCTGTGGTAGAATATTTTCTGAACTGGTATCCAAAACTCTATTTCTGACCTCAGCATTGCTCACCCGGTCATTCCATCCAATCTTAGCGATACTACGTAAACATCGGTGGTCGAAAATCTTAAGGCGGCGAACTTCTTTACGCAGACTCCATTTTTGGCAGCTATAAAACAAAACTGGACACACCGAGGCACAATCCGAACGATCTTTAGGCCGGTCGAAGCCACGAGTGCTTCAGTCCAGCATCCGCCGCTCGGGCTTTGGACATACGCTTGCTCACCTCTATTACAGTGCTCCCATCCGCCGTTACTCTGATATCGAGGTAAAGCAAGCGGTCGACGATTAGTAGTTCCTCCCATCGAGCATCAAGCTCGAAATCGATAAAGTCCGGTCTTGCAACATCACATTACACTTTGAAGACACAAAGAGCATGCCGAATGGAACTACAGCTCTAGTGAGTCTATACTGTACATGTTGCGCATGTTTCCTGAATTCGAACAAGCAGACAAGGTCGTCAACATGATCTTGGTCACATAACTTTTCACAGTTTGCCAGTTCAACGCCTACATCCAGAAGATTTAGCAAGGTGTTCTCCATTATCTCGTCCATGAAGAAGTCAATCAAAAATCGGAAAATGGGACACCCTTGTCGAATACCGCTTGTCGTTTTGAACGGACAGGATAGTTCTCTGTAAACCCTCAAGCAGCCAGAAGTATGAAGGTACAATGATCTCAGTAGATTTAAAAAACCTCTGTGGCATTCCTTTTTGGCAAAAAAACTAAAAAGCTCTATTCAGTCAACTGAGTAGACGAAAAGCCTTATTGTCGGTCAACGGTATGTGTGACGCGTTTCGGGTAATTGGCGAAGAGTAAAAATCCGGTCGATGCATTATCAACCTGGGTGGAATCCCACCTGCAGTTTGCACGCACCTTTCTAGCGAGCCGGTGTCAGACAACGCGGCAAAATCGAGACCTATACCTTGGTGATTATCGGGATTAAACGAATACCATGATAGTTACTGCGGTCATTGCGTATTCCCTTCTTGAAGATAGGTAAAATCAAATGTCACAAGCAAGACGGTAATTGGTTTGATCAAAGCATATCCATTCAGTTTGAAAAGAATTGGAGAAAGCTTGTCAAGACCGGCCGCTTTTCGACGCTTTAGTAGTCGAATGCTTTGTCCTAATTCAACTTCTGGTTGGGGCTCTAGTGATACTCTTCAAGGAATCGCAGTTGTTGACGTCGGAGTAACTATGTAGCGCGCGGCCAGCTAAAGTGCTGCTTGAACAATTTAACCCAAAGAGGCCAGACTTTGCTATTTGTCGTGGCTAGAGGCCGCTATCAGTGGCGCTTTTGCATTTATAAACTTTCTTTATCGACTTCATCCCATTAATGTAGTTCACCCTTACTCTTTTCATGCCCTTTTCATCTTCATTGTTTCCTTTCGAGATTGCCACTAGGAGATAACAACCAAAGCCACCGCACCCAGTGCATGACTAAAGGTTGTCTGAACTGAACTGAACTTTTTCATGAATAAACTCACTATCTCTATCGCATTTCGTTTCACTGACGGGGTTTGCCATCCACTGGTGTCGCGAATAAGTTTGAACAGTCTTTGACTATTACCTGGAGCAGCTGCTATTTCCGTTTCTTCCACTACCTTGACCCAATAAATTTCGCCATCCATCTTTAGGCTTTTTGTGACTTGCCTTTCGATAACCGATGTTTTACTCCAGTAGACTCAACGGCTCTTGAGAAACCTAGAGTCTTCAGTGGACATCGGATCTAGGACAGGAAGAGAAACCTGCTGCCACGTGTATTACCTGTTTGATATGGGCCCAGTTCTTGTCTGCACTACTGTTCTTCATAGATCCCAGCTCACATGATAGCTCCTTTTCCCGACTTGTGCGAACTTTTGGATCAGATAAGCTTTGTACGGCTAACTGAGTTTGTGGTTCACGTCGACAACCATGAAGCTGGAGCGCAAGTTACACCAAATCTAATGCGCTGTCCGACCCCATATACTTAGACCAGTAGAATCCACAGTTCTGAACAGAACTGAACCACCAATAGCTTACTGCAACATGGTCAATCTGATTCGGCTTACCTGTAGCATTAGAGCACTATGTTGCTGTGCGATGCCAACTGTTTCTGAAATTCGCATCAGATGGGAATAAAGGAATGTCTGCACAAAACTGGGGAAGTCTCTCCCGGTTTCTGTACGCTGAATGAGTAAGGCAAACACCTACCTAAGCAAGCCCCTGACACATCAAGTTTGCCAACTTATGCATTAAAGCACCAGTCAGCTCTACAATTTCAGAGCCATTGCTCTTGCGAAAAGGACTGCTGTGTTCGTCACAGAACTCGTCTTTCCGCATGTCACAGCTGCAGTCTGAACGCCAACTGACCTCCGGAGTCTAACAGCCCATAAATGACTATTACCCAAAATTCAGTCTATACGGCAGCTTTACCTTTGTCAGTCAATTATACTACAAAGCCATGTTGACCCACAGCTCTAGCTGTTTCTTCTCCTGAAGTGTGCAGGAAATACCTCGATGAGATACAGGAAGGAGTTACTATGGTGTTCTGATCGCTGAGCTTCGCGTTTAGATCGCAAACGTTTCATGACCAGTCGAGGTGACACAGTCAGTGCTTGTGCGTTTTTGGTAGTGATCTCTTATATTTATAGGTTTGTCAATAGTCCTGACCTTGAGCTTCGTAGACGACCTTGTGTCCAAGGCTCGACGTTTGTTTTTCGACTTCGCCTCTAAGAACTTGACCTTTGACCTTTGACGGTTGACGTCCCGTCATGTAACACGAATGATGCAAAAAACACCTTTCCTTCCACGAAAAGCTTCCGAGTAAGATCTTTTACAAAATGCCTGGAAAATTCATCATCTTTAACTTATCACCCTCTGAAACGAGATAAAATGTCAGTAACACGGCTTTGTCGGTGGAAAATTATAAGCCAACCCTTCGATTATTGTGGGTAACCTTTATCAAGGCAGTTTTGCAACCACTCTCTTATTTACGAGCACCTTAAGAATTCTCTATTATGGATATGTCTTTGTTTATCATCGCGAAAACGATCTGAACGTTAAAGGAATCAAGCTCATAAGGCCCTTATTTCGAGGTCTTGTATTCTAAAACAGTCAACATTATTTTGTCGTGAGCCCAAAATGAACCTCTAAATTTTTATTAAAACACCAGTGCTCGCTATGTATGTTAGTAATACGTTTAGTCATATATATATGAAATTTCTCCTATCAGGATCAGAGAGTTTACCGCAGTTGGATCAAAACTTTCACGAAGAAAGGCATCCACCATTCTGTCAACAATGATTTACACTTTGCAACTCATCGGATCGAGAGAATGAGAGAGAAACGACAACTTATCATAACTGGTAAGGAATTCAGTTGGTACTCGCGTCCGATTTGTGAGGAATCGAGACAAACATGGAGCAGTAGAATTTCTATAAGCCCTAAAGCAAGACGGTAAAGATCGAAAAGGGGAACGTGTAGAGACTACTCATATAGATCGTTGTATGAAGGATAAGCGCAGTCTGAAATGATTGTTTGAACAAATTTTCCCTGTGCAGCGTGGCCTATTTCGCTCAACTTAGCAGATAGTTTAGTTGGGGATATGAAAGATACCCGATTGATGATAGACGGATTTTGGTGAAGAACTTTGAGAGCTTTCTTCTTTACACCACCAAAAATAACAAAGGAAGAATATATGAGAAAAGATAAAACAGTAATAAAAGGAAAGGAAAATAGTAGTTGGATCGACGGTAAACGGCTTGAGCTTTTTGTATTAGGTAAAAGAGCCTACGTAGTTTGAAATGTGGATTGAAGACCTCAGATTTGTGTCAAAAGTAATTCTTACATATTTGGCAGAACCTACTCTAGCTAGTGGTTATTCAGAAATAAAAAGTGGATCAGAAGGCTAATCCTATCTAGAAAGGGCTAGGACATATTCAAAGCATGCGGACGAAATTGAAGTTAAACAGAGAAATCCAAAATAAAAGGAAAATATAAGACACAATTTGGCCGAATATTCAGATAGTCAATTGGTTATAACCACATTTGATTGCCAGTTACAACCGAATCCCTACTGGAACCAGAAGAATTCAGCCCAAAAAGGTAAGGGTGAATTTATTCAAATATTACATGCCCGCTTATAAGAGCAATTGAAGGGATATTCCACACAGCCACATAGGCCGACTGCATTATTAAGTATGGCAGGTAACCAAGCCCCGAGATTTGGAGTGGTGGCGAACCACACCAGATCCTAATTGGTCAGATGTGGCAACCACAACCGCTGCCTTAAAACCTGGTACAAGAATAATATCGAATAATTTATGATGATGTTTCAAGAGAATTCACACGTCTTTTTATAATCTGATTTTTTAAAATGAGTAGTAGCTAGTGTGGCTATTGAGATGAAGGTGGAAAAGGTCACTGTCATTTATCTACCAAGCGATAAACAATACAGCTTAGCCTCTGAGGAACAACTGAAATGAATGCCCCGATAATTCACGACATCTACACGTGTAACAAAACACTCACCCAACAATCAGCTATTCAGTCTTTCATTTTCAGGCACGGGGCATAAACCACCTTGAATGCAACAATAGTGGTACACAATGTGGACGAAGATTGGTTTTGTATTGGCAAGGCGTTTACGGGAATCATACTGGCATTAAGCCCATACCCAACACCGTAGTCCGAGCAATCTACCATGAAAACAATAAGGATCAAGATGTTTTGTTCACTGAACGTACAGTCATGTAGGTCAGGAGGACTGAGCAAAGCAAATATTCTCCACTTGTTCATTGTTTGTCCAACTAACTTGTTTGCTTAGTTTGGTTTCCATAACGATGATTTACATCAGTTATTGTTAATTCGGTCAAAGAAGTATAACGAAATGCCACACACATGCTACAACCTCACTACTAGATTATTTATTCTCCCCCTTAACTAAACACACTGCAGTTCGCTAAAGGAATGGAACAGAGTGGTTAAACAATAATCATTTCTATTCCCCAAGTGTCCCACATGATCGTTTAATCCACGAATGAAAATAGTGGGGAGAAGTGCAATAGGGAAAGAGAAGTAATCGCGTGTCAGTAGGAGAGAGATAGTACAATTGAAGCTAGGGGTAGACTATGAAAAAGCGAATCGCCCTATTTTTCACACCCGGATCAGTAGAGTAGGAAGAAAGATCTCTCCCATATGCCACTGTAATATTCAGGACAAGGGCTTATTTGTGCGCACTAAACTGTAAAATGTCAGAAGGAGTAAAAAATAGTCTCTGGAGGAAGAGACAGTTATTAAATTACTCAAAGAAAAACTCATTATCAAATTATTCTTGATGCGAGTCACGTCGTTCATGAAATATTGGGTACACAGAACAGTGAATGTGACCACTGGATGCTTCAGTGCATTGAAAATGATGTGGAACGAACTGAATCATTAACAAAACTGAGGTCGTGGAAAAGCGTACGCCATAGTGAATATTGGCATATTACGATCCAGTGCATCCACTGACGAATCGAACACTAAGATTGCTACGAATAAGAAGTGAGGTGTAGCCTACATCAGGGGTGCAATATCCACAGGAACTAACCAGAATATAACAGTGGTAGATGATGCATACAGGCTCCGAAAAAGGGGAATACCTTTTTTCTGTCCAGATCTAAACTTCAGAGAGGGAGGAATTTGTCATTCTTTTACAATCGGGTGGTCCGGTAGAGCTCCGTACCTGAGTGCCTGCAGGGAGATGTTTTGAAATATTTTCATGTATTAGGATGGTTTTCGCTGACCAAAGTATCTATCGGAAAGAAACTCTCTGATCCAAAACTCCTCCTTGGATTGTAATGGGTCATCTTTCCTCATTGTAATAACATTGAACCCATGAATAGCTGAGACCATGGTGCGACCATTGTAGTGTGTTTAAATCTCAAAATTTAAAATGCAGTGCCTTCAGTGCAGGCGCTGATGTGGGATGGAAAGGACTGGCCACGGCTCAAGATATGAAAGAAAGGACTTGGCAGTAGATACTGCTAGTGGTTGATTCGAGTAGGGCAAATAACAATAACAAGTTCCCCTTACGTTTCAGTTGGTCTCGAAACACAGGCTCTAAATAACGATTGAAGAAGACGTAAAATGCCACTTTACTGGAGCTCTGAAGTTCGGTTTTCCTCTATTACTTGATGAACATGAGTTACACTAGAAAGTAGAAAGTTCCTCAGAACCGAATCCGTGGTTACACAGATGGTAAAGGGAGCAAACTGGCTAACCGGCAATGGGCTAGAGACTGTGAAGTTGAGATTATCATGCTATCATCGGTCATGAAGATCCTCAAGCTTTGGATTCGATCGAACAGAGGTAAAGAAAACGTCGAGATCCAGCAACGAATACGTCTCCAGTATTCAGCAGTAGGACGTGTTTGAACACTGTTGAGAGGGAACAGTTAGGTGGGTGTCAGAATAACGTCTGGCACGAGAAAGGAAAGTCCGTTTCATTTTAGGTATTTATTCAAATTAGCACTTTTTGCTGTCTTGAAAAAAACACGGCTGGGTGATCTTCAAGTGGTAATGATACAAAGATCGGATTCTAGATTTTCACGAACACTGGATCGAATGTGGGAAATATTATCTAAGCTACTAGAAGATGGGCAGGAGGTAGAACAGTGAATGACAGTGTCATCGGCACAAGCATGGACAGGGTTGGAAGTGGCAAAAACGAAATCACTATTAAAAAGCAACTATATGGTGGAGGGGGGTAGTAGAACCCGTTGAGTCAGATCACGATATAGAGTCCACCGCAAAACTTGGAGTTCAGGAAATGAGTTTCGGAGGAAATTGAAATTAAGGTAGTTTCGATGAAAAACCTCTGTGCCACAACGGATCAAATACAGTGGAGATATCTGGCGACACTGAATAAAATTTACAGTGATTGTTCACTAGAGAGGACGAGATGTGCGAGAGGTATGCCAAAAATCACCCGTGAATCTGGGGCGGCGAAACCCCTAATGGTGAACACTTAGGAGAGCAAGGCGTTTTCATGTAGGACTTAGGTTGTTTCTCAATTACGGTTTCCATAACTTCGGATAAAACTGGAGTAGGGGAAATCGGATGGTATTTAGCACTTTGGAGAAGATCGTCACAATTTTGGATGGGGAAATTATGCGCTTGCATTCATCATGGGAAAAACAGGATATCTTTTAACGGCTGACTAAGAAACCTATACCGAAGGATGTAACAAACTTTAAAACAATGGGAGAATTTCGTACTGACCAGGAGGGTTGGATAGGGCAAGTTACCACAAAGCCAAAAGAACGATCCTATTAGTAATCTGCGTTTAGGAGGAGAGCTCAGAAGTTCCTACGAGCCGAGGAATAGAAAGGAGAAATTGTGGAATAAAAGGATGAGTTAGAAATAAGAAGATGCTCAGGGACATGTGCTATATAACCTAAAGAGTTTAACCTTGATATTTCAAGTAAATAACAAACATTTGTTTTTAGTATAACAAACCGCATTTCAAGAAGTATCCCAATAATGAGGTGTTACTTCTTGAAGGTGACCATTGTGGCAATACTCAAATGTACACATTTCAGTGGAACGACGTTTAACAGTCCAAAATGTGTGAGGATTAGTTGGACACGGACCCGATTGAACGACGAGCTCTATCTTTCAGAAGGAATTTACAAGATAACGCGACGATACTGTGGTAAATTGCTCTAAGAAAAATGGGTAAAACCAATTCCGATAACAAGGAAGTATCACAGCCAAATAAAAATAGTAAGACATTCGATTTCTCATTTGATTCCATCAGAAAATTGTTGCCGTCTATCATTTCAAAGAAAAAAGACATTGTAGTTGCATGTGATGCCATGAAATATGCTTTGGAAACTGATTAATAGCATGAGAAATCGCTACCTAACAGCATTTCCGCTCACATAGTTCTTTTATCTTCGCACGATATTCTGTCTGAAGCACACACAGTTTTTTCACAGTATGGACAAAAATCGATGCACATAAGGATCGCCAATGGCAGCAAAAATAACAATAACAAAATTATTCACACGAGAAAGAAAATTGCCATCATTGAATGTGACCACGTTTTTCGCAAAAATCGACGCAGCATTTCTACGGCCAGATGGCCACACGGCTCCACATTCCCCAGCTGTCTGCACTGCTTGTTCATATCGTACCACTTAATCAATTCAACGGTACAGTGAAATCCCGTGTATAGTAAACGAAGCAAACGAAACATAAATCAATGAATCAGTTATCAAAAAGATTGGTTCGATGGTGAATTCACCAGAAATAAGGATAAATAAGTCAGAATGTTTCTGTTCTTCACACATTCCTTGAAATTCAGCGAAACTCGAAATTAAACCCAAACGGGGACTCTTGTTGTGGCCTTATCAAAGGCCGACAAATTTTCCTTAGATGTTCCAAATCACCTGCAGGCGTCAAACTGATCGTTCAGATAACAAATGTCATCAGGGTTTCACAAATACTCCTCATCACTCTTGACCATCAAAATTTAGTACGGTCAACTAAACATTATATATGTGAAATATGTTCACCATTTGATGCTGTTTAGTAGAAGGATGTTCTGCAATAATCAGGGCTTCTGTTAGAACCTAAATTTGCAGTATGTATAAACTAAACCGTTGGAAAAAATTTGCCTTTCGAAACTCTGATGTTTCGCTGGTAACTCCACCATCTTGTTAGTTATAATCTTACAATAGGTCCGCAATGGTTTCCTGGTTCAGTAAATCCAGTGATATGTACTGACTAATGCATAGCTAGCAAATTGGACGTGCAGTACACTTGAATATCACCAACCAGATCCACGTGAGGAAGCACTAGGAAATAAGGCCTTCGTCTTGATATTGTACAAATGAACGAACAAATTGTTGTCACTGGCACACATCCACGTTGTTGTCCGAACAATTCCAACCGAATACGTTTAGCTACCGTGAAACGACCAGCATAAAAGCCAGAACCATATGAGGCCATTGTAGGAGCGACAAAACAGCCATTGAATAATCTCCAATATCACCAATTATGGTGGCCTTCATTTTCAAGCTCACGGGGCGGATGGACTTGAATGAAACAATAATGCTAAGCAATGGTAATGTACTAGGATCTCACCTGCCCTAGCAGGGTCTACGTGGAAGAGACTGGCGCTTACAGCATAATAATCCCATTATTCAAAGTTTTCTCTCTCGACTCTTTTGAGCATCAGCAAGCAAAGTACGAGCAAACGGTGTTAGTGAGGATCTGAAAGTCGTTCATTTTAGGACCTCGAGAGGGAATTTCCTTGTATATTTTATTCTTCCTTCTCTCCGATCTTTAGTAAATCTGGAAATCTTCGCTACCAACAGAGCGTTCCCCAGAAGATGAAGATATTTTATGTCCCTCAGCTTCTAATTCCAAACTATTTACAACTTCCGTTGGCCAAATATTTATTGTCTATCGTGGTCTCCTTTTTATCCTTCCGATTACAGCCAGGACTATTTGCTTTGTATTTCTCTCACTGAGCACGGTGAAAACATAGTTCATATGGAAGTCGGTCAATCTCACCGGAGAAATATATATATATATATATATATATATATATATATATATATATATATATATATATATATAGACTCTTCTCTTCAATATCGTTATTTTCATCCGTCCAGCGTTTACTCTTCTGTGTGAAAACTGTTCACTTCTACACCATCTCACGGGGAGCTATTCTTAAACTCCCCAGCGATCAAGTTTTATGATTCCTTCACTTCCATTTATCCGTAAGCCATTCAGTCCATAATCGCAAAGCATTTCATTACATGTACAAAATGCTATTATCCGCTGAGCCATCTGACCATCCATCATCATCATCAAGGTTCTACTTCTGATACCCAACAATTGGTCTCACCTTGACAGTGAAGTTATGTCACCTGATATCTCCAAGGCAGTTGAACGATCCTGGCACGACCAACCTCAGAAGAAGGTTTCTGGGTCTGGATTCATCATTTGTTTCATGTTGTGGATTTGAACGTTCCACTGGTTCAGCTCAATAACCCCCTAGTAGACACTAGGTTTTTTCGTGGATGCTGTGATGAACTTGGGCTATCACCAATTTTTCGTGTCGCCTCCCCCCCCCCCCCCTCACATCAGTCATTTTCTGTTCAACATAAAAAAATGCAATACTTTCATTCGATCATTATATGTAGTGAGGATTTGGATTGCATTTATTATACCCATCATATTAGAATGAACACATAGCCAAACAATAAAAAGCATGAAATCAATGTACGGCAGTTTTTCATACATTTCGAAATCATCTACAGTGTACATCCGTCGAGTGCCATTTCATAATTCAAAACCGGAGTGAACCACTGCGCCTCTAATACCTAACTACCCGGCTGTCAAGCTGGTTCTCACTAGCTTATGTAACCAATTTTATTTGACAATGCTTTTCCGTAGCCTAGTTTTGAACGGTACCAACCCGTTGCTCGCACAGCATTCGACTCCCATGGTAGACTATCTCGCTATTCACAGAACAGCTTAGAGTAATTCCCATCGTAGTGCAGTTTCTCTAAAAGGTTTAGAAGTCATGCATTCAGATGAGACCAAAAATAATAAAAGTTGACAATTTACGTTATGAATTAAAAATTAATATGCTAGTTTATGGATTACCGATCTTATATTATTTTAATGAGTTCCACCAATGTCGGACATTTTCTTGTGACATTTGGCCGAGGATTGAGACAAACTGCATGATAGGCACATTATTTGTGATGGCGAGCACACAATCAAACCTCTTTTCACATCCAACCTAAGTCTTTCTCTCTGTCCTACTGTCGGAACATCGGATCATTGTCTTCTCAAGCGCTTACGATCCTAATTGCTGACAGATTTCTTTCAGCATATATAGTTTTCGTCCTCTGGGTTCAAAACGACTATTTATATTTCCTCTGTAACTTCCTCAGCTAGGATCTTCATTTTCCCTTGTCCGTTTTCGGAATGTCTCAGTTGCCTATCCTCATACCATCCTATTAGGTGGAAACTGGGGGGATGACAAACAGCCGGTCACGACTCATGGTTAGTTATCATACTCCCGTACTCCCCATTCGGGGTTGCTAACGGTTAGTTAGCAAGCATTTCTCCCTGCCCTGCCCGGTGGATCTTTGTGGCTACACACACTGAGGAGCTCCAGAAAATCCGATTTGCTATGATCAACGCATGCTCGCTGACATTGACTAAGCTTTTATCCGCCAATTATTTTCCTTAGTACAAATTACTTATAAAAATCTGTTTTGCAAAAGAATTGGCGTACAGTGCTGCAGCCTTAACCCTTTTGCTATTTTGTTTTGTATAATTCTCGGTTGTAGAGATTCGAGGCTTTCTCAGCTGAAGCTTTGCTAATAGTTCCGTAGTGTTCACATCACTTCTTCTAATTAAGCCGCTCGTACGCACCAAGCCCACTTATTCAAGTCGTTTCCCGGGTAGGTAAAAACACCTCTTGGATTTCACAACATCGAGAAGCGACAATCACATACCGTAACAATTGAATGTTTCTGTATGCGCACATGGAAGATTTGACTTTTCAGTCTTACAACGCTCTAATATGCTAGCAGTTTGGTGTTGGTCTAAAAACCCTGTTCCAACCACTTCCTGGAAATCAGATGCACGTTTTAGTCATATGACTAGATGTTTGATTCAAAATCTCCAAAACTTCACTAATAATACAGGGTGATGAATAGTTAGTCAAAAGATGGCCATACACGGCTCTAAAGTTACGGCAGAGGACCTTTATACTATGGCGCAAAGCTCCTAAACTATGCTTCTATTCTCTCATCTACTCCCTTTTTGTCATATTATAACCGTACAACATCAGAATAAACAGGTCGCGACCAGTTTAACAGTGCCAATTGGGGACGGTTACTGGTAGCCGCATGGTGATTGAAACCCCGGACAGAAAGGATTTAATTCCACCACAATCTCGTCTGACCACCGCCTGTCACAGCGTTTGACATTTACACGATGTTGGCGAGCCAAAGCCGAATGGCACCAGGTGGACCTAAATAGGCAAACCTAAAATTCCCAGTGATGGTTAAGATTGGATTTACCAACCTACAGACGACCACTGATTAGCGCTAGCCGACTTGTGATGTGCATGCTGGGGCGTGACTTAAGAAAGCCACCCGTATATGAGGTAAGCAATCGGTGAAGGAGCTGCCAGTTGTCTAGTTGCACCTAATTATCGTTGTGTCTGACTTTAAGGCACTTCCTAAGAATGAACAAAATGATAGTCCTATTTGCGACGATATTTTAAGGGCATGGGCATGGAACACCGTCGATGGACAGTCAAGTCTCTCTAGTAGACAGAACATCAGCACCTGTTCAGAAACAGGGTCAAGAAATAAGCAAACAGACCTGTGAATGACAGGACCGTGGATCAATGACGACCATCGATGTGACAAGATTCCCATCAAACAGTGTTTGACCGTTTCTGTGACCGATTAGAATAAGCAATAACCGACGCCTGATTTTACACTAACTTGTTTCTGGTGCAACGATTGATGACAGTCATTCTTCATCCTATATAAACAATTTCTTTTGCCCTAACAGACTCAGATAATTTGAAATCAGAACAGTCTTCTCCCTAGAGCTGGGGGAGTGGATCAGAACACTAGTGATCGCTAGTTGAAAACCTGATTCTGAGTCTATATGGGCTCCTGAGGTGTAGTTATCGTTCTGATAGCAGACCTAACTACCAATTCCTGTTTAAGAGAAGTCGCAACCAAAACTCTAGGATCGAAAAATACATTTTTTATTTTAGTGCCATTGAAGTGTTGTTTCCTCTAATCTCACAGACTAACCGTGGGTCTGTTGTAAACATATATGCATGGTAGCCATAGCAGTCAAAAGATCGGAAGATTCTTCAGACCTGACCACAAGTAAGACAACTAGATCAATGGCACTACCGCAAACGGGGTTGAGATGCTGATACAAACAACCCGATAACTATCGGCAGATGGCGGTGCTTTCTGCCGAAACTAATACAATACGAATGCACCGAGTTTATCAAATAAAATAGGATGGACGGGAGAAAATGTTTTTGTAGTTTGCGGGAACCAGTCCCATACGTACTAAAGAGTGCACGCATTTCCATGTTGGCATTTTTTCGACGAAAACGAACGAATCTACTAAGCTCCGTAATGGCAAGGAATATCAAATCTCCAACTCAAAAGGAAAAACGAGTAAAAGGTTGTCTTGGCACGGGTGGTATCCAAGGAAGAAGAAAGAAAGAAAGAAAGAAAGAAGAGAAGGCGCGGGAGGTAGGTCATAGAGAAAGGCAAGCGTTTCTTATACGTTTTATATGCCTGTTCTAAGTCGAGTAATGTGAAATTAGTAGGCACGGCCTCGTGCGCACCGTGATGGTATGAACCAGCGGTGGAATTTTAAGACAAGATGTCCACAAAATGTGTAGATTAGAGAGACAACTCGAATGGAGCACACAACGTAGTTCATGGAGAACGGCCTGTGTTCCGCATGTGTTTCACTTTCTCCGTCGAGGTTAACGAGCAAACGTGAGGAACGGGAACTGCTGTAGTTAGGCGAACCCCGGCTGATCTGTGTCTGAGACGATCACGCAGCAGGAGAATTTTGGGTCCGGTTTAACGCTGAATCAAATAGTTTATGAAATTCCCTAGCTGAACCTTCCTACCTCATTTTTAGTCTTCCCCTTTTTGATCACATTGAGCGCAAATTGTCCGTCTCTTTCTACGTTAAATTTTGTTCCTGCCTAGCTTTCTTCATCCACCACGAGTTTAGGTGTGCACTTTTACTCTGGGTTTGTTTTCTACTCTGGAGACTCACAAACTTTACATTTTATTCCCGTAACCAGTCTACCTGCTCTGTGCTGAAGTTGTTCTCCAGGCGTCCTTCATGCTACGTTCTGTGCATGTCTACATCTCGCTTGCGAGCACCCTTAAATTTCACACGAAATCCTGGTTGAACTCCTGTTCTGTACTATGCGAATGACTTTTGGCTTTAAGGTTAATATCACTCCATGTCTGCAAGTTTGTCTAGGTCGGGCGCGTGTGTAATCTCCTCTGTCATGGTCTAAACTTGTTACCCGTCCAGTTGTCATAAGAGTGTCCCAGGTTCCTTCTCTGATTCGTTTCTTCTGTACCACAATAACTGATTCTTACTTTCCGACGATGACTTGTTCCCGTATCGCTCGCAGTACTTTCCTCTGTGCTCATTTGAAAGACGGATACCCATTCATGATTCCTTCTAACTGGATTACCTCCAATATTAGAGTATGCTATTTACGCTTGTAATGATCTTTCCCTGAATTACAAATAGTTCATTAACTCACTTCGAAGTACTTTGGATTTCGCGCTAGTGTTCTGCCAATTGCTCAATTGCTGGATAGCGGTTCAGTCAGAGTATCGCTCAATCCAGCGCCCTACCAAAGGTGACGTTAGGTTATGACATGATGCAGCGGCACGGCGGAGTCAGCTTCGGCTTTGGCTTCGATTGAGGCTTCCCGCCTTCCTGGTTGGGCCCAAGAGATGAGGATTGCCGATGGTTGGGGACGCTAGGAGATTTGGCTCAGAACCCAATCCTTTCTCCCTACACAACTGAAGAACGGACAAAAATTTGCAAAAATTAAGTAATTTTGCTTTAACTTGTAATTATTAGGCTGACTATTCATCACTCGCCCCTCGAATTTGTAGTTTTTCTTTGTTGCTGATGCCTTGGCACCATGCTTGTTTTCAAGCCGGTGAAACATGTATATATATATATATATATATATATATATATATATATATATATATATATATATATATATATATATCAAAGATGATTGTCCATCCATCCAATACTCTTTATATACGATGGAGCTTGAAGTAATCGGTAGTCAGGACCCTAAGTCCTTTTATTATTATTTCAAAGGCACCCAGTAACAGCTAAAGTTTCAAAGTTGAGTTATACACATCCAAAAAGAATCAGCCAAGTGATCACCAAAATCCCCCAGATTCCGAGAAGAAAAGTTTTATTTTCTGTCTGCAGTGTCTGATAGAACCAGGTTGAATTATCTCGTGCTGGATTACGCACAGTAAGGGTCGTCTTCAGTAATCCCTCAGAGAATGTCACTACCGTCACTCCATCTTGCTTCTCGGGTATGAGAGAAAACATTTTATCCAAATCATTCATTTCTGTGGTGTCAGCCATCCGAATAGTAGGAATCGTCGTTTTACTTTTGTAGAATTGGTGGGAATCGTATATAAACTTGATAGCTTAGTTTCCAGATCGTGCGACGCTTTGAAACAGTGTAACGAAGTGTATCGCATTGTTTTGTGAGCCTCTCACTTCTGTTCTTCGTTAGTCGAACTTATTAATGTTCAGTTTCAGTGTATTCTGTGATCTTTGGGAGTAGGTACACTTCAGAAGGTAGGAAGTTATAATGCTACTACTAGAAACGATACCAGTAGTTAAACATTAGAATTTCCCGTCAGAAAAATTATTGCATTTTCCTCTTGAGGAGGACAGAGAACGACACTGAATTTCGCAACCTTCGTCTTCAAAAGTACTATTTTATTCAAATTTGGCCAGATTTAGGTACTTGGGTACGTAGAGTGGACCGATAGTGTTATAGAGACGACGGCGGACTCGTTCTTTGTGAATAAACTGGTCAATTTGTCAATTCATCAGTGTTGCACAGAACGCCCGAGACGAATGGCGACTTGAGTAGTACTCGATGGGCGGTAGATGATCTCTCAGTACAACTTTTACCACCAATCAATCTGCAGTCCGACTTTCTATTTCTGTTGGAACAACTACTAACTGCTCATGGATCGCAATCATTCTTTGATTGTTACTTCCCAGCAGCACCCAAACTAAGACATAAAAACAATTAGCTGTATGACTAAAGCCCCTCTTGTCATGACGCGAAGTCATCTTCCCACCTGTATTCTTATATTCAGCGTGCACTGTTCATTTGAACACTCCGCAGGCATTAGCGATGCAGTCAGACCAATCGATATTGAACTACTTTATGTATTCATGATTAACAGTTATTGATACTCACAAGAGCTGTGTTGATCTGTTAGCCATGTGCAACTGACTAGCCCTTAAATATCTCGCAACACTTGAATAATAAGCTTGTTACCGCTAAGGAAGAAGAGAGAGCAAATCCAGTTACCATCTTCAACGACAACCTGTCCCGATCATTGAGTTTATCACTTCTACGCTACCTTCCCATGATCAGCGTTTTTTAAGTTGTGACAAATACTCTGGTGGCTTGTCTAAGCCTATATAAACCACACTCCACAGAGGACTACTTTTACGCATGCTACTAGGCTTACTGTCAAAAAATCCATCTAGAATATGAGCATCCGGCCCAATTGTCCAAACTTTTTTGTGTCGATTTCCTTATCTTTCTATGTAAATGCTCGTTAGCAGGTAAAATTCAAAAAAATTGGAGTTGAAATAAGGCTCACGCTCGCAACTACTCACCAGTAAACACGGCCATGAGGGTTGCAAAGCAGTGGAACATATTAGCGGACTCAAACAATATGTCGCCGAGATTAGTGGTTCTATGCTTCTCACAGGCGCTAAACGAATATAGAATAAGGACACGCTTATAAGTGATTTATCCCTCAGAAATGTAATTGGAAGAAATCACGGGCCAATTTGATAAAGTCAGTGGTCCAAACAAGTTGTAACCAAGAGTTCCCACTGAATTTGCTCTCATTTAATATTCAGTGTTGATAGCTTCATTCAGTCTACTTCTAGACCATGAAATATCACGGATTATGGATTATCATAGGAAAGTCATACAATTGAGTATTTCTGAAAATATGTAAAGAAAAACTCGGAATAATGGAAACGGATAAATCAACGTTGAAAAATAGCCAAAAACTCGTCATAGTCTCTGTTCCTGAAGTATAGTCCGGTGAAAAGTTGACACTGGTTAATCACCGTAACATTAAAATACGAGGGTAAAAACTGAGAAGTGATCACTTCTATGTATGATCGTTAGCCGGAAGCGTGGAAATCAGGAGATCTCGTGGCAAACACTCTGATAAATCCAAAGTCAACTGTTCTTTAACCTGTGTATTTGGTTTGTCAAATCGGTCTCTCGAGGGATACGATGAAACAGTTGTGAGCTGCTTCTATTTCCCCAAATCTGAAGATTAGTTCGACATATTAGACAAATCTACCTTGGTTTGTCGCTTTTTTACTAACGTTTCATGTATCGGCCAGGGATACCAACCAGTGTCTTTGATCCTTAAGGGTACTTTGGATGTTCTGTCAGTTCATTTCACTCGAATAATCTAACCGCATATCAATAACCTGGAATATCTTGATTCACCAGCAGAATGCTGTTATGATTTTGCGTTTTCTTGGTGTAGCCCTAAGTGTATTGTCTGTTCAGCTTGGTGTGACTAGCTATCAAAATTAATTCGAAGCAATTTATCTACCTGACAAAGAGGATGCATGATTATTACCAATTCGGTGCCATTAACGAAACGTCATCAGTGTACTGTTTCCATCTTTATTATAAGGGTTTATTAGCAATTGTCCGGTAGGATAGAGAGCATTTTGGGGCGGGTAACGAGTGAGTGATACCAAAATACAAGGGGTGACTGTCCATCCTGTTTGACTCTAGGTGAAATCATATCAATCACTAATAACTTACCGTCCTGGCGTCGATCACGAGAACCGCTGAGCCGGGATCCGATATCTGATTTACAGGGTCAACTTGGCGACTGTTTCGGGCGTCTTGACAACTGATCGTATTTAACAGAGTAGTAATCATGAAAATTAAGGCCAATCGTTCTTTGTTGACATAACAGGTATACCAAATCGAATGTATACCTAAAGGACGAAGGACAAGTGACAGATTGAGACGGTCATGAAAATGAAAATATTATTCACCACTGCGTACAGGAACATCACGATAGTCATCGTTCGTCGGGACTATCACCAAGCGAAATCAATGTCTGAAGGCGGGAAAAGAAAATGTAACGACAGTCAGCTGGTTCACTGTGGTTAATGAGAATGACAAACATCAGTCTTTGATTGACAAAGGCGTAATACTGTCAGGGGAGATTCTTCTAACGATGGAGTCCACACTTGTTGGATGCTATCATGACCCGACTGATATCCGATTAAATACTTCAGATTTCGGTTCATTTTGTTGAATAATGTAAAAGCAAAATGGTAAGTACATTCAAAATCCTTAATTTGTATTTGAGCTGATAGCTAACCGCAATGTTAGGCTAGAACTCACCGATCAGATACATCTGAAATCACGAGACCAAATGGAGTACAGCGCGAGGTAACTAATAAGCAGACCGTTGACAATCAACGTGTAGTCCTTGATCATATCCATAGACTATTGCCCCAGAATTATTGTTCAGATTCCAGTTTCAATAACTGCAAGCCTGTTAGAAAAATCCAATAGACCTGCGTTATGTATTAGCGATTTATGACATGGGCAAAATTAAGAAAAGACTGTTTAGGGAACTTGACAATGAGAGCTGTATGATTCTCTCACGGCGGGATCAAATATACCGATCTTTCTCAAGACAGAGTTACAATCTAACTAAATTGCCTTGAGAAACGTTGCGCGTGGTAACCAACAAATCGGTTAATTGTAACTTTTCAACGAAAAACGACGGGCTAGTCAAATTAAATTTGTTTATGTTTGGTGCTCGCTACAGTTAGATTTTCAAAGATATAAAACAAAGTAACATGGGCAGAGCTGATTTGGTGCTTTTATTATTCTCCCACAATTTCCTGAACTTCGAGACGGATAGAGTGATGGTCCACGTAGTCAAAATATCTAACGGGACAGGACTTTTACACCGAGTGAAAAAGCGAACAGTGGCCTAGGGCCGCATTGCATAACGACTAATTCATGAAGGAAACAAGACTTCATTCTATTTGGTTGGTTTCCCAGTTTCAGGGGTGTGTGAAGTTTATAGACTCTGAGGAAAGATGACTTTTCTCCAGCTTTTCCATGTTGAAAAACCTAGATCGCATGTTTGTGAACAAGTTTCTTATTCACGAAGTGTGAGTGGGAGAAATGGATAAATATCATGAAATGATGACATCGGTTGCGAAATCGGTCCTCATAGTGCATTGTTTCTTCAGGCTAGTGCGAGTATCTGGTTTACATTTCAGTAACAAAAGGATTCCCTGACTACGATGCAGTGAGACAAATTGAGAGTAACGCTTACTGTAAACATGTAGTAGTCTAGTTAAGATGTGCATGCAGCTCAGTGGTGGCCAGATCTTGGTGCATTAGTAGACAACCGAGTTACTCAACCGCAAAATTCCTACACAAGTTTTTTCCGGTGACCATTAAACAGCATGGAGAACGAGTCATGGAGTCACAGAGGTATTTCGAAAGATCCTCATAGAAAAGGTGTGTACGATCACCGATAATTTTCACAGTCATTTGTGTCAATCACACACCTCATTAAGTGGAACAACACAGGATGAAAGAGACATGATTAGTTGAAAGAATATTCTAAAATAACCTTACAATCCTTCATTACCATTTCTGAAATAACCATGGGATAAAAATTCGTCTAAAGACGAGTGGTTTAAAACCGAACAGCCAGCCCTTAAATGGTGGAATAATAGACCAATCAGATGAAAGTAAGACAGAGAAACACCAGTTACAAACTATGAAAAGCAAGTTGTTAGCAGCAATACTAAAGCTGATCATTTAGGCTTACCCATTACAAGCTTTGCATTCAAACTGGCCTTAAGGGTAGAAGATAGGCGAATACTATCGGTGTTCGAGCACCGATGTCTCCGTAACATTGTCCGAGAGTAGTGCGAATACCGTATCTGATTAGACGATATTATAAATTGATCCTCCTTCCGTCCTCCGCATTCGAATGGATCTAATAATCACGACATATCGTTTAATTCATCACACAAGGGATCAAATCGGAATATCACTGACAGATTTCCGCACCATCCACAGTCAAATATCTTGTTTCTTTACTTACTCGCACTCCGTCGCGGTCTGTGCACCTCAATGAGGTATTTTACAAGGTTAGACACTTCATGTTTTTCCTCTCAGAATACATATACTCCCCGTACCTCAAAAGTGCACTTCGAAACTTGAGACTGCTTGCGTTATTCCCTACTGACTTTATTGCTCCCTAGTTATTTTTTCCTGGTTTGCTAAAGAAGGACTTTCGTTTGATCATAAGATCCATAAAACGTATTTCTACATGTAGTCACATATCTAGCGTTGTTGACATCACCATAATTAGGCACTTTTTTGTTAGTGATAATTTTACTTCTGAAGTTCTCTCTGACTCCCATCATCCGCTGCACAGTAAATCATGTAAAAATCAAGCCCATAGACTGCGACAAACAAAAACACACGGATAATCACAGAAAAACACGCATCAATTATTGCCATACTTTCCAGCAAATCATTTCATATTTCCAATGAAGTGTCATTCGTTCGTGAACGATGAGGGTATAAAAAGGGATTCCCCTCGCAGCTTTTGTCCTCTGTCTTGTTTGTCCAAACTGAAAAACGCTCTCTACGCTCTCCACACTCTCACAGTTCAAACTGCTGTTAACTCGCACTTTTTATATATCGTAATTCTGTTTTGCCGTATCTCGCTCGTCTACTGGTTCATCGCAAGACAGTTCACCAAGAAATACGAAACAAACCTCAGATCATCCGACTAACCCTGCACTTGGTGCTTCCGAGTGAAAAAATGGTCGAATGACCTGAGGTTTGCGCGTGAAAAGTAGAGTCCAGAAGACAGTAGGCCAATGCATCATCAGTCCCACACACTGCCCGCAAATAATTGTGAGACATACATATATCAACAAAACAGCTTGAATGTCGAACATTAGTCCGTTGTCAATCTTTTTCCTTCGTTGAAACAGTGTACGCATTGCATTGTTTTATCCACAAAAAAAGTGCAAAAGGACGAAGATTCACTGTTTTGGGTGTGTAAAGCAACTCAGGGCATGGCTTTACTTTGAAATGAGAGACGAATATTCAGATATCACACAAACACATCACTTTCTTAATTATATAAAAACGAAGAAAATCAAGCAAGCATGGGTTCCAGTTCAGTCAGGGAATCATCAAGCTTGTTAAGAAATCTCGCAAGATAGAGGACAATAAAACACTTGTAAGCTCTTGTACGAGCAGGTCTTTTTAAATTGTAATGAACTAAAGCATTATTAAATTGGCACCTCATTCATAAAAACAGAAAAATATGTAGATCCGAAGAGGTGAGCGCTTGATTTCTCTTTTTGGTCCCCTAACTGCAAAATTTGGATTGTGATGTTCCATAGGGACGATTTCGCGATATTTTCAAAGACGATCGGCGAGCTTGTTTCCAGACCAATTCCATTCTCGAAGAAAATGGAAATAGCCGGTTTAAATTTGAGCGTGGAGAAGTGTGAGGTCATACGGGACAGAAATGTTTGTTTGGGACACATTGCTGGGGGTGGCAAACTACAGCCACTGCCCTAGAAAGTGGAGACAATTCAAAACTTCCCCTCGCCACAGTCAAATCGTGAACTGAGAACTTTCCTTGGCCTGGTTGATTATTACGCCATGTTTGTTCCAAACTTTGTTCAGAAATCTTGGGTCCTGTTTCGGCTACTGAAGAAAGATACGAAATTTTGGGGAATATGAAATATGAAGGCGGTGTTCAAGGAACTCAAGGCAATTGTAACAAACCCTTGCAGCTGTTTGACAACATAAAGGTCAAACGAGAAATTCGAAGTGGCTATAAATGCCAGTGACGTCGGAAATGACGCAGTATTGACACATCCGTCCAGGGTAATCATGTACGCTAGCCGCTTGCTTATAGGTGCAGAAAGAAAATACTCCGCCACTGAAAATGAATGTTTGGCAGTCATGTGGGCTTTGAAGGAGTGGAGAATGTATCTCATTGCTACTAGCTTCCACACTAAAACCGATCACAAACTATTGCCTTGATCGATAACAGCATTAGATTCGGGAGGAAGACTGGTGTGATGGGCTAACCGCCTGCAAGAATTCACCTGCACAATCGAGCATATCAGCGATCGAGTAGACGAGGTACCTGAAGCTTTGTCCTACCCGATCCCAGATGACCAATTACCGGCCGAAGCAATCCCAGTGAGTTGGTAGGTGTCAAGTGTTGACGCTTCCAACCATCAGAGGAATGACAGTCAAGTGCGGACTGTTTTTCACATATGCGAATCCAAATCAGACCAGATGAGAGCTCACCCGAGCTGCACGACTTACTGAAAATATGGGATCTCTTGTATGTGGAGGTTGGTAGGCTGTTTGTTGACATCGATGTGACACGTGTTCTGCGACCCAGATGACTGCCTCTTGTTCCCGAGGCCTCATGTGGGAGTGTAATGCAGCTAGCGCGTGACAGCGCTCACTTGGGATAACAACGAACATTCGATATATTGCAGCGCACCGTATTCTTGTCCTTGGTGCGGCACGACGTTGATGACTACCTTTGAACTTGCTCTGACCGTCAGAGGAACCGATAGCTCGTGACAGGTGCACAGCCAGTGCAGCCAGCAGAAACACAACGAATCTTTCGAAGTAGGTGGTTCAATATTTTTGGTCCCTTACCCATGAGTTCGACTGGAAACCGGTATATCATAACGACGATTGATCATGTGTCTCGCTGGGTGTAGGCTATCCCGATTCGAGATGAAACTGATGAAAAGGTCTCCCGCATATTTGTAAATAATGTTTTGGAGCGATTTGGTATACCCGAGAAGATCATCACTGACCGGCGCCTTGACTTCGAATCTAGGAATTTCCGGGGCACGTTGGAGCAATGGGGAGTCCAGTGAACGCAGAAGTCACCTTACCATCATCGATCGAGCGAAATGATGGAAAGATTAAACGGAACTAGGAAAGAATGGCTGAACAACAAAGGAAGTGACTGGCGAAAGGGCCACGGGAAATATTGCTCAGCGACTAACGAAGAGCCACAACGACCACTTAGCAACGATAACGACACAATCTGAACTGGTTTTCGGGCAGGAACCAAGAAAGTATCTGGACGTGTAGCTCAACATGAGAAACGACAAACCTCTGACCTCCCGTGATAGGAAGCACCTAGAGGAATTCGCGGTACATCGGAAAAAAATATCCACGGTCAAAATAAGGCGAGATATGATTAACGGAAACAATCACAAAAGTGGAAGCTGTTCGTGCTCAGCGAGTTGATAAAAGTAGAGTCATTACAGACTTGATGTGGTCGGTCCGAGGGCCATCACGTTGCATGGACGATGAAGCGGACCGTACACGATAGTAGACGGGAAAAATACCAGCCTCGTAATCAGTCAAGGGCCACGAGGCAAATAAGTCAACGGAAGCAACTTGGCCTGCTGATACTCTCACTGCGAACGTCTTAAAGTAAGTGCAAATATAGCGGGCAAAGCTGTGGCAATAGAACAACAGGAATATCAAACCGATGGGGTCCGTCAATCTACATCCGCAGACCGTAGAAGGAATGTTGAATATATGGGAAGCTTCCGGCAACAGACGGTAAGAGCCATGCGGAGTCGTCAAAGGAACTCAGTGGGATCTAAAACAATTGGAAACAACAGAAGTACGTGGTTCACAAAATAAGGAAAAGCAGTTAAAATGGTTCAATGTATGACGTGACCTGTAAACTAAGCTATCAAGTTTATTTACGATTCATACCAATTCTGCACAACTGAAACTGCGACTCCTTCCAGACCCATAGCTGACACCACGAGAATGAGTGGTCTGGTTTAAGTATTTTCTTCCGCACCTTACTAGCGAGAAGGAATGACGTTCTTGGTATCCTTCGTAGACGACCACAGCAGTGCGTAACCCAGCACCAGATAATTCATTCTGGTTCTATCAGATATTTCAGACAGAAAATAAAACAATTATCGGCTTACTTCACCGCTACGCCCTACTGTGAAGCACCGTTGACTGTTAGCCACGGTAGTTGGAGTGCTTGGACTAATTTTCGCTGCACGCGAATCTCAGGCTTCGAAAGGTGGATGATACTTGCCTCAGCAATTGATAGTATCCGGAGCCTGATTGCTCTTGACACGTGCTGTGGGACCCGATAGACGACTTTGAAGGCGGACTGGATGTCTATTGAAAGCTCAGTGTATACCAAATTCGCGGCATCTAAAACTGATACTGCTCCATTGCCTCCATGTCTAAGCCATCGTGGGTGATGTCACCTAATCCTTTTAGATAGCTGTTGTTGTGTTCAGAATTCAATGTATTATTAGGAGAGAAGCATTGTATTACAGAGCATGAAACAATAAACAGTCCACGGGCTGCAGTGCGTAGAATTTGTATCAATCAACAGGCCGTCAGATTAGAGCAATTGTCTTATCGACCCAAAAGTACGCGAAGCCACACAACAGCTGTCTTGCCGTTCGAACAATGTAAACGCGCCAGGTGCACCTCAATCGGTAAATGACCAGGGATGAGGTTGTTATGAAAGTTGAAGACTGTCACTTGACGTAGGGTTGGGCGTACTAATTCATGCTCCTTTCTTTGTTCCAGTTGAAGGTGTCGACCTGGTGGACCCTGAAGATAACTAAAGACAGTGTTATTGCTGGAGACTGAATCGTAATGTACATTTCTTCTCTTACTGTAATTGCATTTGTAGCGTGCCACTTTTCCTGGATGAACTTCCATTTTGGTCGATTCGTCTTCTTCTTGCTGAGCGTTACAAGGTCATCAATTGCAGTTTATCTTTGTTTTCACATCGGATTATTGGTGAAGTGACCAGATGGCATTTGATCTTGGAGGCGTTGAAAGTGAAGTTTATCGGGCCGCTCAAAAGTCTACTGACCCTATCGGCTGCCATGTACTCTGTATTAACCTCGATCGTTCTGAGAAAATGACCGTTTTCTGGACGTCATTTTTGGCCTATTTTCTCTACGATCTTTTCTCACATTTGACATCGACATCGCTGTTTTGCTCGGTTGCGTATGTTTTACTGGACTGACTTTCCCGAGGTTTCTGTCGACCTCGTTTTGAATCACTTTCACTTTCGGTCCTTTACCCATTGTGCACACTCGCGGTTCGCTTTCTGCCCAGCCGTTTCCTTCCTATCCGTTCGGTGCATTTCTCGTATCGGTGTTGTTTCGGTACCACAATATATAGAAAACACATTTGCGTCTGTCAGCCGGCTTTCGTCTTCTCTATTTGTCAAATAGAGGAGATAACATTTGTATTCCACCATCAGATCGAATAGATGATACGTTCACTAGCCGCGCTCGAACATCCTCTATAACCCATTGAAGGGGAGTCGGATGGATAGTAGTTTCTTTTCTGTCTGTGGGGTTCTCGTTGGTTTTGTCCGTTGAGTCCAGTTAATTTGGATAAATATTCTCGTGATGACCATTGCTTGGCATCGTCTTTCTTACGTGTGATAGTTCAGCCTCCGGAGTGCCTGTAGTGCAGATACGTTTCCTCCTGTGTAGGATACAGCGCATCAGATTACCTTTATAACCACGTGGTACAAAACTGTGCAAGTTTGTGTACTGGCCATTCCAGGTCACCTTCCCAAAGCTTCTACCTCTTCATCGAGCCATCAGGTCGTCTGGTTAAGTATACATCAATAAACGGTAGGTAGGTGGACTTGATTACTGAGTGAGCAGTGTTGAATTTGAGTAAGATATCATCTAAATCTACTTGTGCATTTTTCATTCAAAATATACCATTCACATATCAGTAGTATCGGTTAAACCGATTTATTGGTCTGCGCAATGTTTGAGTTTCCAGCTCTGCTATGAGAACGTCAACAACAGGTGCTCCTAGAGGTGAGGTCATAGCAACCCCGTCCTCGTGGCGATAATAAGTGTTATTGAATACAAAATGTTCATTCAAAGAAAACTTGGTGGATCCAACAGCTGTAGATTAGTCTAACAGATAGAAAGGCAGGCAGATAGATAGACACGCAGATGGACGGAGAAACAGGCTGACGGGCAGGCAGATAATCCAAATTCGGTGTCATTACCCAAGTACATAGTGTTTGGTGTTGTTCATTCGCGCGCTTTACATAACACGAATGTCTGCTTTTAGACTACTGAATGTAAGAGGCATTTTATCCATAGACGTTCTTCCGCTTTTATACGAAATCAGTACACAAGTCCAGACTGTAGTTCGGCGGAACCGGAAAATTCCCTGGATTCATTCCATTCCACACTAATGGAATGGATTGACATCTCACCTTTTATTGTGGTTGGCCCCTCAATAGGTCAGATTTGATTTTCCATAGTCAAATTCCCTTCATTTAATTGTCACTTTTCCCATCAGTGATAATGCTCGTCCAAACTGTTTCTTCGTGAATGAGCCATCTTTCTTTCCCGAGGTTAAGTGTGCTGCCGTAAGAAAATCCAACCAGCGTATTGTTAAAACTCTTCCTGGAAGACTGCGACGACTGTCCCTCCCAATTAAAGTACTTCAACTGTTCAGCGATCCGCGGTCTGCCATTTCTTCCTTCTTACACCAGTGTATATTCCCTATTATTCTGTACTGTTCAACGGTAGTTTTTTTCTGGTCTGTTGAAAAAGGACTTCATCACACTACGTAGAGGTCTGTGAATCGTTAGCCTTGATTCTGGTATGGTCTTAAGAGACCTCTTATCGGATTTTGGTGAGAAACACATAATGATATTTATTTCATTTGCAGAGAAGACCACTGGGGACTGTTCACATCCACTACATTGCGGTCTTTCTCTGAAGCAATCATACCAGCTAGCCAGCTAGCCCGTTTCATGTGTTCGACTGCTTCGTTGAAAGTTATTGCTGTACAGAACTTCTGTAGTTCCCTTCCTTACGCTTGTTTTTGGCAAACAAGGAGGAAATTTTATCTGAACTGCTAACCCGTTTTGACATGTAAAACCTTTTCATTTTTACTGAACAGCTGGAAAGTACTGTAAAAATAGGCTCAAGTCAGGGTAATAACAAATAACAAATAATAATAAATGCATCGTTCTCGTTAATGTGCATGGTTGTAAACGACCCTAAACAAGAATATTCCGGAACCAATAAAGTTACTTCATATATGAGTTGTCCAAATACTATCTCGTTTCTAGAAAAGACAGTTTGGTTACATTGAACAAATATCGAAATTCTCCAAAGATTATATTTCGTCGGTCTTGCCGGAATGCAAATCGAATCATGCACGTCACCTACCCCTTGGCTCCGGGGCTGTTCTGCCAGCTGACCAAAAACCTCTTACCAGGTGATTCAAAAATTTCCGTCTGAATCACGTCGTAATTCCTTGTGTGCTCACTGGACTCAGAAGAATTTAAATTGCATTTGGTTGGCCTGCAGGTGCAGTGCTCCTTGAGTTACGGATGACAATCACGGAAACCATGCGCATGTGGACAATGAAGCGAGAAACATATTTTCCTCTGAAGGTTTTATACTTCATTCACGGGGCTCAATTTCATCCCAAATGTAACTATTATTCAATCATTTGTGAGTTATAAGAATACGCGCAATCAATAGATGCGAATATCCGTGAATGTACGTGTGTTGAATTAAAACGTGTGCAGAACATGCAAAACGTGGTTTTTGGCAGATAACCATTATAATTGTGTTTAAATGCCCGCATCGATCTTGATCGCGTGACTGATCGAATTCCAAACAAAGTTGGACATATCCATTTCAATCCATCCACGTGTTAACAGTTTGGGTTTATTAAGTTCCCCGCCCGTATTACCATCCCGCGTTTAATTTCCATTGGAAACTCAAGAACAGACATTTGACGTCTTCTGCATCTCACACAACCTTTTTCGAGGATACGAAATGGGCAGTGCAGCCGGTGGTCTGAATTGGTTAATATTTCAGTGGACGAGCCGTTCAATCTAGAATGTTTGGCAGAAAACAACAGATGGGTTGGATAATGGATAATCCGAGTCAGTATAGTAATTACTTTTACCAGTACACGATAGAAAATTCGATTGTTATAAGTGTTTTATGTAAATTGAATAGAATTATCAGAGTTTTAAAAAGTTCATTGAGGCAGAAGTGCATATTTTACCGAAAGTCGAGATTCCATTAGATAACTTTATCGCAATAAAAAGCGATGAGGTATTTAGGAAACCAACATAATAAAAATGGACAGGCCTGTTTTTGGTCATATTTGAACGCAATATCCAACTGTTCGCCACCATTTGTGGTTTATTTCCTAAGCCAGTACTGACGTTTATAATTTTATCATAGTAGGGTAACCTAAGCTTCTGTATTGGTTGCACAAGCAATTTATCTAGCCAGCTTTTCCCCAATTTTGATCGAACTATCATTTCCGGGCTTCGAAAACTTCATGGATGTCCGCCTATTCTGCTCGATGAAAATTTGGCCAAAATGGCCCAACTTCATGCACACCGTATGGCTGAGACTCAAACATTTTTAAGCAGTGGACAAAAAAACATTGGTAAGAATCTGTGGATGCATTCAGGATACCTTGGTATTACCGGTAAGTAACCGACTTCGCGTACAAGCTGATTATCTGATCGATATAAGATAAATTGAAATCGTTCACAAGTTGTCAAACAATCACATTCTCGGCATCATACTGCTACCATTTTCTATGGTAGCCACGAATTTCTAGTGAGTGTCAAATGCTAAATCAAACTAATACCGAATGTTTAAGACTCTTAGCTATGACTGAGAACAATAGCTGATGATTTATAACGCTCACCGGCAATTCTTAGTGTCGTATCAGGCAGGCATAAATGCAGTCTCTTATCTCATGTTCAACCGCAATGCCCCAAATCATGTAGACACAGAACCGGACTGCACAATGTATCGTCATTCAATTTGAATACCAATGAAATTTGGTTCAATGCTGTCGAATTGGTTGGGGAGTTTCTTTGACTAACGTATTATCTGGGTGGAATGCGTACGAGACACGCGTTTTACTCCGTCACATTGCTGATCCTGTTTTGCATAATCATGTATTTACTTCGACTCTGTTTCCACTCTACAAGGGCCAAGTTGGGTCCCTTTGACATTTGCTTTCTTCCCCTTCATTTGTGGGTTTTACGCAGGATTCGGCTCACATTGATCATGCATCTTGTCCGATAGACACAAAGACACGTTGCTTGTTATGTGAGCACAGACCTCTGACCCAGTTCGTTAGTGTACTCATTGGCTGCTCTCCTTTCATTCGTCCTCCCGTGGAATTGTCCTCATGCGCTCACCCAACCACGCATACACAGACTCAAGTGCGTAACTTGTGAAATGGGTTCAGATCCTCAACCAGCGTACTCATACATTTGTGTGGACTATTTCCTCGTGTTTGATAAACGTTTCCTTTAGATTGGCGCTTTTTGTGAGCCACACATATCTGCACGCACCTACACATGCATCACTCCTAGTCAGAGGGGAGTCTGGCTCATCCTGTTTAATGCTTCCTCATTTGTGCACACCCAACTCTCTTTCTGATTGGTTTTTCCCATGGACAGTTTCCTAGCCTCATTTTGCTAAAGTGTGGGATCTTTTTCATTTTATGCTTCTATTCTTTTTACCCTTTACTTAACGGGGCTGAAAGGTAGCAACGGAGACCAGAGCACAGAAGTGCGAGGTTGATGAATAATGGAATAAAATGAACTGAATCTCGTGAATGCCATCCTTCTTTCGGTTGCCTCCAGCTTAGAAACAGTAAATTGCTGTCTTTTTAAACCCATACACACCAGCAGCTGCCTTGTTGTCTCCTGGTATGTTATCATCTATTGTTATATTTGTTTTCGCTTCTGAATGACGTAGTATATCTCGCTGTATTTGGGCAAAGCTGATGACTATATATCTCACAGTTGGAGTTTTGCACGATTCATTGGATTAATTATTAATGTTACCAATTTCACCATACCATAAGACACTTTCGGTTTTCACTGGATTGGAATTTAGCTTTACGTACAACTCCACTTGCTGGTCAAGACCGAGAATATCGATCGTTTGACAACCTAATTCTATGCACGAAGTTAACACATACAATTCGAAGCGAGTAGCCACCGTCTAAGTAACTCTTTGTCACATCCACACTCCAGAAGAATCAATCTTTCGGTTATCTGTGCACTTCGCATCCTTTTAGTAGTAGACCTGTTGCCACTGGACTGCTTCTCACGAAACAATGCTCGCTGAGTTTGCACAATTATCCGACTTGACATCTTGATCTGCAGCTTTCAACTTGGGCCATCCTGAAGCATTCCTGGGATTCTGTTTTGATTCGTCTGCTTTTAGTAGGATCTGTTCTGTATGTCTCAAGATGCTTCCAAAATAGTCACTGCTACTTCGTCAGCATGTGGCTCTTAATTGGTTGCTGCAGTCCACTTGATAATCGCCTCATTATTTTGCCGCTGAAGTCTTTGCCACAGGTAGATCGATCACTTGAGATGCACCAATGTGAAAAGTGACTCGATAGCATAGCTGGTGAATGGACTTTGGTGTATCAGCTTAATGGCTTTCACTGCACGTCCGTTTTCGGTGGAAAACCGTAAGTTCTATGTTGTACTCAGGAAGTCGTAGCAAAGTTATGGCTAAATGCGAGATGGCGTTGACAGATATAGTAGACTGATTTCGTCGGGAATACCTTGAATTTCTGCTCTTTAATTTTCAAATGTAGGTAACGAGTTCGAAGCCGAAATAGAACGATCAGGGGTTAAATACTTCTATCAGAATCGATGGCTTCAGATGCAACTTGAATATAGGCTGCGAATATATGAACCCGAAAATCAAAGAAGTCATGACCTATTCTGAATACAAAGAAAAATTCTCATTCATTGCAAGGTTCACATTCCGGAGCAAGCTGTCACGAGAACCCAAGAGTGACCTTAGAAACTTAGAACTCGTTAACATATTCCCCCCGTAGATTTACTGAACGTGATCATAGATACAGTCACTTGAAGCATAAAGAAGCGGAATCTAACGAGATCAAAGCCTAGAGCATAAAGTTGGACCGGAAAGGTATGCTCAAGGAATCTAGTGCTTCATGGGAGCACAATTTTTGATCTAAATCTCTTATGTTCAAAAGATCAAATACCCAAAATCAGAAGCACCAGTGTGGACCAAAGCGAAATGGCATGCAAGTCAGCGCCTGCGCACCATTACTCCAACACTGGACGCGTACACGTGCACACACTTATCCGTATTCACAATATGACTGGGTAAACCGCTTGTGTGCTTGTGTTCCACTATCAGTGACCAGATATATTTGTACTTGTCTCATGGCTGTGACCAAGGGTATGGTAAGAATTATAAAGTAAACGTGGTTTTTAGCATTATTCCATCTCCTAAATTTGAACTTGCTCGCCGTCACTAAAGTTTCATGTCACCTGCACCTAGCACTTTGTGACTACCAAAAACAAAGCTATTCCAGATAACTTTCCCTCTCCGTGAAGAACACAACATGATAACTTCAATTAATTCCCGATTTCATACGCAGCGTCGATACACAAATATCATAAAATAGGAAGTATATATATATATATATATATATATATATATATATATATATATATATATATATATATATATATATATATAATGTATAAACTTTTACCAGAATGGCCGAGGTATATAATGCTTCAGTTCATGGCTGTCGTCGAGGAATTATTTCAGCGTTTGTGGTATATCGTTTACCAGCGCAGTTTTGATAGCATTGGTTATCCTATGCTCCATCGCTTTCGCTTAAGAGGTCCTGTGTACAAAAGTTGTCGTTATCTACTTCTCGAAAGCCGAAATTATAAGCTACATCATAATGAAGTCGGGGCTGTTATGGAACAGTGGTGGAAGCTGAAGCTTCAGTGTCCGTGGTCTTGTTACCGTTAAAACATATAAAGAGGAACAGATCTGCTTCAGACCATAAAGTGAACGTCCTTTGGTGAGGCACTTGTCAGCATCACGCAGTTAGTGGTGAATTATACCAAAAGTACAATAAGTACGCAGGGAGCGGAGGATAGTATAAGTGTAAATCACACAGAAAAGATGGATTATGAAAGACAAGTACACCACTCGCCACACCAATTTTCCGTCTCCCGGAATCTTCCGTCGTCCGAAGAAGAGATATCGTAGGTCTAAGCCCGGATCGACTGACACCCGGAGCTCGGAGCTAGGACCTCAGATTGTACATGTGGACTGGAGTGCGATTATAGAAGTGGAATTTTGAGTTCACTTTTGGAGGCACGTCCCACTCTCTTGTGGGTTACAATGCAGAACCAAAGGCTTCTGTAAGGGTGCTCAATGGGGAGAAAACAAAAGGCATTTCCAGTTTCATCGTCAATCAAGGATTCCCAGATAGTAACCCCTTCTGTACAAATGAAAAGCATTACTCAACTAGGATGCTCTATCATAGTTTTGTAAACGATTTCTTTTCTCTCCTTTGCTCGAGGCAAAACTCTAGGCATTGAAGCGGCCCACGAGACATGTCCCTACAATAATAATAGAAAAGCAGTAGAAAAGCTAAACCACATTTGGTTGGATATGGTCGAACCAAACAAAAAACTACCGAGTATCTAAAAAATGTAACCTCGTTACCTGTGCAACTTTGTGGTCATCCTGAGCGCAGATTTTTGGCATACGATCTGAATTCAAAGCGCGGTGGAAAGAAAGTTGAGAGATCCACTGTCGTTCCATAGGAAAAAAGGTAAAGGACGTCCCAGCAGATGGCTCCATCTTCTTAGGAATTCATTCATATCTAGGATAATGCCGAAGTTAGAATGTTAGGACCGTAACTGCCACGGACAACGTCACATTTCTGACTCTTCTACAAGGCCCAAATTAGAGAAACTCAATGACAAATTCGACAATTCTAAAATGAAGTGGTAAATGAGGTTTCTCAAGAGCATCATCAGCTAGGTGGAGTACTGTCACAGATAGTGATTGTTTTCAGAACAAACACACATATTACTGCACTATTTTGAGTCCCCTATATGCCTAGTGCAATAGAAGATGAATACTCAGCTGCTGTATAACCGCTGTACTGCAGAAGTGACTCATGAAAATCACGATAGTGAAAAACGTTCAAAGAAGTGAGTGACAAAACATAAGTTTGTGGGTAATCGAAGGAGGTAAGGAGCTACAGAGGATTTATAAGTCATAGCGCAAGTAAACAAACGTTTATTCTGGAATCGAGGTGTAGATGTTGATATGCCTAATTTTAAGATCGGAATGTAGGGAGAGTGTGCTATCATCCAAGATCCTATGGGGGAAAGTTGGACGAGCTTTGTGGTTTTGCGTTACGACAAGTAAGTGATTTTACCACGTCGGAAAAAAATGTTTAAGGGATTTGTCGTTAATTTTGAAAGCTTTGGTAAACAGTGTGGGGAACTTGGCGGAGAAAGTATTGAGTCAGCGTGGAAGAATGCACGAAAATATAAAGCGTATTATTAGGTGAAACAGAGTAAAGAATGAATTTAGTCTTATCAAGTAAAAGATGATTCGTCGACTTTTTAAAATGAATTCCGCGATATGATCTGTCCATGTAATGTCACGAATGATGGTGTAAATTACTTCTCTGTTATATGCATTCTCACTTGTCCTACTCGCGAGTAGTGTGCACATGCATCATAAACCTCGAGCATCGATGACCTAATGTCTCCGTTTCTAATGCACTGACAGTTCACATTTACGTTTCATGGTGTACACTGCTTGAACATTCTACGTTTATATTCCTGACTCTGCTGTCCTGTGACCGTATATTTCAATTGTAAGAGAGACTTTCTGAACGTCTCACCCTTGCATAAAAGCCGATCGCTGGAGACACGATCCCCCGGCCGCAGCCCCACGGACACAGTACCACACCGTTAAACCACAGAGTACGCCCGTGGCAGAAATAAACCTGTTGTCGGGTTCATTTGTTAAGGTGGACACATATCTCTTCTTTCGTTTTCTAACTGCTACTATTTGTACTTTCACTCCGGTAACTCCTTTGTAAATTCAAATTATGGATTATTTTCTCATTCTGTGACTGAAGCCATCATTTCGTATTAGCTAGAAAGCTTCCTGATTTTCTATCTGCACTGTGACCGTACGGCGCGACAGTTTCGCTTGACTCCTTGCTGAGTGCACCATTTATGACTGTAATGTCCAGACTTACCAGATAACTTTCTGTGCTGTTGTTCTTAGTTGCTTACCTGGCTGTAAGTCATTTGCATTTATGTATTTCTATGCATTGCATTATATAGAACCACGAAATTTAGCTGAACACGGTTATTCAATTGGAATTCGTTCTGCTGCTCGTAGCCGTATACAGCCCGTATCATGCGTAAAGCCAGTGAGACTAAATTTTTGCTAGACTGAAAGCCCAAATAATCAGGATAGTTGCTACAAATGATTACACTGATGTACTCGACGGAGTATACTCCTTGCATTACTTCTCCATTGAGGACTAGGTGCGGCTTGAATGTTGTTAAGTCAAATTATTGATTGCTTTTTTGGAGGCTATATCTGAGCACTTCAGAGAATTTATCCGTGAATAACGGATGACGAAATGGCACTCTGTAGAATGTCTTAGGTAGAAAGAAGCATGGAACAAGTTCAAGTGTAATTTGTTGTCGAATGGATCAGTAGTTAGACAAAAGATTAGTACCATATTTGCTGACGTCAGAGTCTGCACACGAGTAATTGTGGTCAATCAAATCAATTAAAAGCTCCAGTTTAATCCAAAAATTAAAACTCCAACAGGTGAACTTTTGGGATCAATAGATGATTAAACATAGTGGGCGACAGAGGCCACGGCTTCGGGGGTTGAATGAAATTGGCGATATGCAAATCTCTTAGATTCTAAAGCATTAATCTGGCAGATAATCGTTTCAGTATATTCTTTGCAAACAGTATAAGGGACACCGGTGTTAAGGCTACTGGAATTAGTTAAGACACACATTTTTTGATACTTTAGTGATAGAAGTTACTTTCTAACAACCGGAAATAATACAGCGATTTAGGCACAGGTCAAAGAGGTCACAAAGAGTGGTCGTGCGGGTCTCTAACACGATCGGTTATAGACGGTCTGAACCACTAGTCATTTTGCACCGAATTGCGTGAGCTTTTTGAATACGTCCAAGGAGATGATACCATGGTGGGGTTCTGATAAAAGTCAGCATCGTAGTTTGTGATGAGTGGTGAGTGAGAGTTAGCAGCAAGGTAACGATTGAGTCTGACATCTGCTAGAGATGACTGCTTAAAAGAGCTAGCGTCGCTTAGGTGCACGTAATCCTCAACGTCTCTGCAATTGTCGCCGGGGGTTCGTGGGTGCATATACGGAGCTTTCAGTCCTTGAAACCCAGTTTTATTTCATTTTGATAGAGCTCTCACTATACTGTGGTCTCTGACCTTTAAGGACGCTCTATTATACGATGTATACGCTTCACCTGGGAGAACAGTAACGATGGGGTCAGATGTACTAAGCTTTCATGGGACAGTAAACATTAATATAGGAATAAATTTACTCAGCTAAATGTCGGACAGAAATTTCGCGTAGATTAGAGTTATCTGAGTCGCACGATATAATACATCGTGAAAATCAACAGAAAATTAACTTGGAGAGTAGCCCGTCCAAACTGTCTTATTTATTCTCTACCGTTTGTCTAACTCTGAGAACGAATATAATATCCAAAAGTGGATTCATATTTGGTTGTGGTAGGATCTAATATTTGTCGTGTCAGGTCAATTTGATCGACCAATAACCGAGCACTGGGTACAGCGGTTTCTTCCGCTACCTCTCTGCACAAACCCCACTCGGATATCGGTACAATCAAGTTCATCGAAACGTCCCTTTATAAACCTAAAAACAAAGACACGTTTTCCGTGGCCTCGATATCGTGGCTTTTTGGCTAATCTGCAGAAAACATTCGATTAGGTGAATTCCGAAATTCTGAAGCAATTTCCTTCATTAACTAAAATACTGACGGAGCTCATAGCCCTGTTGCCATCTTCGAGTTTGTGAATCCGGCAAACAGTTTCGTGTTTATGGTTATATTTTATTCAGGAATACCGGTAGAACTGCTGTGGGTTGTGGTTTCAAGCCGTCAACTTTCTTCACTTACAATTTATTCCGGATGGTCGCATAAGTGATCACATCCTCGCGTGTGAACCCAGTCATACACAGTTACCGTTACAATATAGCAATGTGTGAATAACTGACGGGAGCATTCGTTACGCAGCAGGAATGCTCAACTCAACATCTTTTAGGCCCACTTTTGGAAACGCAATTTCCGAATAAACATAACGGAACTGGCATCATGATGCAAAGCTGAGGGCGTACGTCAAAAATGACTGAAAATAAGTCGTTCTTTTTTATTGTTACCTAAAACTCATTTGAGCATTGCGTCTGGATGTTGGCATCAGGAGCGATAACTGAAACGTCAAACCTTCGTGGAAGGTCCAGTTACGCCGGTGGCAATTATTTCGTCTGTATTATGAGATCTTAACCCTGCAACTCAGAGACATCCTGCGTAAAACTCCGTAACAGCCTAATAGTTTTGGGAAAATGTTCCAATGCCTCGGCATTAACTGATTAGGGAATAAAGGTCCGGTTTAGCTCATAGTACTTCAAAAGTTGACGACTTAACAAGCTGTGCAAAACAATCCGGAAAAACAAACTTAAGGTCTCGAAAAATTCGGAAAAGATTGGCAGTAAACAACTCAGTTGATTCAAAAATTCCACATTTTTGAGTGCTTCTTTCAGGCAGCGAAAATTAAGTACACGTTTGATATTTAAATGTAACCACTTGTCCGTCCTTGCATATTTTTTTTCGTTAATATCTTGCCTGCCTGAGATGTTATTGCATTGCTAACTTCAAAGAAGACAGAGTTTCACAACCAGTATTGTTGTGATTACTTTATTTGTTTGTTTCTCTCTTCAGGCCTCGAAGTAGCACAACAGTGGTATAAGGAGATCAAGTACTTCCGCTTCGGTGAAGAAAAACAAAAAAATTGTGGTATGTTTGTAATTCCCGACTGCGAGCAAATAATTATTTCAGATTTGTTTACTCCGAAACCCAGCAACCGATTGCTGTGATTTCGTTGTTATTTATCGAACTCATTCTGTTTGAGGGCACCGACAGTTAAACTATGATGGAAGTTTTGTTATTTACCGCTAAAAATATCAGGTAAAATGTTAAACCTGTGTGAATAAGAGCGCCTCTTCAATCGTATCACTGACGATCTCCGTTATCATTGCAATCCGTAGGAATGGTAAATAAGTCTCCTATATGCCCTTTGGAATCTCCATACAGCCATTTTGGGCTTTTGAATCCTCAACTTTTAAACAAACTCCACGCAAACGATAGTCGAGTGGATTCCAGTGCATGCTCAGTTTTGTGCACCTGAAATTATCACCAAACCCTGGATCACACAAAATGCGAAGAGCGAAGTGAGAGACTGAGATTGTGTCTGGGATAAGAAGAGTGATCACATGATTGGGATCTTGTATGCATGTTTTGGAAACAGCATACATCCATGTATCGATCATTTTGCGTCGAAGGAGCCTGCTTGGGAAAACTACTATCTGTCCCAGCTGGTGAGCCCGGTCGAGCTCAAACAACTAATTGGACGGTTCGGTACATGCACCTAATACATTCATTCTGTCCAATTTATCCATAGTCTTGTGTACTTCTAAAGAAGTGAACCAGAAAACGCGTAGTCATGTTCACAGTTGCCGCATAATCCTCCATTTTCTTTTTTGAATAATAAACTACTTCCCTATTCAGCTAGTAGCATGCACGTTTTCCCGAGGTAGAGTCATTTACGACGAGGAAAGTTGGGGAGTTAAATATGATGGATGTCACCTATCACAATGAATTCGAAATAAACAACAACTGATTTGCATCATTCGGATGCAAATTTGATAGAAGAGGTCAACGCTTCTGAAGCTATTTCTTATAATAAGTCACTAAAGAGGTGTGTGTGTTCAATGTTGTAGTAATCGGTTGCATAACTAACCAAAAACGAAGTATCCCTGGTTTGCATCTGCTCAACAGTTGAACAGCTGCTTGTGATTGACGGCTACTTACGATTTTAGTTTTGTTACTTGAAGACGGCTTGATGATGTTAGTCAGAAGGCCAAGTTTATCTTCAGTATACTTATTTTTCCTGTCTAGGCAGCCAAAATGGGCTGGAAACGTCCAGAAAAGGCCTTGACGAAGTGATGTCATTAGTACTCAGAATTCACCTGGGATGGTGATACATTTGGAATTAAATTACTCTACTCGGCAAGCAACCCGTCGTCTAAACTGCATTGTATTTGGGGACTTTCATGGGATTATAACTAGTGACTGCAGCCAGCTAGCATGAGGCCCTGTGGATACCGAATTCCAAAATCCTATACATTTACCAGCCTAATTATCTTTAGAATCACTCCGAATCTAGAACATTTACGAATGTTATCTTCCATACCAATTTATTTTCAGACGAATTTTCCCAAATGATCTGGAAAGGAACACGAAGAGCCGGTTTCGGCCGTGCCAGTTTACCACACGGATGTGCAATCTTTGTCGTCGGTTTCTACATGGAGCGTGGCAATGTGGAAGGCGGATACACGGAAAATGTGCCTCCACTGTTTGAGACAAAAGCAATCCTGCCATTTGATGAGCTACTGATAAAACAACTCTGTTGATTCAAACAAGCATTCATTTTTGATTTAGAGAGCTCATTCATTACACATTCATTTCATTCAGACGCTTTCATAGCATCACTGATTCTTCTTATTTCAAGAAACATGTGAACTGTAAATTTTATTTGAATACATTATACTTGCCACGAATGAGATACTGCATTGTCTAGCTATACCTGGTGATAACAAGTGCTACTAGGTTATTCTTATCTATTTGGTATCAGAGTTTTTTGTGTGAAATGACTGTGGATAATGGTACCTGTACAGCAGATCGTCTTTGCCACCACGAGTCATCGTCCGATCATTCATCATCCGGTACCCCAAGATTGGCGGAGCTACAGTTCGTTGTGAACTTGATCAGTTTCGCTTTGGAATTATTTTCATTATCACTACATGTCGCTCAGAGCTCGCTATCCAAAGAAAACTTGCATTCCGTCTAGCGAAAGGTCATGTTTTGTTTCGTCATTCACAACTCGTTTCAATACGCAGTGGCAAAAATCAAAATGGATTAGAAAATGCCAGCTAACGGTTGGTACACTGTCCTTAATTACAAAACCCCATAGATGATAAATCCTGCATTTGCTAGTATCGAAAAAGAATGCAAGAAAAGAACTGGCGGTAATGGGGTAATTTTCACGTGGAACTTCTGAAATAGTTTTCACTTCTTCTTGTGCCAATGATGACTGCTTGGTTATCAGACTTTATCCTAAGTTCTCGCTTTATCAAGGCACTGCGACCAATAATCCCTATATAGGTCCATTTTAATCTCAGACGAAAATCAACTTATTCTTTGATGCTTTCGTATCCGTTCTGATTCCATTACTGTCTGACTGTTTGTACATTGTTTTTTGATATTTAAATCGCGTCCGCATGTATCCCATCTCTCTCTATCTCGAGTGAACTCTATCTTATCCAACCAAGGGTAGATGCTATTTTAGGCGGAACTATTGCCAACCACTCTGTTCTTTTCAATTTACAATTGAAAGCTCTTGTTTCAACGTGTGATCAACCTTGCATTGCTGTCAGGCCCTAAATTTATTCACGTTCAGCACAAGGATAACTCGTCAAGAAAAAACATAGAGGGCATCTATGGAAACTTATTGTCCATTAACATTTCCATTCCTAAGAGATCTCTTTTCAAGATTTCTTCATGGTTTTCTTTCGATTGCTCTCTTTGACCGTTAGACTAATTTAGGAAGTATGGTACTGTACTGTGCCTTTTACCAATAGCAGAATAACTTCATAATTGCTTAAATCTCTGGGAAGGCAAAAACATGTCTATACACCTAAGGATCAGGCTTCTATGGAACATCACCCTATAATGGCCAAACAATAGACATAACTGTTGAATACAACAATTACCCACCAAATCTTTTGTACCACAAACACCGAGCGTCTGTGGCACGGAATCTGTCTTTTTTGCTGACAACAGGTCGGGTCAAGAAGCTGTAATACAGACGCCGACAGCCTGAAAACTGCGGTTTCTCGTCCCTTTGCGGATACACTTCGATTCTGCAACCCTTCTGTTGCATCAGAAGTAGAGGCATTTTTTTTCGGAAAAGTAGTCAGGTTACTTCAAACCTCAAAATCAGCTTCTGCTGTGGGTTCAGACAGCTAGTCCTCCACTGTTCTCAAATTTGGAGCAAGCTCACTATACGGAGTCATGACATCCTTCATCAATAAGTTTGTTGATGCTTGTGCTATTCCTGCCTCCTGCAAACTCACAATAAAGGTGTCGATTCCAAATAGTTTACTTCTGTCGTCTACTCAAAGTATTTTTTTCCTGTCACTGTCAATTACTCTGTGCTCAAGTCCTTAGCCGATTGAGTTCCTTTTCCGCAGTTTCTCATAAACGATACCACATTGAATGCAAACCTATCAGATGCACTCCAGACGCAGTTGCTTCAGTTTGCCATTTATTTCGAAGAGCTTGAATAGTTTCGCGATACCCTTTCGCTGTCTCTTCTTTTAAATACCCCTTTTTGAAGCAGCTGCCCGTTCTCTACTTCTTCAAAAGCTGGAGTCCTATTGCTGGCGTAGTTTTTTACTTCCGTGGTTAAAATACCACATTTTCAGTTAAACGCAACGTACAGTAATTGATTATAGCCTAATAATGAACAATTCTGGTGTTCTTAACGGGGCCATTTGTTTTCTCTTTGTTCTCTTCACATATGCTAGCAAATTATGCATTGTACCACTCACTAAACGTTTTAGGCACGCGATAAATTGCTTCCAGTTCGTCTCCAATTACACGGACTTAGCCTCTTTTTCCGAGAACTTGTATACTATCAGGAACTGTTCCCCATTCTAGCCTACTTCCCAATACGTCCAAATGTTTCCAGAGTGCTTTCTCCCTTGCTCATTCCTCTTACTCCAAAGTGTCATCTCTCATCAACTTTATGCTCGTCCTCAGAACTGAATCGGTCAAATATTTAGCCATTAAAATTTACAATTCTCTTCCTGTATTCCGCACTGTGAATAAAAATTCGTAGGCTAATATATTTCGGTATCAGACAAGTTATTACTACTTTTGTCCAATGGTGTATTACCTCAACATTACTCGACTGTTCTCTCCCGTAATCCTCCCTGTTCCATACAGTAAAGGTTATATCTTACTTATTTTGCACTACATGTACGCTGAAGTACAACATAAGTAAACTGCATAAGCAAAAGAGGGTTTGGGGGGAACACTCACTTTAGAATCAGTTTATTGGAGAGAGCGAGAGAGAGAGAAGGAGAAAGAGTAGGTAAGTGCAAAGACAGAAGGTGGGCGGGTATTCTACAATTTAGGACTCCATGGGAAAGATTGAAAGACCTGGTGACATAGACTTGACAAGGAAGACTAGTTTCCTGGGCACATGATGATCGGGAAGATGTTTTGATAATAGGAACTTCCGAAGCAACTCAGAAGAACGAAATTCAAAGTAGTTCCGGTGGGAGAGAGATGACAAGGTAACCACCCGTTGACGGGCCAGTAACTGCAGATTGGAGATTAAAGAAGAATCACTGATCGGTCAGATAACCTTTCGTATAATCCGGTCAAGCAAAGGAAGTGAAGTAAATGAATGCTCATCCCACAAGTGACCGCAGCATTCAAATTCTCCGAGAAGATTCTAGCCGACCCTATACATCCACTGTACCATGAATTATCTGCACGCCACTGCATTTATAATTATCAGCACCGGTATAAATATCTATCGGGACTCGATAGAGCCATGTTTAACATGTGTTCTAATACTCAGTGTGAAATTCACAAAGGAACTACATACATACTTCAGTGGTTGAACCGGCTTTAATTCCACAATATTTTTTCTGTCCATTTCACGATGGCGCCATTCTGTTTCTCTTCTGTTGGATGAAATGGGAGGTATTTTAACTTACTGAAGTCCTGAATACAGTGCAATACAAACAATGGAATAAAATACAATGCAATTTTATACAGTGTAATATAGTATTATACAGTACAATACAACACATTACAGTCATCATCCTCATCCTCATACGAATCTTCATCATCATCATCGTCAACCACTTGCGGTGAACATATAGGCACCTTAGTCCTGCTTTCGTTTGCGCCCAGCTCAACAGTTCAGTTCAGTTTGCACTGTACTGTACCGAAGAAGGTAAGACGGGTGAGGAACGTTTGCACTTGAGCAGCCATAAAAGTCATCAGAAAAAAAAGGAATAACCTCTTACATAGCCCTTGTTCTAGACCGCGCTGCAGCGTCGATTCTCTACGTGTCTGAGTATTTCAGCTCCGTTCTCGCCGGGTGCATGCGGCCATCAGACTGATTCTTTTTGTGCTATTTTTGTGCAGTTTTCCCGGCTTTTCCGGCTAACGGGTTAATCAGAAGTCCCTCATATGTTCCATCTGGCTGGTTGCCTTAGATCCCGGTGAGTTCAGTCTAATAGTCTGTATGTCCCCTTTTGTCTGCAGGGGTATGCTTCCGACGCATTGTCCTTCCCTTCTTTGGTCGGTGGCTCTCAATTGGTTGGTCCGATCGGTTTGATACCCGCATCTTTCTGTTGCTATTGCGTTCCTTGCTTACGGACAGACAACGGAACCTAACTCAATTAAACGGAAAGTCTCACTTGCAAGACCATTTTTGGACGGTCAATACCTCCCTTTCCATACCCAACCTAGCTATCTTCACGTAACCAGCGAACATAGAACTTGGATTACTCAGTCCCATTGTTAGATCATGGATGAAGATGAGGAATAGCAGAGCGCATGCAGCTAGTTACCTCGTCTGATTGAGAGACGTAACTTCCCAACTTAACTTTAAATGTTCGCCCTCTCAAAAAGCTATTAATCCATTACCTCGTCCTTCCAGCAGTTCCAATATAATGTAGCTTGGCTGACAGGAACCTATTGTCCACGAAACCTAAAGCCTTATTTATTCTGTCACATCCCGACAGATGGGCCTTCATCCCATCGACTGGTAACCTAGCGTAGCTCAACTCTCTCATCTACTCCAAACTCTGATAACAGAGGTTCCTGCATTTCCACAGTAGTTTCCACTGCATCCGTTTCTATATGAAAAGTCGAAAAGCTTTCGGACCATAGCTTCCTTATGGTTCGGAAACATGGCCACTAAAAGAGTAGGATATGAGAACACTGTCGACATTCAAGCACCACTGTCTTCGTTCCACTGCCCGAATCTGATAGGAACACGGTATCAATAATGCTGAGGTTCAGTGGAGGGTCTTAGGCATAAGACAAAAAACTGAAACTCATCAGGCTGAGGTGGATGGGACACGTGTTGGGCTTGTACTCGGGCGGGATTTCTCAGAGCACAATTTTTCGGAGGGGCGAGGCAACGGTTTGATGATGACTAAGGCTAGCCAGTCCAAGAAGTAAAATGTTCAAAAAGCTCAACCAGTAAAGTTCAACCAGTAGGATACCCAAGGCTTCTGGACGGGGTCCAAGAGACCCTCACTCCATTTTTATATACACTGGAGGAACTGGTTCGGTTTTGCCATCATTAGCCCTCTTGTATTCATAAACCTTCTCCATCAACCCGATTCTACTACCAAAATTCTTTTACTGCTCTCTTATTACCTTTGCTTTTTTCATTATTTCCTACTGAGGTAGCTTCTGAGAGATAGCAGTTGGACACAACACACCCAGTACATGGATAAGGATGGCTATAACTCAGCTGAAGGGAACTATCCTGTCCGCTGGTCAATAAGTGCCCTTGAAAAATGCCAACGGGGTGTTGGCCTTATCTTGTTTCCTCTGCCACTTCTAAGGTATCCACACTTTCCCTCATAACATTTTTGGATTAAACTGAAACTTAGTAACTCATGGGCAGGTTCAGGCCGAAATAGCTAACCTTAGCTTGAACGGATATTTTCCTACTCTTCGGACCGATTGAGCCCTGCTTGTATCTTCTACTTTTCGTGTGTGTTATGTTTCGTACAACGTGTTTATGGCCTGTCTATGCGAACCTTTGATTTACCCCATGCTACCAACTTTTCCCAGGGGTAAAACTTCTTCTGTATATCTAAGTAGATCTTCGTTACTGGTCTCCCTGCGCTCTTCCAGCAGAGGATTTACGTAACTAGTTATTCGTTGTATTTCTTTTGCTTCTATCCTCAGTTCATCAATCCTAATTGTATCGTAGAATCAAAGTAACACTGTCAACCCGCGCCTTGTTGAGACCTAGTGTAACCTAGAATACCTCATAGTCACTCTTTCCGAGTGGTTTTTCAACCTCAGTAGCCCTAATGTCCGCTTGATATAGCTTTATGACTAAGCCGAACAGGGACTGAAGCGGCCCTCGCTCGTGCTTATTGGTTTGCGTTACACGTTATGTAAGTGTATGCTGCTAAATCTATTGCAGTGGATCAGCACCCGCTGATCCCCTTGAAGCGGTTTTGTTTTTGCATTTGATTTCCGTTAGGTTTATATCCTCGAACCCCTTGACGTGTGCTAACGTAGGTCGCAGCGTCTGTAAAGGTCCTGCGTCTTCCCTCTCTGCTGCCTAAGAAACCTGTTTATGTAGATAGTGCACACGTTCTTAATCGCGACCACTATGAAGCATGACTCATCCTGCATATTTCCCGAATCAAAGGTGAACGGAGCTTCCCAAAGGCCCAATTTGGACCTCAGCAGTACAGCCACCAGCCCTCTGCTCAGCCGTCTCTTCTATCTCATTAGTAAGTAACGTACCTTTAAAAAAATGTAATTTCGTTTTCTCACCTCACCGGAGTTTCTGCCAAAGTAATGATATCGTGTCCTGTTATCCTAACTGTTAGCTCCTCGCGCTTACCCTGAAAGCTGCAGAAATGTATGCACCGAGTTTATGGTTTCTTAACCAGTGTTCTTAACTCACTCTCTTTGGATCGGGGGAACCCGGAAACAATTTATGAGATGATTTCATGCTCGGTTTGAATAGTTACGTGGTCGGTCAGACAGCCTCGCACGCACACACACACACATTGCACACCCACTGATCCATATCCCACAGACATGGACACTTTCACGGACACTGGCATACGGGGTTCACGTTTGTCAAGCTCCATCTCGGAATGTACTGACTAGTCATGTATTTTCATGTTTCTTACGACATTGCGCGATCTGATCCAGCTGTACGCTTGATTTGCTTTTTCACTCGCAATGTGACTCTGTCTCGCGTACTTGCTCACTTGCCTGCTTGCGCCTCTGCTGCCATGCTTGCATTCGCGTTTGTCATATGCTTTTGCTAAATATATATTCGTCCGTACAGTCAAGCTTACGTTTTTCCTACCGATTACGGGACACAACACAGCGTTTTTTTTTGTCACTGTAGTGGTCCACTCTTCAAAGTTTACATGCCGTAGCACTTTTCGTAACGGTTAAGTTCACGCCCGTTAATTCGATGTCGGGACTGACGTTCCCGGTGGGAGAATCTTCCTCTGACTACAGTTTATCAGGGATCCAACCTGAGCTTGCGATTATTATGGTCCAGATATCTTCTTTCACTATCCCTTGCTCCATCCGCCTTCATTGACGGATCAGAGGTTGCCTTTTTAGATGTATTTGAGGTTGGGTGCCCTTTTGTTACAAGATACTTACCCTTGGGTTCGACGAAATGTTTTGTTTGTGGTTCTTAAAAGTGACATCTACATTGTCCTTGATAAGTTTTTATCGGCATTAGGCGTCACAGTGGGAATCTTCTATCCACCCTGAACTTTTTTAACCGACCTACCGACGGATGAAATCTGCATTTCTGCAATATGGAGAGTAAGCTGCTTGAGATAGATTGCTCCCGTACATGAGGGACCAATATTGCTAATCGGTTTCATGAATGTGGAGCAGTCCAATGTAAGATGCAGTGTAGACTCTGAATACCTGCCTCCACAGCACAAATTATGGAAAACAACATGCCTCTTCGGTAAACTCTAAGGAGAATCACAATCCGAGGAGAGGGGGGGGATGGGTGCTTTCCTCGCCATAGTCCATGATGGGTGATTGTCGGTGTCAAAACCAGTAAGCCTGCCTTCCTGAGAACCTCGGTCACTTGCTGAAGGTTTTCTTCCCTTACAATTCTGAAACCATTTTCTTGATTCTGACCGAGATGATGATGATAGTAATAATAATAATAATAATAATAATAATAATAATAATAATAATAGTAATAATAATAATAATTTGTTATGGAGTATCCCGTGGTATGCTGTATTGCATGGTGAAATAGTAAAAGTGGTAGTGAAATCAGATTTTTACAGGAAAAATGGAGAAATATAGAGTACAGGAGAAAGCTTTAAGTGGACAATTAAGATAGCCCCGCAAAGGTAAACTCAAGGTCACGTGATCCAGCAGATCAAAGCTTAATGGAGCTGACCGAGAAGGAGGAATATAAATAAAAATCCCTCTGAAAAAGACTGCATTACCCGGAAATTTTGTCTTTGTAAAAATGGGCATTTTCCCAAAAGGATATAAAGGAGCGGTGGCGAGTTACAATACAAAGAAGTTATATGCACTGGAAATCGGATGACAAACAGGAATACAACATCGAAAGTGGGATAAAATGAAGCATTCGAGGAATGCTGTGGCCAAATCCGGTGGGGGAATACTAATGAAGTCAGTTAAATACCAAGTTGAGAAAACATCTGCAAAGCTTTCCAGAGTGACGATGAAAGAACTGGCCGGAGAAAAACGGCTGACCGTTGAGAAAGTTCTTCACTTTATTATAGGTGGATCATGGTGTATCAGTATCAGAAAGGGGCCCTCTCCGTTTTGCCACGAATTCCGCGTCGAGTTTGGTGTGCTACGCGTTGTCGTCTAGTCGTTTTGTGTTGAGGTATGCATGCTACTCACCGAGTACTAAGTAGGTGATTGCTTAAGAGTCAATTGTGGTTAATCATAGAGCAATAATGGACTTGATTACGTCGCAAGGACTAAATGCAATAAAACGAAGAAAGACATACAAGCCACACCGTGACATCTCCGATAGGACTATAACTGCCTTCTTATGGACTGGATAACAAAGACACAAATGAACAGTTCCTTTTTGCTTGGTTTATTCTGTTGATATGGAAGTCACAAGACACGTGTTGCGGATTATAACGGTTTTGCCTGCTCTTCAGTAGATTTCACTTGTGAAATGAGGTTTGCCAACAAGGTTTGTTGGACGTGTTTCTTTTCTATTGCATTTCCATTGGGATTTCTTGTGATATTCTACCCCCCCCCCTGGAGTTATTCTTTTATCCACCTTCGCAACGGAGTTGGTGGCTGAATTTCCGATCACAAATTGCATTTATTCAGTTCTATCTACCTGCTTTTGCTTCCTTCGAGAAAAATGCAAACGAGAAAATATGTACACAAGACGATGATTGCATATCCATTTTGAAGAGGTTGGTCATGGTCGGCCCAAATCTTCCGTCATGAACTATCACAGAGAGAGAGAGAGAAAAATTCACGGTCACCTATTCTTTCTCATGCTTTCGTTGGTTCGGATTGTAAAGCGAAACGAACAGACGCAGCCTTATACCACCACGTTATACCACCACTGACCGTCACAGTCGCATCACGGATTTCACGAAACGAGATCACACGGTATCGGCATCCTTTGACGGGTATACTCAGTTGTATATCTCTGGCTGTTGTGATCAGATCTACAAAGCATTCATCGCGTTCCTCCTGTGTGGGATATAATTCTGCTGCGGTCTCATCATTTCACCCGAGATATATACCTAATTCTCTGGTCCGTCTTAGTGGCACAAGTAATACGACTCTTCTACCTTCGGATTACCCGGTTTTACTGACGCAAAGGACTCAATCAGAACTTTCCGCGAAAACGTACTGGTCTACTAGCTTTCCATAAGCGGCCCTTCTAGTTGGTCAGTGTTTGCAAACTAACTGAATAATTCGGCTGCAGTTGGTTCGGGCAAGTATTAACCTCTTGTTGACTCATCGCTCCACTTCGATGTCTCCAATCTTTCCTCGATTCCGGAAAAAGGATGACGTATAGTCGGCTTCGGTCAGTCCAATTTTGCCATCTATCCTCGAGTGGTAAAGTCGCGCTGTCTGCTAAACCAATCAAGCCATATAAAGGCCATCCGTCTGTCAGTACCCTCATACCATATACTTTTATTTGCTCACGATAATCAGTTGTATTACTACACTCGGTACCGCGTAACTAATATAATATGCGTTAACATTGGGCCACAATATAGTTTAAATGGAACCCTGTTGTCATTCTCCAGTAGGAAGGAACCAATTGCACGTCTTCTGAATGGATAAAATCTGTTTCCGACTCCGGCAACAAAGAATGATACTCACAAAGTGCCATCACAAAGACCTAATTTCTTTCTTCAGCTGCGCATGCTGGGAAGAATTTTCAATACTTTCTTGCCATCTTACTTTTAACTCATTGGATACACAAATTGTACGGAAGACCTAATATTTCCTTCACCTAACAATAAGTTTTCCCATGTACGACGTGGTTATCCGATTGCTGGTTCTTTGGATACGAAGTCTGTTTTCACTTAGTTGACGTTAGGTTACGGAATATCAGGAAAGTTCAACGAAGCCCAATTTCGTTCGAATAACTGTGACTCGTAATCCGAGTGCATTGGTTCTGATTATCATCTCTCAGCAGTAGCCCAACTCAGAAACGAAACCAGTAAAGAGAATGAAAACACGCATAATGTATAAATAGCGGGAGAATCCGAGCTCCTCTGACCATTATTATATTCCACACATACATCAGACTGTACATTGGATCTCGACAATCAGTGTAATGTTCGCCCCACTGAGAGCTGATGAGAGATTGTGGTCCAGTGATTAAAACCGAGCTAATTACCATGCACCTTCGGAATACTAGTTTCACCTCAGCTGGATATTCACTGGCGGCGTTCACGTCTGATTGGCCGTGCCGCGGCAGCCCATGTAGTAGAGCAACTGCTGGATGTCTGGAAGGCCACCGGTTCGATTCCGGCTCTTGGCGTGGGAAGTGGATTTTCTGTTATCAAAATGAAAGTGATTGAAAGCGATCTACTAATGACGGTTTTAAATATGCGAAGAAAGTGGACAAATAAAATAGCGCCGTGGACTGCGACATTCAGTCGTGCACCCTGGTACCCCCTTATCAACTGATGTAATGCATCTCTTGCAATACACTCAGAAAGTCCAGCTGGTGACTTTGTATTGTTTACTGTCACGTGAAATGTTTTGATCTCGTTTACAACCGTTTAAGGAAGTTGATCCAAAACAGGAGCAACTCAATGAATGTGTTACCGATCTCGTTACAGCCGTCCGAGAAAGTCGGCCGAGTATACACGACACAGAAGGCCAAAACCGTGTGATCAAGTTCATTTAGATACGCGATAAAACTGTGATGGTAAAATCGTGGACATAAAGGGAATAACACCGCGTCTGTCGGTTTCGCTGTAAGTTCCGAACCAACGGAAGCTTGAAACATAAGAGTTGCCTCAGTCTCTCTCTCTCTCTCTGTGAGTTTGTAACTATGTAGGGAAGAAAATGTGAGCACACCATGCTGAGGTAACCTTGAACCGTTTGTGACTGTTAACAGGAAAAATATCTTGGCAGATGCGGAATGAGACAGACTCTCATCCGCAGTTGTAACATTATCATAGGTATGGAAAACCTACAGCCTTTCTCCAACAGGTTATCACTATTTAGTGATTTAGTAGTTCTCTGTTGGCCTCAAACTTCATTCAGTAAATGAGTGATAGTGTTTGACTCAACAGAAAAATGAATAATCTTATGTATCTCAAAATTACAGTGACCCTGTCTCCCTTCGAAGCATTGGTGGTCTCCATAGAAAACAACATCTAAAGAAAGTTGTCTCACTGATTTGGATCAGCCCGGGCCAAAGCGACGTAGAGGAGTGGTACCATGCAAGCCTTCGAGGTGAAAAGGCCGGAGTTCAAACCCTGGGGATGACGGAGAATATGCGCCACAGCCGAGCTCTAATAGGACCCTAACTCGGGTCTGGTGCTGCCCGGTACAGAGTTGATCGGACGAGCTGAACTTTTTGAGTGAAAGTTGAAGTTCAAAGGACAGTCTGGCAAGAAATATAAATAGCCGTTTGCTTACATTACAGGTAATTGTTCACTATTGGGTAAAGCAGCTTACTCGAAAAAGATAGTAGTCGGTCGGTGTTTCGGCTACTGCCCGGTAAAGTTTCTTAGGGCCAGCTCACAGCCTACTGTAAGCTGACTCTGAGAAAGATTACCCACGGGTACCAGAACCTCCACTGACTACCATATTTTTCGAAAAAGCTGTTAACGAACAGTTAACACTTACGTATAGCATTGCATGGTGCATCGTTTGCTGACACACTCCAAACTGATCTCGGCTCTGACATTACCTCCATTATGCTTCATACAGTACAATATTTCTGGAAAGGAGATGCGACCAAACGAAAGCTGCCGAATGGGGAAATGACGGACTGTGGTGGGACATCGACATCCAAATTCCCGGATAATGACCTTTTGACCACCAGTGGTCTTAAGAGCTGACCATAATGTTTCAGGCTCTATGATTTTTTCTCAGCTTTTTATTGGCTGTTGGTGCTAGTTTAATAATTCCCACTGATATTTCCCGAAAGTTAGGAGATAGAAACACTTGACCCAATGAAATCTACTTTGTCTGCTGAAAGTTATTTCCAAAATTGGTTCGGTTTGAGTACACAGCTAAACTGAAATGAATGTCACCTATTTCAAATAATTCTAGTCTACTGTAACTAATAGTCAAACAATTTTTGATGACGAAATCATAAGCCATCCAGTCACCTTCAGAATTTTTGACTTCCTACATACGCAACTATATCGCCACTTTCATTTTCTATTGACATAGGTTTTGTGTGCTCACTTTCAATGATTCGTTGGTTGCCCTACAGGCAGAGGAATCGTTGTCTGAAATGCCTTAATTCTCCAAAGATACTGTAGCTGTGATACAAGTGAGTTGTCCTTCAACCACGTCACTAATTACCTTGATATCATTCCAACACAAAAGCTGATTCACTCTAGTCATACTGTTGTGTCTGTTTTTGGATCACTGTATTCCAACAGCGCAATCAGAAGACGTCGCCACTAGGTGTCAAAAAGGAGAGGGAAAACAGGACGCACGCCGGGCACGCAGTCGTAGGCCGTCGACTCAAAACTGCGCATCATTTTGCCAGGAAGTCAGAACACAACCTGTGCATCAGAACCAGAGATAGATCTTATACTAGCCTGAGAGAGAACACAACGCGTATATTGACAGCTCAAATGGACACAAACAAAGATAAGATCTCTAAGTGACGGGCTCCTCTGAATATATGCTGCCACTCGGACCAGGGGCAGGTTGCCTTTTGGATAGTTGCGATGGCAAGCGAATCAACCAATCAGGAGAGAGTAGTGGTGTCAAAATAAAGAATTTGAATCAACAAAAGAGGCAAAAATATAGAATCCCCTAAAAAGTAAACATTTTTGACGAAAAATGGCAGTTGTAATGAATTCAGCACCTCAATACTGGGGGGAGGTGTAACTCGGCCGTCTCCCCAACATATACTACTACCATTTTTGTGAAGTTGAGATTTTCTTTTTAGGTATCCTGTAGGTATTTTGTTTCAAGTAGCTATATCGTGCTTAGCTCAGTCATTCATTTGGTGCACGAAGCCTTCTGTTGCATTGGCTTTATGGATCTCCTCGTTATCTTTCCCTGTTAGGGAATTGAACCTTACCTGCAGATCCTCCCACCATCTCCCCATGTGCGGTGATATCCCGCATAAATACCTTGCGCAAAACATTGCATCTCGCAAAATCATCCTCCTCTTCTGTGATAGTACGATAATCTAAACTTGACAGCTTCTAGTCCATCCCAGGGTAACTGGTTTGCTTTCAATTTTCTACCGGTATAACCAAGGGGTTCTCTTATCAGAATTTTACTTCCGTGGTCCGTGTTCCTCTTGTTTTCAATCGTCTCTCTCATGTGCAGTCCACAAGCCATCCACATAAAGCCACTCTCATAACCCACGGCACCGTCAATTTTAACCCCTCATTTTTGCGAAGAACTGCTAACTTATGGAAAACCCCATCCCTCTCTGTATTTTCGCCCTCTTATGATCTTCACATTGTCAAACACAAAATCACAAAACAGATTTTTGCATGAATGCTTCCAAACCTGTTACCTATTGTACAGTTGGCTTTTAGACGATGGGACTGATATCCTTCCTACAGTAACCCATGTCTATCATTTGGTAAAAAATCCACCACAAGCCACAAGCTGTCGCAGACGATTGTAAAGGACGTGCGTGTGTGTGTGTGTGTGTGTGTGTGTGTGTGTGTGTGTGTGTAAAACCAATGGCGCATGGGGCTAACCTGCACACCGACACCTAAACTGATAGATTTTTCAGTAAACCTGAACAAATTACTTCTGCGCTAGAAGTCACACTTTCACGACTGTTCTGGTGTTTGCGAAAGTATGTGGCAAATGAGTAACCAGCTTTGGAAGTGCGTAAAGGACTGATTTGAGCTAACTTAACCATTTTAAGATTGAGCTGAAAAAAATTACCACATTGACTTGCGAAATTATTACATACTTTTGCTAAATCGACACAAATTTGAAGATCTATCAGTCTAAGCTGAGAATCGAAAGTAACGGCTGGCTGTCGCATCTGTATGGACACCTCATCAGTCGACTGACCTCGAGCCTCTCTAGCCGAAGATTAGCCATTGTGACTACCTATTTACCCACGCTCTTTACAAACAAAGATGGCACGGACCTCAGTCGTGCGTCATGTCGTGCTCACAGACGAACGTGAACCTGGTGTATCAGTGGGGCTAACTGATCTGAGCAAGAAAACCCATCTGTCTTTACCCTGGAGATGTAAATGACGGTGCATTAAGTTAGACGCCTTTGGGCTAACGAGCGAATTTCGATTATCTGGTAGACAAGTTTTGAAACTGGTCCTTGAATAACATCAGCATTTGGTTCATATGATACATACATCATATGATACACAAACCGAAATGTAAATTACTTTATTCTTATTGTTTTATAGAAAAAGGGGCACGATAGCGGACAAGTTCGTTTTCGGTAACTTCATCCTCTGGCTAATACAGCTGCACGTATATGACAGGAATGTATATTTTCGGAATAATGTTTACAGTGACGGCTGAATATTCACCTCTCAGAGTGCACAAAGCATCTATTTGAAAAAAAGGTTAATCAGTGTTGTAGGTGTTGTAAAGTTGATAAAAGAGGAAGGGGCTTTTTGTTCGTGGTTGGAACATTTCGGCGAAAAAAATACATCTGGGACAGGTTAACTGCTTCGTGTTCTGAATAAAAGATCACCGTCGAGATCACCTTGATTTTGTGCACCAATTTTCCGATTGCGACCAGAGTAGCTTGAGTGATTTCAGAAAGCGTTTGTGTGTTCAGAGTGGTGGATTTCACCGTTTAAATGTAACTGCTCTTGATACCCAAAACGGATTTGACGAAAGCACCGTACACAAAGGCAATTTTTGAAATTCTCCATTCGTAAGCTTACAGGGACTGGTCAGTTGTACCGTTCACGGCCAAGCCGAACTATCAACCTCAGTCACTCCAGGCTCCTTTATCATTTTTCCACAAGACGCACCGTTGACGGTAGATTTTACGGTCATGGATTTTGTGAAACTTATATGTCTACTTTTTGAGCGAATCATCTGGGAAACATTTAAAATCGCATAATCAGAGCAGCAGAGTGGAGGACAGCATGCAATATAAAAGAAGTCTGGTTTATTACCAAAACAAAGATCAAACTTGGCATCAGTTCTGTTGTGAAAGGTGACAATATTGGTCAGGCTAAGGGATGTCAGAGATCTCACGTTGAACCAGTTAAAGTCGCCACAGAAAACACATGAAGGAGATTCAGCAAAGTTCGGTAGATTTGGGGAAACGATATCGAAGAATTCATCAAGGTCAGAGCGAGGACAAGTCCGGAAAGTGTACTCGTCAACAGGAACTATAGAAGTGTGCTGACTTAGGTGTTAAGGTTTGCACTCTAGTACTGAAGCAATGAATTGAGACGTGGAATACGTGAAAATACTTTTCGTCCATTCAGACCATCGTTCACATATAAGAGTAATGACACCTGTGCCACGTTTACGGTAGGCAGCCGGGCGGTCGATGCAAAAGGAATCAAAATCATCTAGAGTGATGATTTCATCGTTTCGATCACTGTAAATCCAGGTCCCTTGCAGTAAAATTTCACCCAGTTAGTTGCACTCTAGACCATGGACGAAATCAGTCACTTCAGTCTTTTTCCAAGCAGTGATCAAAAATTGGAGCTTACGACAATCGGTGAGGACATAGTTGACGAAACTCGCTTCTTTAGTCCAACTTTCCAGCCAGTCCGACGTTCATGGTGATAATCGTTTAGATTTCCAAAAGTTCTCTTCGATTTATTTTTAGTGATTTTCCAAAGTGGCCTCCATCAAACCTGGAGTACTTCAAGTATCTGATAAAATCACAAAGGCGTCTTTAATGGAACAACCTTGTCATAGCAATGAACGAGAACTGGTGTGAAATTGGTACAGATGAACTGGCCAAGTGGCAAAAAATAAACAAGAGATGTAACGGACAGCACAGACAAGTTTCAAGGCCCCACTATAAGCTCACGAAGAAACTGGACACTTGCAAACCCACGGAAGGTCACTGTTATCACCGATTACATTTTTGGTAATGAACCATAAAATGCAAGGACCGGTGATCCTCGGCCGGGAGATTTCAAGAGCACAACGAAAAGATAAACCCCATGAGCTCAGGCTCAGTAGGGGCATCAGCAGGCACCAACACTTACTTTAGTCGGACATCAGTAAGGCGGCTAGCAGGCAGGCCATTACAGTGGGAATAGGTAACATCCAAAGAGCATCAAGTCTGATATTTTCGCAGTCTACGTAAAGGATGATATAGATAAGGGACAACGGATGTTCATGTGCAATTTTTAATTCGCCTTATCCACGAGATTCGGCACGCAAACAACTCCACTAGATGCATGTGTAACTTTTTCTAAATATTTCCATTTGAACTTCAAAAACTGTCTCGCGTCGTGATCAGTACAAATTCCCAAGCTGTGTGCCGACACCTTCTCGTTGTGCACAACATAGTGATTGCAAGTAAAGCTGTAGAAGCTTCATGTGACTTCTTCTTAACTTTCAGTTGAATCCTACGTCATCTGGATACAGTAACATACTACTTACAACAAGAATCCCATGTAACTTTAAGAGAAGTCCCCGAATGCATCACTGTCAAAACAGAGAAATGATGTGTTTGGTAGCGATCACTCGTCACCTGACCACAAAATCTCTGCTCAGTGATGACTCACATCGCGATGATAACTTCTACTACTGGTGAGCGGAATTCCCATTAAAAAGGCAACATTCCGTGTGAGAGCCCGTGGGGGTGGAAAGATGTGACCACTGTTTGCTACGAATGCTCCAGTGACTGAGACGCGTGCGGAAAACACGACCCATGATCTAATCAAAGGGTAATTAGCTTTTCTAAGACAAAACATGACCACTGAGTCGACTGCCTAACTGAAGGGTAAAAGACCAGGAACAGACTGAGAAGGCCAAAAAAGCGATGGCTTAGTTGACCTTGTGTTTCAAAATATTGTGATAACCACGTCGTTTTAGGTCGGACGATGAGCTGCATGACCGAACTTGGTTCAGTGTGTATACGTGTGTAGCCTAATGAGACCCAGCAAATTCATGCGTGTGACTTTTTTTACCTTCTTTGCAGAACTCAGTCACTCATGAAATCACCAGTTCAATAACGAACGAGTTTTGGAGAGAAAGAGAGAGGAACGCGTTTCATACACCTGCTACCAAGACGCATAATTCGAACGTGTATGAAGCAGGGGACTATTGGTGATTGCTAGCTGAAGAGCCTGAAGTCAAAAGAAAGACTGTCATGATCTGGATCATGAAAACGAATGCGGTGCCCTCCAAGTTTACTCAAATTGTGAGACATTTCAAAAGATTATCTTATCATTAAGTAAATGAGCTAACTCGCTGGATTGGAGTAGAGCTCTAGCAAATAAGTCTTTTAAGTAAGTGAATTCTGCACCCCGACAAGTAAATATTTCAGCGTTGCAAATCCGAGTGAAACCTAGGTACGAAATGCAAGTTCCAACCAAGACCAGCAGTTACCTTACTGGAAAGCTACTGGTATTCAAGAAAGTCCAACAGGTATCTGGAAAGATGAATTTACTGCAGAAGAAGCAGAAGAGAAAGGGGTCTGTTTGTAAAATTCGCAATCTCTTTGCCATAGATACTTGGAATGGCTGCAGTTGTATAAGGTAGAAAATCATGCGATTCTATGGATAGACGTCACTGAATTTAATCGACACTATTCTAGAAGCTTTGGTGAATCTCCAATAGGAACAAGGATTCGAATACCAACACCGAACAACCAGGGCAAGAATCGGATGAATACCGACGGCCTTGTAGAAGTGGTTTTCAAAAGAAGACCCAGTACCACAAAAATGCTTCTACTGTGGTTGGAAGCCCCGGTGGATCATCCGTTGCATCAAACGGGAATGTCGTTCGCCATTGTCTCGCAAAATGCCCCGTGCCATTCCAGGTTTGAGAATCTACCGGTAATCAAGAGACTGTATATCCGCAAATCTGGGCCATAAAATGTGGACTGTTTGTAGCAGAAAGGCATCACGGTCTATGACATGAACCGAGCGGATTTCAAACGGAAGAATGACATCATTAGGTTACATACCGAAAGTGAAGCTGTAATGATTTGCTGGCGTTGATACTTATTGCCACTTAATGACCAATTTACTGTAGACTATCTGCTCTTACTCTGGGTCTCTTGTTGAAATTAATTGAAAATTTACCTGGTAGATCCGTTTGCCTGTTGTTATTCCCTTCAGTTTTGAGTCATTAGGTAAAAGCAAAGAGACTGTATGCACCACGTGACTGAATTTGCTGTTTTTTTCTAGTCCGTAAGAGATTTGACTTTTTGTCAGTATCTCGTCGATAAATCATTTTTACTAAAATGTAAGTACATGAGTTTGCAAAAGTCGTACACATACAAAGGTAAATAAAATCAGAAATTCGAACTCACTGTCACTTGAAATACGTAAAGGGATTTGTGGAATATATCTCTTGTTCACTATCACTGAAATAATATTTGGACTTTTGTATCCTTCGTAATCTGGTGAAGTATGGCATCCTTGACTAAATTGGCGATATTTCAGGAAAATTATTGCGCACAAAAATTAGCGATATTACCACAACAATAATTCAAGTTAAACTGCTGCCAAACGGCTTGACTGGGGTTCAGCAGTTTCTCAGGACGTTGTTTTTGGGCTACAGTGGAGCAGAATGGCTCACACGCACGAGGCCGACGTTTTCCACATGTGAGACCGATCAACGAGGGCTGACTTGAGTTTCGACAACTTTCTCGGACGAAGCGATTCCCCAAAACAATATAGAAATGTTACCAATCAGCTTCGGATTTCAAGGTCAGACTAGTGAGCGACCGAATCCATTGTGAAACAGTCAGTTCGCCGATGATTTACATTCTGATTCACGTAGGCTGAAAGTGCACTTAGTTTATCCGGCTACATCCGCCTGATGCGCAATTGATTTTGATCTCATTTAAGTTCACTCCTGTGACTTTGACTAACACATCGAAATCAGCCGCCGTGGTGTTCACTAGTTTCTTACTTTTGCTACATTTTGCTTATTTATCATAATTAAGATTTATTCGATTTATTTTTTCGGTAATTACTCAGTCGCTTATCAGTTAGTTTTTACTGAATGCAGTCATCCGTGAAATAATTGATTTCGCTAGAAAAATAATTTTATTCTGCATGCAGTTCACAGTCTATTTATGTGCTCGTTGGAGGGAGACAATCATATTGTAACGGGGAATGCTGGGGCAAGGGAACGACGTGAATTTCAAGGCAAACCGAAGAACCAAACGAGAGCCACACATAAAAGAACAGACGGCGGGGTCTCCGGCAACCAGCAAGATAGCCCAGGTGAGGAGCTGCTGATAGAGCCGTCAATTGAGATAATCGGACCAAATGAATAGAAAAGACACCCAAGAGAAGCAAGCTATCGACCACGGGCAACTGGCCAGAACGCAGCCGATGCTCTCAAGCAGCCGCAAGAGCAATGTAGGTGACACGCAGTCTGGAAAAGGGCCTATATGAATGATTGTGTGTTTCATGACTTGTCTTGCTTGAAATACAAGTTGAAATGCAAGTATCCTATCGTGTGTTATCGTCCTTGTTAGAATGTCACCATCGTGGGTTCGTACTACAACCTGTCAGGGACCGAAATAGTTTCCCAAATCAGTTCGTTGGATCTCGATTCTCGGTCTTCCATGATGCTGCAGTCAGTTCTTGTGACTAGGACTTGTTGTACTGCTACCGTATTATTGAGAAAATGTGGAGATAAAACAAGACTTACTAACGGTCCACTATTTGCACAGCTGACCAATGGCAAAAAAGTAAACAACAAGGCCTTGGATAAATTAATTGTCCATAAACTATCAAGTGAAAAATGATGAAGTTTAATGTTTGTGACGTCTATAGATTTCCGACCGCTAATTGTAATGCTTTCCACACTGCCTCCCACAAAAATGATGTCGCCTTAATCACCTTGTAGCCTTTCTAGGTTTTGTTCATTCGGCTCAGTTCAATTCATGTCCCTCAAGTCAAGTAGAATTACTGTCGATTTACGTGATTTGTATGGAACGTGGTTTTGTAATTGATGAACTTTTGCAAGTAAGAGAACTAAAGGTAGAAATGAAAATCTGGGCAATCATAACAAAAAGCGAAAGATTATAACTGAGAGAATTAAACAAACATCATTCCAAACGATCTGGGATTACAGCGCATTCTCAACCAAGATAACAAAAAAATTACAAGTAACAAGCAAATAAACTGGGTATGAACTTAAGAAATTCATCATTCCAAGCGAGCAAATCGTGACGAATCAGACCAACAGTTAAAACTCTCCAGTAGGAAAACCAGTACCAACTAGAAATTAAAGTGAATAAATAGCACTGAACAACATGGAACAATGCGTCCAACTTTAAATTTCAACGATTATGCATTCATTTCCACTACTGATCATATTTTCCCAGTAGCGTATACTTTTACAATGGTGATTGCATTTGCCTTAGTGAAAATGGTCACAAGAACGAAAATTTCTCTTCGGATAATATAAGTTCTGTACAATAATTTTGCCGTATTCGATGGACGAAATTGAGGTGGGTTAGAGAAGATTGAAAAGGAGAATTCGGTTGGCGAGGGGATAATCTGGAATACAAGACAACCTGGTCTATTGGTTTTCTTAGAGACGGTTTGATCACAGTCAATTGGAACCAATTGAAAGAAACAGACAAGATTACTTACGGATGAGTTTGACCTCATGCAAGGAAAGTTTTCCGTCGGGGTGCATCACAGTTAGCGTAAACCAGGGACACTGACTCAAACCATTGGCACCTAGAATGCGGGAAAGAACTACGAAAGGACAAAACGTACAATCTTTTGAGGCTCTTGTTTTTCTAAGTCTGTATTTCCACAGAAAACCCAGTGTCTAATGAACCCTAAAATGTTCATATTTACGATGAATCGAGCGGTCGTGATTTTCGTTCATGAGATGGTTCAATATTCTCAAAACAGAAGACGTGATATTTACGTATGATAATGCCGTACCCAGTAATAAACCACAAAAATTGCAGATTGCTTCACCCAAGCCTAAGTGACATGGACTAATAATTCCTATCATGTCCCTCAATACTACACCTGCGGAAACAAAAAAATACCTAGAGACAAGGAACCATCGTTATTCAAATGGATATCAAAATGGCCTTGTTATCCCCCGATTAACCGACTAATAATTTCACCGACGTAATCTCATTTGAATGGAGTGGAGCGTGCATGGGCAGGGAGTCCATTTTTAGAATCACAAGGTGATTCTTACAAAGTTAATTAGTCGCTTGACACTGCTGATCTTCAGAACGAGGACACATGGTTCGAAGCATGGATTTTTGAAATGAGTAGCCTGGCATTGTATCTGGGTGACAGGACAGAATTACGGACATAAAGCTACGGTGGAGTGTTCAGTCATAAGGATAATAGTATGGAAGACTAAGCGGTACGCATACATGATGAGTGGTAACAATCGCGAAACCGTTCGTGTACTTCCTGGGAAAGTGTTCCCGTCATCCAGATATAATGCCATACTACTCATATCGAGGTATCCTTCGTTTAATACCAGGATATCAGATTCGGTTACAATGCTTCGTTACCACCGTGGTTTATTCCAACCTAAAATGGACTTCTGAAATATTCACTGTGATCAATTTGGTGTTCTAAACTGAGTTCTGGTTGCGTTGTTTGCACAGGACTATGAAATTATAACAGTTTTTACTGAGGACAGAAATGTATAAACTGAAGTGCTGTTTCGCTCTCATGATCCAGGGATAAATATCTTTGAGGTTTTCAAGCCTTACAACTAAGGCAATCTATATCTTGCATAATATGATTCAGCATGCAGTGTGAACGCTCAGCTCACCACAGAAATCCATGGGAGCTTTATATGGCTGTTCCATCTTTGTTAGGAATCATTGGCAGTGCACATTCAACAAACCCTAAAGAGGAACTCGAACCGAAGGTGAAAGATTTTGAGCAGAGAGGCTAACCACCGGTCTATCTGAGCATAGCCTTGATGGTTTATAGAAATTATAGATCACTTGCTACAGCATCCTTCTGACACTGGCTTTTATATGCTGGCACAGCATTTTCCACATTGCTATATACTCCTATGAAGGATGACGTCTCTATGGGGCATAACTAAAAAGAAAGCATTTCAGTGACAAACCTACTTAGCTTGGTTACCATATTAGAGTTCGTTGTAGGAGATTAGATTTTAAATAATAGGATACATCATGCACTGCCTCCATAGCCATTCACACCAGGTTCCAGTTCCCGTGGGGCTCGGTGATTGTGCACTGCTAATGGTTCTTATCAAGGAGTAAATAGCTGCTTTGTTATTAAACACAAAGTGAGTTACAGTAAAACAGATAGATTCCATGATTTGAAAACATACTGTGAAGGGAGTTCGTAAGGTATTTCAGGTCAAAACCAGTTTGCTGATTCCGCTTCTGAAAAGATAATGGCTATAGGTGGGTAGAAAGACAGAGAGAAAGGGTGTTCCATAGCTTAGCCGTCCGAGTTCCGAGATCCAGTGACAGAAACCAGATAAGGGTTACTAGTTGCCAGGTTTCGGGATTCGCTTTGAAAAGTAACGGGAATAGGAATAGCCGAGTGAAGTTTGGAGGGACAAAGCCAGAATATTATGGCCGTAGTCTAGGGATAATGAAGCAACCGCCTGGCAATAGGCAAGTGATTACAGATTAGATGTTAAAAGTGGGTTGCCAACAAAACAAATGTCTTAAAGTTTGACCGGGTAGAGGAGAGATAAAGAATACGAAGCTTCGCCTCATATATATGAGAGCAGTAATCAAATATGTACAGTAAGAGGAGGTGAGCCTGTTTGAGGAAACGTTTGGCTCGGAACAGAAAACCAATATTTAGAGCAGTGGGGGAAGCAGGCGAACATACGTATGAAGACCAAGATGGAGGGGTGATGATCGACAGACGCAGGAAAAGCATCGAGTTGAAGGAAAAAACAGGAGCCGAATCAAAATGTAAGTTTGAGAGAAATCTAGGGAAGCGATGATTTGGAAGCATTGAAGAGAACACTATGTAGAGCTTCCGAAGAGAAGATTTGTCCGAGGTCTGAAATGAGCAATATTACATGAAGACACCGGTCAGGATCGATGTTTGTGGTGGCAAAGCCGAAGGCGCCATAAGAAAGGGAATGGTGCAGGATGGCATGGTCGGCAAAAGGGTGGATGGGGTTGAAATTGCTGTATAGGAGCTTATTATTGAAAAGTAGAAAGAAGGTGGGTGGGAGTACGTAACGTTAAAGAACTCCGGCATTCAAGGAAAAAAGTTCCTTATAGCACCCAGTGGACTAGGACGGAGGCAGTCCGATTACTGAGAAAACTCGACTTTTACGAAACAAAGGATGGAAGAAACTCAAAAATGAGCAATTTAGACTGTAAACTACTGTGAAACAAGAAACAAGCTCCCTCCTTACAAATTTGAAAACAAGAGCAAAAACACAGATTGCACGACGCAGTTTCGACTATTCGGCTGCATCTTTACAGGGTGCATACTGCCGGTCGGATTGGTTGAGTGGATGAACAGAACGTTTGGAAACAAAGTCAAGGTCACATGTTGCCTACAAATGTACATATCTATTGGATATACATACAACAATTATCACACTTCGTTGCCATGGCAGCAATAAATTAATCACAAGCTCGCGTTATTCGCATGGTTCAAGGTTGTGTGTACAGATCGACAGGGCCTACACACATTTTAATAGTTCGACGTTTGTGTTCGCATAGATCATTTCGAACGCCTGACTTGTAATGAAGCGAAGCTTGGTCTCATAAAAAGCCCGAACAACTAATGACCTGACTGACCTTTGCTCAGTTGAGGATGCAGTAGTGGTGAATTTGTTGTTCATTTTCTTCTGAAGCCACAGTGGAATGTGTTCAGCCATTCGAGGTGTAACTGTCTTTCCGTTCTGCTCATTCAAGTGACTCAGCACTCAAATTAAAACTGGCACATGAAATTAAATTTCTCGTAGACAGGCGATTTTTCTTTCATTTATGGCTTAGTTAGCCGATCAGTCGGGAATACAATTACCGGACGGGAGTCAGAGTAGGTGCTGTTGACAGTTCGGTGAATTTTTTCTGATAAACTCACATCGTTACCTGTGTAAAGGAGTTTTGGATACACTTAAATCTCAGATACTGTGGTTGGAATGTAGTTTCTTGGCTTCAGGTGGCTGTACTTTGCCAGGAATGATGTTGGATATCAATTTGTCATCAGAGTTTCATTTCCTCCTCCAGTGTCCCCGCTGTGCAAATCTTCTGCGATATGAGAAACTGTATTTGCACTGCATTTGTCTCCTACTTTACTGAAACGAGGCTGCTGGAGTGTTATTTCAGTAAACAAATCGTCTAACTGAATCATCTTCTCGGAGAACAAAGGCACAGCCTAAGAACTATATGATACCATTCTCCCCATTATGGACTGTCACCTCTTTATTTGGATGCAGGTCACTGAACAGGAAATGCAGTTCTCCACTCTCTTGTCTGTTCTTTTTGATAACGAAAATATCATCCACGTAGTGGCGATAGAGTATCGTATCGAATGTTTTACTATCAATCTTGTTTCCCAAATAGGTAACAAAAATACCTGGCAGAATGCGGCCCAATGGACTTCCGATGGCAACTGCATCAGTTTGTCGATAACCTTCACTTGGAAAGAGGAACTTCACATTAGTGGCTCATAACTACAGTGAAGTGCCTATTTAGTACTCGGTAGTCCCAGATGAATACGATGCTGATCGGTTACATGGTATCTAATATCGATAGCCTCCTGCAGGGGGACATTCGTAACTGGTGACGTAATATCCACAGTAAACAAATTTCGGTTCTGAATATTTTCTTTTTTCCACTGGGTTGCCCATTTCGAAACTGTCCTTCACTGCATGACTCGTGACCGCTTACCCGACTGGCTTCAGTAAATTGGCTAACCATTTTACCAGTTTATGTTCAGTTCAGTTCAGTTCAGTCTGCACGAAACAAACAATGGCCAGGGCCAATAGAGCGTCCAGAATTTCTTCAATAGTATGCACACAATTTATGCATCCTTCATTGCGCAGTATATTTCGTCGAATCCTCTCTAAAAATAAGAGAGGAACGAGAAACCTCATCGGGCATCAAATTCCATAAAGATTACGCATTGTGAGCTTTCACTGAGTCATTATGCAACATCTCAGACGGATCCCAGTGGTCACATCTACCAGTCTAGTGACATTTTCGAAGCTCACTATCAGAGACGGTTTCGTTCCACTTAGGATCTAGGGCTCCTTTGAATGCCTGGAGGGTTTCCAATTCTCTCGTCTCTTTTGTTAATCTATTCCAGCAGTTTACCACCTTAGTGATAAAGAAGTGAGATCTAGTCATCAAACTAGATCGAAATTTCACCAGCTTGTTCTCGTGATTTCTCGTTCGGGAGTCCGAAGCCATCTGGAACAGGCTCTCTCGACTAAGAGTAGAACGACTCCATTAGACCGCTTGTAATCTCTTCCTTTCTACAGAGCGAAGTATGAAGTCCCGGAGCCTCTGCTCTTACTTCTTGCCCATCTGACCCTCATTTATTTGCTTTTCAGGGTGCTGGGCCTTCTTCAAGCAAGCAGTGTCCTATTTGTAGGACGGTGACTATGCCTGCACACAGTGTTCTAAAGGAGGTCTAACTATTGTCATGCACATGGGTAAGAAAACCTCCGGTTTTTGCACAGCTTTGCTGATCTCAGTCTGAAGAGTTAAAAGCTTGCCTTTTGTGTAGCTGCTGCACACTGATCCAACCGCTTAATATCAGAGGTCACCAAGACCCCGAAATTTTTAACCCTAGTCACTGTATCAATAGTGAATGGGCCTTGGTCGAGCACGACCGTCAGCTTTGTTTCCTTCAGTGATAAAATGTGGCTTTCCTCAGCACTGAGGGGTAATCCCAACTTGTCCAACCAGTGCAAAACGGCGTCTGTGTCTCGCCCCTGAGCCCCCATTAATTCCACATCATCCGCAAAAGTAAGCTGGGTTAATAGAGGACTGGAGCTATATCTGAACACATTCGAAAATTGATGTTGGTTTTAGCTCATGTTGGTGTTGTTCAACGGCTTCTAATTGCCGAGGTTGGCATTTAGGTCACTGTCGTTTCATCCTTGTCATCGTTCCGTCATTCATAAATAGAAGAAACAGTAATGGACCTTGCATGGGTCCCTGCCGTTTTCCGCTGGTGAAGTCCACCAAATTAGAGTACCTATGACCTACGTTACCCTACCACTGGCTATTTCTAAATCTGCCCACTTATACCAGATGATCCCAGCTTGTATAGAAACCGGTAGTTCACCGAGCCAAATGCCTTGCTAAAATCGACCTGTTTACTTGCATCCACGGTGTGAGTGACTTATTCTAGGAAGGCTGACTGAGGAAGACCTACATTTTGGAAGTTCATGCTGAGCTGAACAAAACGTAGAATTCTCTAGTAGATGCTGACAGTGGTTAGCCCGGATTATCTTCCACAGCACTTTGCACAAGATGCTCGTTAGTCTAGCCCGTCTATAGTGTCCCATTTCAGAGCGAGGGTCTGCTTTATGCATTAGCCACCACTGCCGCTTTTCCGCATTCTTGTGGCAATCTTCTCTGATCCTATGCGGCCTTATATAACTTGTATACTGGCAAAGATCTCTTCCAGCGGCTTAATGAAAGCATAGCAAAAAAAATCCAATCAAGTGGACTAACGGATACCATACCCTTCCAGGAGCATGCAGACTATTTCTTCCATTAGATTTAAATCATTTATGGCCAAAGGAAGAGTCACTGCCTGGAAATCTACGTTCACCCCACTACCTATTCTGTGCATATAGCTATAATAACCACCCGGTGCACCTGGTTTTTGGTTATCTGCCGCAACTCGACGGACATGTGTTCTCAGTGATCCCATTGCATCCCTCAGTGAGCCTCCAGACCGCAGGCAGCTGTAGCACTTTTTCGTACTCATTATGACACACCGGGCCAACTTCATCTCACAATGGCGTTTTCAGAGTGCAATAGGTCCCTTATCTCGTTCCTATGCTTGGTATACCAAATACAAGCCTAGTGACCTCCAGAAACCTTAGAGAGAGCTCAGCTAGGGTTTGTGAGCTTGCAGGCCATGCCAATAGCAGCCAGTTACCATGATGGTTTCCCGTCATACTACTACCGCCTCAGTGGAGGAAACGTGTTTCGGAGGGTAATTAGAGACAGCTTTATTGCCTGCCGTCTTTCTTTCGCCTTAGTATCTTCTACTATAGAAGATCCGTCATTCTAGTAGGGAGCCTAACACCATCGATACGGGCGAAGCATCTGAACGTAGTTGAGGCTACTTTCGGCGGAGGCATACAAAGAATGGTTTTAACACTCACAAGATCGCTCTTACTTAACGGAGAGTAAACTTGGAGTTCACCTGCATTGTCTCCATATTTCATTTTCACTAGATGCAACAATAACGGCATGCAGCCAGTTCTAAATCTGCTACCCTCCCTAATATGCTGGAACAGGGCATTCGAATGCATACGCTCCTCTTGGGTTCCCGGGTACATGCCTCAGCTACAGCGTCTATAAGTTGAAGTATCCAACTATGAGGGTCTTGTTAGTGACGTTAGCTAGCTTGGCAGTATTCAAATGTCCCCGTCGAGGTTTGTATCCGAGGCCCTGTAAAAACAGACCACGTTTACCCATCCACTCAGAAACGTGAGCATAACCGTTCATAGCTGGATACTTCAAGTGTAAACCTTGGTCTGCGATTCCAGATGGCTCATGTGTTACTTAATAAGGATGGCCACTCCTCCTCCTAAACAATCATTTTCCCGGTCTTACTTACAGATTACAACCCCATTTTGTATAATTCGCCATGCATGATAATCTTTAAGGAGTCACGTTCCCGTAACGGCAAATCTTGACGCGTTCTGCTAGCCTGCTGTTTTGAAGAGCTCCATCTATTTTTTCCCCAATACTACACACTTTTTTGTATAGCATCATCGAGTTTGTATCTATAACTAGATGTCTATTATTGTTCAGTTCTGTCTGAGTCTCTGAAGCAACACCAAATGTGATGTAAGGATTCTTGTATTGATGATCCTCTCTAGGGTGCATAAAGACAGATGGTTAGCTAGGGCTTCCAACGACTCCCAACCCATTCCTATGAGCGCTCCCATAACACCTTAATTGCCAAAGACAGCACTGTCCTCGGCCTGCAGACAGTACTGTCAATTTCCATCTTAATTATCTCTACACCCGATGACTTCAGGGGCTTATTCAAGACTATCGACACGGTAACCCGAAAACGGAGTAAGGCATTTTGTTGTCTTTGGGGTCCTTTGGCTGGTGCTCTCGCGCATTTAGTCATGTTTTCTCCTGTTGATATACCATTTGGCCTTACTATATGCCCGTTTGGTATAATTAGGTATCTTCTTTTGACGCTGTGGGCTACCCCTGCTGACCTCGCTCACAGTCTATCTCAGACTGATTCACCGGCGAACTCTACAGTATTAGTGTAGCATTAGGTACGCAGTTACTGGTGAGCGGTGACTTCTATGTTCACAACCTATGCACTCTTCTTAGATCAGTAGGGTAATGAACACCTGCGATTTAGAGTATGTCGTAAACCCTCCTACTATTTAGTTTTATCTCCCGTTTGATTCAATTATAAAACTTCTTCCTGGTTTAGGAACAGGAGCCTACGGTTTGAAACCCTTCCCATGGATAGGATCTGCCTTTGCAGATTCTTTACACGACTTTCTAATTCCTGCAGCCCAGGATAGTGTGTCCTTGCTAGCCTATCTGCTGTCATTTTACATTCGTCCTTCCATTTGGCTATCTTGCTTTCCTGAACTTCTGCTCTCTCCACAGGCCCTCCTCTGACTGTTTCAAGGGAGGGGATGGAACTGACGCAGTGTGAACTCTTGCACGTCGCTCACTTACAACACAGACTGGCCTCTCAGCCGTGCCTACTACTTCCGCAAAAGACTTAGTGTTATCTATCTCTGGTGTTTTCGGAGTCGTATCAAGGCTATTCCCTGATGGCTGTTCGTCCCCTTTTTGCACCTGTTGTTTTCTAGGCTAGGCCGGCAGCCTCCTTGCAATTATTAGGAACCCACTCCACCCAGCATCCTGTTTATAAACGGAATATGTTTCATTTACTATCCCTGAACACCTTTATAGAGTCCACCTCTTGCAGACCTCGCATTCTATGCAATTAACTGCACGTTTTCGAAGATGGATGCAAGACACAGGTCTGAAATAAGTGGCCTAGTGACGGACACTCAAGGAGGCGTAGTTAAATATATCTCAAAAGCTGCAGAAACTAGGAGACCGGTCAAACAGCCCTTATATGCCAATGTCCAACAAAAACCTACTGCGTGAAAAAAGATGGCTTCAAAAGAACACCAAACAATACTCGCTCAGAATACGAGAATAATGAGCGAATTAACCATTTAAAACTCATTACAAATGTAATTCTGATATGTTCAGTATCGCGAAATAACCCGAGTTAGTTTATCGTACAGTTCAAAAATTTGATAAAATTCAAGCACCGAGAATTCAAACTTCGAGGCACTCACTCAGGGTCCACGTGGAGAATTATTCATTGATAAGACTGACCACACTGTCCCACCTGTGGTGTGTATTTTTGGCGGACCGTACAGTTGTATTGTTTAACTTCTTCTGAATCTCAGTGACATGGCTATTGTCTCGTGAACAAGGCTCGCTTAAATTAGAGTTCGCAGTCCCGTGTTAATTTTCTGTTCTAGGTCGACTGGATCATCTGGTGTTGGGTCGTTTTTGAATTCGGTTTCATCTTCTAGGACAGTCGACGCTTCGCACGTATGAAAGTTTGCCCATGTTGAGAACTCCCGGATCCGTAGCCTGGATGTAGGATTACTATGCTGGGGCTTTTCTTTAATCTGCCGACAGCTTCAATGTCTCTTTGCTATAAGAGCAATCACTTTGACTGCAGTGCGCGCTCTGTAAAGATGCAGCGAAATGATCCAGGTTACATTGTGTAATCTATGTTTTTGACTTCTGTTTTCAAAGGTAAACCACTGTGCCCGAGACAGTCAAAAGTCTTCGATATGTCTTGCGAGACCAAGTGGAGAAAGGTAGGTAATATCAGCGAATAAAGAGGGAACGGAAGTAAGAATAAGACCAAGGGTACGTGCACGATCGCCATCCCGATCGGGAATGCGTGCGTGGAAGTCAACTAGTTGACTTCGATTGTTGACCAAAACAAAGCTTCGGCTTTGCAGTAGTGTCACAAAAGTCAGATCTTGCTATAGACATTCAATTCACTAAGAGAGGCAATTTGGGAATTGGAGTACGATACAAACAATTTTTAATGTCAGAAGACAATGAATCGAAATGTCAGCTATCGATACTGTTGGGAGAGCGAAAAACCGTACAGAAGTAATGAGTACGAGAATGAAACGGGAGTTTCAGCCAAATCAGCTGGAGCTCGCCTATGGAAAATTCCCAGTTTGGTATTCGGGGGGCAGCCACGGACTGGTAGATGTAGGCGCAGATACCAGTTTAAGGTGAAATTGACGAATGGAAAAAGTAGTTTGGAAACTGGAGTCAGATAGAATCCAACGGGGGAGCCATTTATGCGTCAGTCAAGAATAAGACAAGGGAAGAAGAACCTTGGAGGAAATGAGGCACAGAACCACGTGGTTCAAGCCGCGAATGTTGGTGATAGCTAGGATTTTTTTTCTTGTAGCAATTGCGCAGTAGACAAAAGCGAAGATTTTCTGTGAGCAGTGAGAATTATGAGCTTTTTGGCGAAACTGCCAACCTAACTCTGGCTCCTGGACTGGCGAACCAAATGAGGCTCCAATTGTGCTTCAGTGGTGAGTTTTGCGTTCATATTGCACGATGAATCCTAGTATGTGCAATCTAGCTACCTATTTCTTATACTCAGTGTTTATGTCTTCTGAAAATCAACTGCCACGCGCCCGCTGACTGGCTGCAATATATTTCGGTGGTAATCACCACCCCAACGAATTAAACGAATTTACTCGCTAATGGTCATTGTACGCCTCTATATTGAATTTTACACTCCGTCTGATTTAGCTGATCATTTATGACACGGGATTCTCTTTCGACCCGAAAAATGTATCCGTCCTGGCTGGCAGACTGTTCTTAGCTGCACCCAACCTGAGAAGAAGTGTCTATGCCGTCTTTGTTCAGTATCAACATATCTCCTCTTTTCGCGAAAATGTTGGATCTAAACACTGTTCTTCTTTCTCGCATTCACGTTCATACTTTTGGGCTTTTCATACGAGAATCGTGGTTAAGCCCACATATTGCTGAGTCACTCTTATCAATGAATGGTTTTCAACTGTTCCGGCAGGACAGGAGTTCCATCAGCAAGAAGACTGGAGGTGGTATGGTCAAATATATCAACTCTACCTGGTGTGACAGATATGATGTCGTTTGTTCATGCTCAATGAGCGGTATTGATTGATTATTTATTCAGTGCCATCCTAAGTTTTCTCGCTATAGGAGTACCATCATAACAGACTTATACCTGGCTCCGTCTTCCACACGGAATGCTATTTCATTTTTCTATGACTCTTCTTTTCCTTTCCTTGTTCCTTTGTTAGATGACAATTTGCACATCGTAGTGGGCGTTTTAATCATGCTTTCAAACAATTCCTCACTGCGACTGATGTAACTGATCTTTTATGATTCTCCAACCAAAGGCAACTCTGTTTTAGACAGGATTATGACCAATTATCTCGAATTATTCTCCCTAAAGCTGTGTGCATCTGCCTCAACCAGTGAATACTGTCTGTTATTGTTGAGGCCCAACGTATACTCCAAGTCTACTTTCCACTCTGTCAGGCAAACCAGCCCAATGAAAATCCGTCCCCGAAGTTTTTCACGTGACAACATTATTCTCCTACAGAAATCCCTTTCTCATTCATCTTCCTCATGTTCTTTCGAATCATCGCTATGTAGCAATGTCACACTTTTCGTAAAGACGATAAATTTAATCCTCGACTAGTTCTGCCCCTTAGAAATACTATTCCTCTGTAACGGCCGTGCCACTTCTCCGATGTTGAAATCCTTAAGGTGACGGGAGGAATATTTCTACAAGTCCAGGGACAATTCTAAAGTAAGACACATTTCCCCTTTGACAAATAAACAAATCAAACGCACTGACTCGCCCTTTGCTGCTTAACTCCTATGCAGCCACATCAGTAACCGACTACGGCAAACCAGTCGGCTGTTTTGTGGACTGATAGCGAAACAAGTGAAATTCGCTACGGACGTTGACATCAGCAACTGTGTGTTCATTCATCCATCAAATGACTCTCCAAGATGGCGTGTACGCAACCTCGTTCGCTACAGAAGGAGTAGTAAGCTTCTTCTTACTTCTAAAATAACCTCAGGTATTGGTTATGATGACATATCGTCATCAATTTCGAGACATGTAGCTGCTGCCATGACCGATGCATTTAATTTCATTTTAAACAAATCTTTGTGCTCACTTCCTACTTACGACTTTTGAAGACCATTCACTATTGTTCCTTTACAAAATCCTTGTAATTTTGCTGTCATAGCTAAACGCTTTCGCCTCACTGCATCAACTTCAGTTAGTCTTGAACTTACAGAGCATGACATTCTAAAAAAATTGAATTCTTCTGTAAACTCTCCCAATGACCCCTTACAGTTTGCCTATAAGCCGAACAGCTCCACTGTGAATCCTATCACTTCCTTATTCCACCATATAACAAAATCTTTGGGTACATCAGCATAGTCTGTGAGACGCGCCTTTCTAGACTACTCAACAGCTTTTGATTCTATTCCGCGATCCTTCCTCCTTCGCAAACTGGAATCTCTTGACTGTCCCACACCTTTATTACCATGGGTGTCTGATTATTTTACCAAAATAACTCAGTGCACTCGACTGGGTTTTAAAATATCCTAGACCTTGGTGAATAATTCAAGAGTGCTACAGGGAGCTGTGCTTTCGCCCCGTTTATTTCTCACCCACTTTAGTGATCTTCCATCCAGTTCTGCTTCGCGTTTATTTAAATATGCCAATGATGTGGCTCTTTGTCAAGCTGCTTCCATGACCCAAGACTTCAGTAACTTTACCAGTAGTCTATTTCGTATTTATGATTTCCCCGTTCGTTCGGGTTTAATCTTAAATTTGTCCAAATGCTTTGAATGCATATTTACCCGTTCTCGTTCGGCTTATCCCTGTGATTCCTCTGTCATTTCCACAGAACCACTAAATAGGGTGGGTTCTATGAAATACTTACGAATGGCCATTGATGCAAATTTGAAGTGGACGCTTCACATTTCAAACTATATGAAGAAACTACGCCGGCCATCATGTCAGATACGAAAGCATCGGCATTTTATCCTTAAACAGTGTTATTTTCCTTTTTGTTTATCAATGTTTTACCTGTTCTACTTCACTTTTCCCCTGTTATTTTTGCTGGCCTAGTGAAGTAATTTTTTAGTATTCTTCTTGGAGGCCTATCTATTATCAGTCGGGTATCTTTCATACACTTAACTGAACTATTTGCCGATTTGTGCGAACTACACCTGGCCGCATGTGAAAATTTCGCTCACAAAATCTTTGCAGACAGCATTCAGCCTTTATATAGTGATCTATGCGAATGTAACTCTCGCTTCTACAGGTTCCTCATTTCGATTCATATCCTCTCGTATTAACCTCTACAAAATCTCTACCGTTCCATATCTGGCCCGAATCCCCACAAACCGGGCACGAGTATTAGCTGGATTTATTGACAATTTTGTTATGTCATCGTCCTTCTCTTCAGCCAATGAATTCCATAAGTTGTAAGGTGCAAATCTTTTTTGATTGAAATGAGGACGTCTGTCTACACAAAGTATGGTCAGATGCAAATACGAATATAAACAGCGTGATAGAAAAGACGTTTTGAAGAACAATACTTGAAGTTATTATGTCACAATATATTCATATCATCACGCTTTCACCATGCGCAGATTATGCTCATTTCGTGTGCCACAAGGGATACTCTGTTTTTTTCGCGCGCTCGTAGTGGGATCAGCCCCTGACATCAAGTGCCGGGTGGTAAAGTTCGCGCACGTACTAATGTCAAAAGTTCCATTTTACTGAGGATGGACTGGAGAAAAAATTGTGAAAATAAATGAGTGATTTTTTCCCATTGTCCTAGCGCTCCTTTGAAACTACGGCAAATAGTTCAGCAATTGAGGGATTTGCCAAACGCAAACATGACCCGCAAAACATCCAGTAAGACTTGCTCGTTTCTTCTTATAATGTTTTATGAAAGCCTCTTTGGCTGATTTGAAGTTCCTACATAGAATCTATTGTAATGCCTTACCAGGTTCTCCTGCTGATAACCCCTTCGCGATCTCTTCGTTCAGACACTATTTCCTCTAGCCATAGCAACATGATTTGGCCTTCTGGTCCCCATTTCCTAAGGACATTCTTGGTTCGTTCTACGAGCGTGTCCGGACTTTTGGTATCCGGACGTCTGGTCGAACGGACACTTGGTCGCCAGACACTTGGATGACTGAATTACATTATATTCACTTAAGCCTGTCAAATGCCACACCCTCAGAAAGTGGATTAGGCGCAGCCCGTCTCTTTAACCTTTCTTGGAATTTATAGTGAACACCAGGTAATCCAGAATTATAAAGGCATGCAGTGACCACGAATCGGTAAGCGAAAAGGCTTGCAATATGCTGTTACACAAATGCATCACAGTCAAATTCTATAACCCGTTGTGACCTCACAACAGTTTCACACCGGAAATCCTAGAGCCGAAGGCTTGATGCTAAGGTCAACTGGAATAGCAGTGCGGTCTAAAACGGCAGTGCCCGGTGAATCTGATATTCAAGCTTTCGTCCTTTTAGAGGTAATAGACACTTGATCCACTAGACTAAATGTCCATTCGACCAAAGGTCCAGCGATCAAATGTCCGGCAGTCAGAAGTCCGGGTGCCTTCTACAAGTCACCTTTATTTCGCTACCTCAAGTCTGCCCCCGAACATTGCTGGTGTATTCTAATTAATGACGTCCATGCACCTTGGTCACGTGCACATTCCCTCCACAATGGCCTCTTTCGGTATGCCCTATTTACTATTTAAACCACGTTACTGCAAGATACATGTATTTTGGGAGCACGAACGCTACATTTTAGTGATAACAAGAACTCAAGACTATTGCATATATTCTTCATAAATACACATGTTTATACTAAACACATTTTGTGAGAAATCACTTTTTAGGATAGGACTTAAAAAACCCAACCGGCCGTTATCCAACTCCTCAGATTGCCAAGCTATTTCCTAAGTTGACGTAATTTATATATCATCATTTCCGTATCATGTCTATGAAACGAATGCTGATGGCATTCGGAAACCAGTTTCATAACTCCGTCTATTGGATAATCGAAATGTTCTCGTTAGTCCAAAGGTGTCAAATACAATGTGCTATCATTTCAATTGATAGTCTGGGGACAGTTTGGTTCTTCACCTCAGGTCGCATGAAACCACTGGTCCACCCGATCGACGTCCGTCCGTGGGCGCGCGAGAAGTCGCACGACTGAGATCTGCGCCACTTTTGCACGGAAAGAGCGTGGTATGACAGGCAGTCAAAACGTAGAGTGGTCGGTCAAAGAGGCTTGTGACTATACCTTTTACACTTCAAATGAAGCCCTTGTAACTTCAACTGAAGTCCAAATGACATCACTCTGCCGACACTGACAAGATTGACTCCACAATGGTCACTTGTCACCTGTCCACGAAATCTCTTTGACCCATGATCATCTACACCGCGATAGCAAGTGTTGAGCAAAAATCTCATTGATACATCCAATGGTACGTGCGGAGGTCAAAAAGGGGGAGATGTGACCATTGAGTCAACCGCGTGATCGAAGGGAAAGGACCAGGGACAAATTGACACGGACAACACAGTGAAAGCGTTATTCGACCTTGATTCTCTCTCTCTGTATATATATATAAGTTCTGTTGCCAGTGATCACACTGTTTGACACTAGAACTTTCCACAAATGAACATTTTTGTCCAATTACTCCTCCCGTAGTGCACTGACAACGCAACTGTCGATAATTCTAGTCCATGAAATTTTCACTCAATTCATAACTTATTGACGATGATGTTTGATAAACTTTTTACACTGACATCTTTCCTTCCTATGTTCAATATACTCACTCACTTCTCTCTGCAATTAATGCTGGGAATAATTTTACTGGTAGGAGGTTGAATTTGATTATTTATTGTCATTCTTCATGCAGGAAAACCCATTTGTTTTTCTCTACTACGGTCTGTGCAAATCTGTGCGACCACACTCATGGTCTGGGCTTACCTCTATATACCGGTTATTTTTATTTCTACTTTTTCGATATTCTCATCATGGGTATATCAATATTTGGATGCCATGCTTGTGGCGACGAACGGTGAACTGGAACTGAAAACACTGAACTACGATAAAGTTTTCCTTTCATTATCACGTAGGGTTTGATCCTCCTCTAATATACTCAAGTGTAAAGAACCATGGATCAGTTTTGGAAATCAACGCCTACTACTATTCAATCAGTTTTCTAGCATTATCGTAAATAGGTGCGGACGTGCTGTGCTGCATTCAAGCAGTGTGTACGCGTCATGTTATATTTACCGCTCGTGGTTATTTTCTCCAAGAAGATCATTCGCCATTCCTGCAGGCTCATGCACCCCTCAGGATCCGCGGAAATCGTCCGCGTGCGCTCCTTTCTGGTTTCAACATTGATAAATTCCTTCAGCACACTCCATATCAGTTCAATCGGATTAAGGGTGGGTGGATACGGCGCAGGTCTGAGGATTGCCGCTAAATCCCCCAAGGCGCATTGTCACAGACAATGACAAACGATTTCTCTGTGTGATCCATAAGGCTACCCACAAGACCGTTCTACAATTGTAGACATATTGCTGAGGTCTACGATCCTTTTTTGTTAGTCAGATCAATCAGACCGTTAGTATTCATTGCACTTATCATATGCAGATTTTTACCGCGGCAGCCTGCAACTGGTATTCGTGCCCTCATCTCCCTTGGGGCTTTACCAAAGTTTCGTGAACAGTGCAGAATAAAGTTTGTTTCGTCAATCCATATGATCTCATGATTGTGTGCCTCATACCACTGTAGATGTTCTACGCAACTGTGTCAACGAACGTTAGAAGAATCTAATGCACATGGCTCTTTTTGTTCTGCTTTTTACGCAATGAAGTCATGGTTACGAATATTTGAAGAATTATCTCGAACGTTATCAGCTGTCCATTAGGATGTTGATAGAAACATCCTGTGCATACTCGACCTTGAATCTGATTTGCAGAGATGAAAGCGTTATTATATGCTCTGTTTCAATCCAGGAAATTAACTCCTCTACTTCATGATACGACAAACGCTTGAAACGTTTTCCATCATGGGTAAACATGGAAGGTGCTTGCTTGTTTTTCGTAAAACAAGTCACTGTAGTTTTCTCTTGATGCCGAGTGATTAAGCCACCAAGCACCAGTTGCCCCCAGCATCACACGGGATCAAGACACGTGACTTGATGTCAGGTGTATGAAATGCTCGTCTCGTTGCCCGACTCATCTTCGTTAAAATGAACTGAGCATTTCACGATCAACCAGGCTTCATACAGAACACAACTTTGTTACGTGTATGGATTGGCTCAGTTTTGTAGGGCTATATATATATATATATATATATATATATATATATATATATATATATATATATATATATACAGAGAGAGAGAATCAAGGTCGAATAACGCTTTCACTGTGTTGTCCGTGTCAATTTGTCCCTGGTCCTTTCCCTTCGATCACGCGGTTGACTCAATGGTCACATCTCCCCCTTTTTGACCTCCGCACGTACCATTGGATGTATCAATGAGATTTTTGCTCAACACTTGCTATCGCGGTGTAGATGATCATGGGTCAAAGAGATTTCGTGGACAGGTGACAAGTGACCATTGTGGAGTCAATCTTGTCAGTGTCGGCAGAGTGATGTCATTTGGACTTCAGTTGAAGTTACAAGGGCTTCATTTGAAGTGTAAAAGGTATAGTCACAAGCCTCTTTGACCGACCACTCTACGTTTTGACTGCCTGTCATACCACGCTCTTTCCGTGCAAAAGTGGCGCAGATCTCAGTCGTGCGACTTCTCGCGCGCCCACGGACGGACGTCGATCGGGTGGACCAGTGGTTTCATGCGACCTGAGGTGAAGAACCAAACTGTCCCCAGACTATCAATTGAAATGATAGCACATTGTATTTGACACCTTTGGACTAACGAGAACATTTCGATTATCCAATAGACGGAGTTATGAAACTGGTTTCCGAATGCCATCAGCATTCGTTTCATAGACATGATACGGAAATGATGATATATAAATTACGTCAACTTAGGAAATAGCTTGGCAATCTGAGGAGTTGGATAACGGCCGGTTGGGTTTTTTAAGTCCTATCCTAAAAAGTGATTTCTCACAAAATGTGTTTAGTATAAACATGTGTATTTATGAAGAATATATGCAATAGTCTTGAGTTCTTGTTATCACTAAAATGTAGCGTTCGTGCTCCCAAAATACATGTATCTTGCAGTAACGTGGTTTAAATAGTAAATAGGGCATACCGAAAGAGGCCATTGTGGAGGGAATGTGCACGTGACCAAGGTGCATGGACGTCATTAATTAGAATACACCAGCAATGTTCGGGGGCAGACTTGAGGTAGCGAAATAAAGGTGACTTGTAGAAGGCACCCGGACTTCTGACTGCCGGACATTTGATCGCTGGACCTTTGGTCGAATGGACATTTAGTCTAGTGGATCAAGTGTCTATTACCTCTAAAAGGACGAAAGCTTGAATATCAGATTCACCGGGCACTGCCGTTTTAGACCGCACTGCTATTCCAGTTGACCTTAGCATCAAGCCTTCGGCTCTAGGATTTCCGGTGTGAAACTGTTGTGAGGTCACAACGGGTTATAGAATTTGACTGTGATGCATTTGTGTAACAGCATATTGCAAGCCTTTTCGCTTACCGATTCGTGGTCACTGCATGCCTTTATAATTCTGGATTACCTGGTGTTCACTATAAATTCCAAGAAAGGTTAAAGAGACGGGCTGCGCCTAATCCACTTTCTGAGGGTGTGGCATTTGACAGGCTTAAGTGAATATAATGTAATTCAGTCATCCAAGTGTCTGGCGACCAAGTGTCCGTTCGACCAGACGTCCGGATACCAAAAGTCCGGACACGCTCGTAGAACGAACCAAGAATGTCCTTAGGAAATGGGGACCAGAAGGCCAAATCATGTTGCTATGGCTAGAGGAAATAGTGTCTGAACGAAGAGATCGCGAAGGGGTTATCAGCAGGAGAACCTGGTAAGGCATTACAATAGATTCTATGTAGGAACTTCAAATCAGCCAAAGAGGCTTTCATAAAACATTATAAGAAGAAACGAGCAAGTCTTACTGGATGTTTTGCGGGTCATGTTTGCGTTTGGCAAATCCCTCAATTGCTGAACTATTTGCCGTAGTTTCAAAGGAGCGCTAGGACAATGGGAAAAAATCACTCATTTATTTTCACAATTTTTTCTCCAGTCCATCCTCAGTAAAATGGAACTTTTGACATTAGTACGTGCGCGAACTTTACCACCCGGCACTTGATGTCAGGGGCTGATCCCACTACGAGCGCGCGAAAAAAACAGAGTATCCCTTGTGGCACACGAAATGAGCATAATCTGCGCATGGTGAAAGCGTGATGATATGAATATATTGTGACATAATAACTTCAAGTATTGTTCTTCAAAACGTCTTTTCTATCACGCTGTTTATATTCGTATTTGCATCTGACCATACTTTGTGTAGACAGACGTCCTCATTTCAATCAAAAAAGATTTGCACCTTACAACTTATGGAATTCATTGGCTGAAGAGAAGGACGATGACATAACAAAATTGTCAATAAATCCAGCTAATACTCGTGCCCGGTTTGTGGGGATTCGGGCCAGATATGGAACGGTAGAGATTTTGTAGAGGTTAATACGAGAGGATATGAATCGAAATGAGGAACCTGTAGAAGCGAGAGTTACATTCGCATAGATCACTATATAAAGGCTGAATGCTGTCTGCAAAGATTTTGTGAGCGAAATTTTCACATGCGGCCAGGTGTAGTTCGCACAAATCGGCAAATAGTTCAGTTAAGTGTATGAAAGATACCCGACTGATAATAGATAGGCCTCCAAGAAGAATACTAAAAAATTACTTCACTAGGCCAGCAAAAATAACAGGGGAAAAGTGAAGTAGAACAGGTAAAACATTGATAAACAAAAAGGAAAATAACACTGTTTAAGGATAAAATGCCGATGCTTTCGTATCTGACATGATGGCCGGCGTAGTTTCTTCATATAGTTTGAAATGTGAAGCGTCCACTTCAAATTTGCATCAATGGCCATTCGTAAGTATTTCATAGAACCCACCCTATTTAGTGGTTCTGTGGAAATGACAGAGGAATCACAGGGATAAGCCGAACGAGAACGGGTAAATATGCATTCAAAGCATTTGGACAAATTTAAGATTAAACCCGAACGAACGGGGAAATCATAAATACGAAATAGACTACTGGTAAAGTTACTGAAGTCTTGGGTCATGGAAGCAGCTTGACAAAGAGCCACATCATTGGCATATTTAAATAAACGCGAAGCAGAACTGGATGGAAGATCACTAAAGTGGGTGAGAAATAAACGGGGCGAAAGCACAGCTCCCTGTAGCACTCTTGAATTATTCACCAAGGTCTAGGATATTTTAAAACCCAGTCGAGTGCACTGAGTTATTTTGGTAAAATAATCAGACACCCATGGTAATAAAGGTGTGGGACAGTCAAGAGATTCCAGTTTGCGAAGGAGGAAGGATCGCGGAATAGAATCAAAAGCTGTTGAGTAGTCTAGAAAGGCGCGTCTCACAGACTATGCTGATGTACCCAAAGATTTTGTTATATGGTGGAATAAGGAAGTGATAGGATTCACAGTGGAGCTGTTCGGCTTATAGGCAAACTGTAAGGGGTCATTGGGAGAGTTTACAGAAGAATTCAATTTTTTTAGAATGTCATGCTCTGTAAGTTCAAGACTAACTGAAGTTGATGCAGTGAGGCGAAAGCGTTTAGCTATGACAGCAAAATTACAAGGATTTTGTAAAGGAACAATAGTGAATGGTCTTCAAAAGTCGTAAGTAGGAAGTGAGCACAAAGATTTGTTTAAAATGAAATTAAATGCATCGGTCATGGCAGCAGCTACATGTCTCGAAATTGATGACGATATGTCATCATAACCAATACCTGAGGTTATTTTAGAAGTAAGAAGAAGCTTACTACTCCTTCTGTAGCGAACGAGGTTGCGTACACGCCATCTTGGAGAGTCATTTGATGGATGAATGAACACACAGTTGCTGATGTCAACGTCCGTAGCGAATTTCACTTGTTTCGCTATCAGTCCACAAAACAGCCGACTGGTTTGCCGTAGTCGGTTACTGATGTGGCTGCATAGGAGTTAAGCAGCAAAGGGCGAGTCAGTGCGTTTGATTTGTTTATTTGTCAAAGGGGAAATGTGTCTTACTTTAGAATTGTCCCTGGACTTGTAGAAATATTCCTCCCGTCACCTTAAGGATTTCAACATCGGAGAAGTGGCACGGCCGTTACAGAGGAATAGTATTTCTAAGGGGCAGAACTAGTCGAGGATTAAATTTATCGTCTTTACGAAAAGTGTGACATTGCTACATAGCGATGATTCGAAAGAACATGAGGAAGATGAATGAGAAAGGGATTTCTGTAGGAGAATAATGTTGTCACGTGAAAAACTTCGGGGACGGATTTTCATTGGGCTGGTTTGCCTGACAGAGTGGAAAGTAGACTTGGAATATACGTTGGGCCTCAACACAAGAAAGGGGAGAAGGAAAAACGACCCACAATAGATTGATGACAGTTCCCTTTGATGTATTGATAACTCGTGCAGCATCATTAACCCTGGGCAAAAACGTCGGTATGAAAGTTACGAAATGGTGAGTAAATTGACTGAATTGAACTGGTGTAAAATTGATCGTCCGAAACGATGAAAGTGCACAAACTGTAAAACATTTGTAATTCCTACCTGAAATTTATCATAAAACCTCATGCACGATGAGCTATGTCTACGAAACACACCGGAGTATACACGATCCGACTATCACGGTTGCTTAATCCGTGTCCGCAGGTGCCGAAGACCCACATGCGGGTAGAGTAGCAGGCACTGAACACGGTTGGGGTTAAACAACAGCTATCTCTACATACATAAAAGCTGGTTTCAATCCATCTCTAGCAACCGTTTCTTGCTTACCTTTACGTTCTACGATGTAACAGTTGTCGTTGCATTCTAGAACTTGATGCGGGCCTGAGTAAAGAGCATGAATCAGGAGCTGTTTACTACGTGTACGTAAAAGTAAAGTGCGTAAAAGTAGATGATTCTCCAGATATGTCCGCTGGTACTATAAGCTCTCTAGTGGATGATGCGTGTAGGTCTTGCATATGCTGAGTTAGGCGTTGGATGTAGTCGAGATAGGTAAAAGGCAGTGATGGTTCGGGTGCAGCCAGTTTCCCGAGCAACTGAGGGGGACATTCAAATAATAATTGTACAGCCGTCGAATGCAGGTCGGCGTTCACCGAACTCCGAATACCTAGTGAGACAAAAGAAAGGGCCTCATTCCATCCCGGGTTTGTATAAACTCTTAAAGCAGCTCTGAGTTGTCTGTCAAAACACTCATTCAAGCCGTTGGTGGCTGGATGGTACGTATTTGTCCTAACTTGTCTGCATCCTAATGCATTCATCAGGGACACAAAGGACCACTGGAAGTGGGTTCCTTCATCAGTGGTCACAAAAAAAGCATGCAATTGGAGCTATCCGTCGTTCTAGAACATCACGTGCTGTTGTTTCAGATGAGCAGCCGCTTAAAGGTATCGCCCGAGCTCACCTCGAAGAGCGGTCGCTAAAAGTTAAGGGATAAGTAATGCCACTGGATGAAGGTAGAGGACGTACTAGATCGACGTGCACGTTGTGAAAACGTGTGTTTGGTTTAGCTAACTTGCTGACAGGACTTTCTGTGTGTAGGTGTACTTTATCTCGGTGATATTCTAAACAACTGCATGCCCATTCACCAATGTTTTTGTTTATTTTCAACCACACGAAACGATCATTTGCGAGCTTAATCGAGGCTCACATGCCAGGGCGTGAAAAAAAATTCAGTATTCTGAAAACGACCCTACGCAACATAACGTTACCAGTGAACGAGGAGAGTTTTGTGTCTTGTCGTACAATATCGTTCCATTCGATAAAGTGAGTGGCACTGGTTCAAGTTTTGGAGAGCTGCAGCAACAACGTTTCTCGACTTCTGGGTCATCTGCTTGTGCTGGAGCAACAGCTGTTAAGTCTATGCCACCGGTTGGAGTAATGAGATGGATGCATGAAAGTGCATCTGACACAGGGTTGAGCTCAGCCGGGATATGTCCCATATCTTCAGCGAATTGGGTGGAATGATCTATGTGACCGGATTCCCCGGGTCAGAATCGGTCTGTAGTTGACCGTGGAGTGAAGACTACTGGCTTGTGATTCGTGAAGGCAGTAAATTGCCTTACCTCTAGCGCTTGTTAGAAATGACGAGTAGTCACATAAACCGCTGGAAGTTCCCTACAGAATATATCTGGGTTCAACCGGCTGTAGAGATTGGAGAAGAATGATTAGGACTGCCAAGTACCCTCTACTTGCATAATATGATTCATCATGCAGTTCCAACGCTCGATTCATTATTGACAAAACGGTAGCATTTTACAGCTGTTTCATCCATTTTAGGAATCATCAGCAGTGCAAATCCACCGTGCTCCAACTGGGACTCGGATCCAGAGTGAACGATTGTGAGTCGAACACCAAATCACCATGCTATCAGGGTGGACTCTCAGCGGTTTGTCGGATATATATACAACAGGGGTCAATCGTTGTGGGGAAACAGGTTGTTACCGCTCTAAGCCAGTAAGAGAAGCGCGCTATATCATGTAGTGTACACGTTCAACAAGCCGTTGAGAACCAGCCTGGATAGCCTAGTGGTTGGAAGTTTCACTCACAGCCATTAATCTTGGGTTCGAGTCCCAGTGGATGTGCACTGCTAATGATTCCTAACAAACACGAACCAGCTGTGCAACGCTTCAGCGGTTTCAGTGGCGAGTAAAGCTTTCAGATTGCACGATAAATCAGATCATGCAAATAGTCTCCTACCATTCTTATAAATACCCTATATACTTTATTATCTGAGAGCGACAACAACAAAGTCTGGAGCGTAAGTTGACAATGACTGGAGCGCGCCTAATAAGTGGTGTTGTGTTGGTTCATGTAGTCACGTGCGCAATCAGACAGCCTCACACGAACGGAGCGTTATTGACTGCCTATTGATTGACGCCTGTTCGCTGCTATGGCTAATTACACATGCATCCACATACGTGCGCACATCACAATGACTTCACCCACGGACGGCATGCTCTAACCAGTCAGGCTTTGGCAATAAGCCGTGCAGGCTTGTTGATTCGTTGATGTTGAGCAGTCCTGCATGACCGCACTCGATCGCAAATTCTGCTTGCAATTAATAATAGATTCACTTGCTTGCTTGCCCGCCTACGAGCGAGTTTTCCGATGTGCCAAGGGACGAATTTGTTGCATAGTGTGTCCTCCGTTAATTCCGAAGACAACAATGTGCAACAGTGGTTATGTTGGAGATAACTGGTTTAATTTCAGCAAAGCAGAAGGAGCACTCTAAGGGAATTCGAACATCTTCCTTTTACCGCGAAGTGAACCCATAAGAGATCGTCATAACTGGGCACACTCAGGAAGGAAAGCACTCTAAAAATTAACTACGCAAGCAAACTGTCGGAGCGTTTTAACAGAAGACGGTTCGGGATGTACAAGAATAGCCTGTAATTTTTCTTTCGTAGACGAAACGCCTGAGACTGATAAAGTGCGACCTAGGAAAGTAACACATCTCGCAACGTTCAAAAAGCGCTCATGGATGCACAATGTAGACGTCGGGGATTGAACTGGCGAGTAAGACATTGTCTAAATTGGCGTGAACTCCCACGAACTCTTGGGAGACTTTGAGTGTGTGATCAAACGAAATCTATGCAAATGAAAACCATCCAACCACTTTGATTTGTTGTGAGGTTTTGAAATTGCCTAGCAATCCAGCCTGTTGCTATTGTTTAGTGCCCGATAATCGCCAAAAAGACCGTTAGTCGTTAACGGACATTTCGGGTGCTATATGTTGCGAGGATCCCCACAGAAGACGGTCCAGTAATGCCGAAATCCAGCAAGTAACAAAACTGGGCCTCGGCTGTTTTGAGTATGTTGGATGGTGAACCGAAGGAACGACTGTGACTATATATTACAGTACGCCTGTCAGCATCTGTGGTGTTTGTTAGGTGGGAATAATTCAGGAAACTCATGCAACAGCCTCTCGTAGCGGTCTGTAGAAAGGGATAATTCATCTAACGTCGATGCATTGCCAAAAGCAACTAGGTTAGCTTGAAGATCATTTGGAATTACTTCCACCCAACAAGTCTTGGGGTTAGTGGCCCGCCTCCGCATGAAATCGCGATGCTGTGTAGGCTTCTGGATACCATGGTCACCAGGCTTCATACCGAACACCAAATGCTCAATCCGATTTTCCGCTGCCATATCGATTCTCCTTAATATTGCTTCCCGCAATATGTCGTACGGAGACATCTCAGGTAGGTCACATCTAATATCTCTAATTACTGGGGCCAAAGCCAAGGCAAGTTTTTAACCCGACATGTAAATTATGTAGCTTGGATGGTTATGCGGGCCTTTCGAAATCGTTGTTCGACCTGAACCAGCCAAAACTATGGGTTTGCAGGAATCCTCATATGTATTGAGAATATACCGAAATGTTCCGAGTCCTTTACTTCTTCACCGTCTAATGAGGAAGTTTCCTATGAACATGTCGTTTTGAGCGATAAAAAAAGCTCAGGTTGATATGAAGTTTGGGAGAGTACTCAGGTTATTCAATGAAATTCTGAAATATTCCTAATCAAAACAGGTTGATGGAATACTCAAAGTAGATTCAAGGAACAGATTTACTTCAGTGATGGCAAAATCTACGGTAAAGCACCAAAAGACGGTGCCCTGGTGCTGGAATTTAGCGTACTAAGAAAAGGACCTGGATGGCACACGGATACACTTGATATTTCTAGGCATGAAGCGCTGGTAAGCAGAAGAACAAAACCATGATCCACAGAGACATAATGAGAACCTTCAGAGAAAAAAAGGCACAGTGAGAAGCAGTCAGTGAAGACTCATAAACCAGGAAGAGCTTGGTAAGGGAGTGACATAGCAAGGTTTACACAGGGATCAGCAATATGAATGCTGATTGCCAGTGTCGCTACACTACTCCATTTCTCCTCATCGCTCGCTGACAACAGCGTACGACACAACAGCTTGATTCCTCACATTATAAGTGGTTCGAATTCGAAGGCCTGGACAACCAATTCACTATTGGTGTATATAGTTTTCATCTACGGCTCACAAGCGAATCGGACAGTATATCTACTCAAACTCTTGTAGTCTCTAGTGGATATTGATTTGAAAATCCCGTCTTCACAATAGTACTTCCCGAAGCGAAAGTCTCGTTCGTCCCAATGCGATCCATCATTAAAAACAACCGCAGCGAAAGCTCAGTCAATCACATCAGCATCACATGCCACTGACTTTACTCATTCAATTTCGGACCCTCTCACTGTGAACTTCAGCAACTGTCGTTCGAGTAGCCGCGTGATCGATAACAATCGGTGTTTGCGCTTTCAATGTTCACCCATATTTACTTCAGCAAAAACGAGTGAAGTGTTTCCAACCGGTTTTGGGTTTTGTTCAGTTCATTTTGGTATCATGCGTAAACCAGCTAGACACACCAATAAATGAATTTTGTTTAACCCGCATCACTTCATTGGTCGAATGGATAGACAGGAGTGCACAAGTGGATCACACTAGTTGATCCGAACAGTTTGGATAGAGTTGTGGGGTGTGGAGTGACTTTAATTTGAGAGATCAACTAGAAAATCAATATCTACCTATTTATATGAGTACTTACGCCGACCCAACTACTTCCGACATACTGTTTTGGTAATGAAACAGGTGTCTCAAAGGAAACGTGGCCCAGCCAAGTGTCAAATAGCAATACAATATAGCTCATTTCGGCCTTGCCATTGATCACTTCTATATGGCCATCTAACATCGTTAAATAGTCTTCAAGGTAATTCCATTTTCCCATCGAGTGTTCTTAGTTTCAGTACGACAGTTCACTTTGCCTTGAAAATCATGCTCTTTGGTTTCTTCATTACTTTTTAAAGGACAGCCTTCCAGTGGTTGAGTGACTCGCGGAGTAGAAACCGGGAACCCAAGTTAGCGAAAGCGATTTCGTAATCTAGATGTACTAGGAGACAATCAGTCAAAACTAGAGGCCTATGTACTTCAATGCGGGGGCACTCCGGCCAAAATTTGACAAGTGATCTGGTCGGGCGACTTTTATTCCACCATTTCCAGTTGACTAAATTCAACTGGGTGTCTCGTAACCAAGCTCGAATGTGAATCCCGTTCTACTTTACCTGCGTTTGCACACATGGTCAAATCTAATAAATACTAATGACAAGTTATGCAACCAAATTAATTGAAAAATAACTCGGAGATGGATGTCTTTACCCCATCCCCGAAATCGAATCAACCTGAGTGGCATTCCAATAAAGTGCTAACGTCATTTTCGCGAATCTCCCTAAGGGTTAAATGACTTGTGCATGAGTGTGACTGTGTGTGTGTGATTTTTTCCAATCAACCATTTGATCAGTGGGCCGAGACATTCCGTGCTCATGGTTCGGTTTGTGAATAGAACGCTTATGGATTTGGAGACAGTGGTACTGCTAACCGTCTCCATCCTGCATTCAAGGCTTATCAGTGCGTAAGAATCGTACACAAGTGTGGTCAGGACCGTTTCAAATGTTAGCCAAGGGGCAAGCAGTATTACGATTTAAGCAGGTACAGGTGACCAATCACGATCAGTGGATAGCAATGGTGTAAAACGGCAGTTCAAGGCGTGAGACAAAAGGAGATGGAGGAAGAAGAGTGAACATGGCACGCCAAACGGATGACATAAAAGGTCGATCAAACGGATGATATGACGGGACTGAAGCGTGATAACGTGATGACGTCAATGGAGCTTGTATAAAATCCCGTGAATGGTGAACGAGGAAACAGTGAGGCTGTCGGTATCCGCCTCCACAATCTCCTCCGAGTGCTCAAAAACAATTTGCGTGTGCTCCTAACCTGCCCCGGCCCTCCCTGCATCCTACAATACGAGAAGGGTATGCACCATTGATGATTTCTTACAAGAGCGAAAATCGAGTCTGGTGCTTCCGAGTGCAGGTTGGTCGCATGATCTGAGGTTTGCGAGTGAAACGTGGAGTCCAAAGAACAGTCAACCAAACAAAGATTCACCAATCTTACACACTACTCGCAAGTAATTGTGTGATATAAATACGCCATAAGCCAGATGAAAACTGACACAGTACGTCCGGTTTTGATTTCAGCCTGGATTACAACCGTTTTCTTTACCCTTTTTGTTACTAATAATCTCTATCCCTTCCTATTCGTCTAACTGGTCCAAAACTTTAACTTGTTAATACATGTTGTAATGTAATGGCACGATTATGAAACACTAGAAACGAGCTTGTTCTCCAAACTGTGTTCTCCAAGTGTGAATAAAGTTGATGATTAAATGATTTGGATCATGGCGCCCGGTGGTAAGTGATAACTGGGGCAGAAATTTTGCATTAGCCATAAAGCCAGTTAGAAAGAGGGTTCATTGATTAACGATAGGATCAGATAAACCCAGTAAATAGGCCGAGTACTCATGTGAGTTAGACAAACAAACAGAGGCTAGTAAACAAGCCACACAAAGAGTACACGAGCGGACTGGTACACTGAAGTGGAGGAAAGTCGGGTTAAAATTTAATCCATTTGAACCAGGGAACTGAGTCGAAGTCAAACAGATCGACGGTGGTGATCTCCCGAAGTTCATAGACCGAGCACATGGAGAACACGGACAAGAGAACACAAATTTTGCTCCGAATGGGAACTTCATTATCCAAAATAGAGACTTGCACTTTCCTTTTATTATGTGATAATCGGACAGCATTTCACGGTCAATTTAAGACTCCCCTTTCACGAAAGTGACCAAATTTTTCAACGTTATTGATCTCGGCTAGACTCAAATGCGCAGATTGATGCCACCTGCGCATTAGTAACGCTTATGTTCGATCAGCAAAGCTACAAGACCACATGGGTGGTTTCGAGTAATTCACACACAAAAACTATTAGCACACGGCGACCATCATCTTGAATTAGTAATCTAGCTATGTAATAATCAGTGGGCAACTGTTGAACACACCAGCACGGTTTCATCAATGGTTATGGGTAACTAACGTGATTCGTTTGTGAAATGTCCCAAACCACCTGTGAGGTCTCGTTTTTCAACTGGCAGAGAGCAGGTTCTACTGCAGTATGATTCACACCCGTACATGGGTTCACGTCCCTAGGAGGCTGACGACCTTTATCTTTCATTTGCCGTTGTTTTAAAACTCCCGTTTGGACTGTAGACGGAGGGTGGGATGAGTAATCGGGGACTTTAAATCTCATCTGCGTCTTATGTTCAAAACTTGATACTCCCATTCATAAGAACGATCGTCCTTAATATCGGCTCGTCAAGGACAATTCATGCTAGCTTCATTTTCATTTTCAGACAACTTTTTGGTTGGGAATTTTTGACGATTTTTACCAGGGACACTGCGGTACTAGATAACAATTTCGACACTTTTCGGCTGCAATTGGAATATCCGCTTCGCGTGACACGAATTAACAACAATACCTCAGCATACTGCTGAAAAGCTAGTTTCCATTGAGCTGATTTGCATTTATTTCAATGACTTGCATCATTCAACTGAAGTTCTTAGTGAAACTAAGAATCATGCGATCAGTCGCACCGGTGAACTCTGAGCTCACCGAATATCCTGTTATCCGAGAAACGGGGCCCAACTACGACGCACAAAATGCATACATGAGGCATCTTCGAAAGCACCTATCTAAAGTGCGAATGCACTACGGGATGTGGTCCACGTAGGGTTTATTGTGTTTTGAATTTCAGATCCTAAGCCTGATTGGTCGGACTGAACGGATGGGTTTGGAGGTACGGACATGCACGCGACTCAGTTTAATTTGTGTTGACCAATAGTGAACTACCGTTGTGTAAACTAAATCACGGTTCCAACAGCTATTCATTTATCAAGTTTTGGAACTAGTGACTGTGTTCATCGAATTCACGTATGTCGATATTTTTGTAAGGTCTTTGTGTAGTTTGCATTCCCATTTTTCTCCATTCTCATCCATCAATAAATCGTACATTTGCGCAGTTGAGAAGGCCATAGATACCACATCACCACTTCCGTTATTACATTCCTCTAATAATTTACCTCATACCAAATATAGTCACTCGGAGCTCGAAGGCGTTCATTAAAACGTTTGCGCTTCTAGCTCAGGTAGTGCTTAGACCTGTATTGATGCGATCGACAGGTTTCTGTGAAATAATTTTTAACCACAAAAGGATTCGGAGCAAAATTAGTCTTATTCCTAGACGTATTGCGTATTACTGATAACAAAAGTGTTCCTATGGTTAGGTAGCCACTAACAGTCGTTTAGCAGTCTCTCGGTATTCCAGAAAGGTTCGTTTGCTCTACCTCAGGTCGCGGTCACCAAGTAATCGACAGTAACTACAAAATGGTTATATCAGTCGTAGTAGTAAGTCGGAGTATAGGGAAATTACTAGTGAAACTGCTCCTTATTAGGTTTTTCCTAATCATAGGTTTTAGCCACAGTTTTATATGGGCATTCATTCATCTAAATTAATCTCAATGAATTCAATGAGCAGCTGTCTGAAAGATAATCTGATGCGGTCCTCCATTTGAGCAATAGAGAAATTATCTTTTAGATCAGCAGTCAGTTTATCAAAATTCTTCGAATAGGCCATTGGAATTTTGTTAAAAAACAGCTACATAATGAACAAAACCTCGACAGTCTAAGCTTTACACACGTAAATCACGAATAACTAGTTCTCCCATTTTGATGATGCAGAACCATCTGCCAGTACCATCGGTATGGTTTACTTCATCCCTACTTTTGCTGTCATTTTGCCTGTCCAAAGGCTAGCGAGCTCAAATAATTTGAGCACGAGCCGTTTTCTTTCCACACTGACTGAAAAGAATTCCCGTGGAAATACATTTGAATTGCTTCTTTTTGCAATCGCAGCAAATTCTCAGTCATTTTTCAAAATCGATGTTACCAATATCCCCTCGGCCGATGATGAAACATTTGCGACTTAAACGCCACGCTCAGTGAGCAGAAGCAGATGGAAACATAGCAAGGTCACTCACCTTCAGACAGCTACGCGCACCCATCTCTCAGCTATAGCACGAGAGTACGAGCAAGACCATCACCCAATCCTTTTGATGTACTGATTTTACTGATTATCATTATTCTACCTCAACAATTTCACCGTTTACTTTCATTCAGTCTTATCGATAGTCACCACACTTTCAGTCTGATGCTATGGTCCCTTATCAGAAGAGATCTTCATGTGTTTTTTCGTTAGACAGGGTGAAAGTAAGAGTTTTGTCCCTTGGTTAGGGTGAAAGATGTGCGATAAAAAGAGTGTAACGTGCGGAAGACGATCAATTTCAAATTAATGATAAGCGTGGAATGGCCGGATATCCAGTGTAAAACGTGTCATTTGGTCGATAACTGTCACTAGCCTACAATCCTGGATCGCATCGGAAATTGAAAAACCTGACTTATTCTTTGTGAGCTGAGGTTAGGAGCACATTTCGATCGTTGAATTCGGAATTTCCAATTTACGTTCCGGACATAAGAGGGTTGTACAACAAGAAATCGGACTACTTTTTTGTTATTGTTGAAGATGCATTCACTGGAGATATCTGATAACACTGGATCATATCGGAGGTTTATCGGTGAGGCACGATTCACTTTCATTAACACTGCAAAATATGCTTGGTGTTCATATCTATTCGGAGTTACGTTTCACGTCAAAAAACGAAGTTGAACTCAGCGAGGTATTTGATTGTGAAATTACGCGCAAATGACAGTTTCAAGATCATGGCAAATATAGACCTCAATTCGTGGCGTCCTACAAAGAGTTCATCGGCAACTCAGTGTCTTACAGATAAAGTAGACGCTAAATGGCGAAAAGTAGATAGGGTTGAAAGCCAGTCATGGGTCAGATATCAAGTGAACAGAATATAGTTTCCGTTGCATAAAAAAGCGAGTTCGAGAACAGAAGACTGTAAACCAAATTAAATCAGTGGCACACACCGTGAAACCGCTGTCGAAGATGGTTTTTTAATTAGATACGAAGGTAGAAAAGTAGGACGAGTGTACGACATCCACGCGCACTAATGTACAAATCTGGTGTCATGTCCGTGGCGAAGTTCACTAATTAGTCTCGTTAAGCACAATGTGTAAAGTATGGGGCATAACGGGTCACTTAACCCATGGACAAATATCACACGAGAGAACGGTTCTACAACGATCGGAGTGTAAAACCGACCTGACTAACAAGAAACAAAAGAATTTTTGACAATGAGTCATAACAGATCCAACAGTCACCGAAGTCGGTTGTTAACGACAACATTCAATCCCAAACCTCTCTTAGTAGGTAAAGCCCGAGATCGAGTTGCATAAAAAGTGCGTAATGCAAAATCTCCGAGAAGATTTCGGAAGTGGTCGATTATCTTCGTACGACTTTACGACATAAATTTTCCAAATGACTGAGCGGCTATTCCGTGATAAAATCAATCCTAGCTTTTTAAATAAAGCTTGTACATTCGTAAGCAGCACCAGATCGCGGGAACAAACCAACGCTTGATGCTGCGGAGTCTTGAGTAAATAAGCGTACAATAAATGTCATTAATCGCGAATTACATGCACTAAAGCCGACTGAATGAAGATTAACGGTTTATTTGGAGCATTTAGTGGTTTTGTTGTCATATCTTTGATATAGCAAAATATCATATAGAAATGCAACGGATACTCTGAAGCGGTATGAATAAAGCTTCCTGTGTCCTATCGGCTGGAAACCCTGAATTGGATTCCCAAAGGGTACCTGACCTCTGATCATCGAGTTTCAACGACTGTGATCATTCAATTTCTCCTGTGTTCTAAGAGCAGTGCATTGGTTACAGAGGTGGATCAGACCCGTTCAAGTCCACTACACTGTTGACGGTTTTCCCAGCAGTGTGAGAATCAGTTCACTTGCAGATTGCGTATTTATTTTACCCCCTATTGATCAGTAGGCATCACACTTACATATTCAAGTACTTCTATTATTGATCGCCACACAATCGCAGCTCAAGTAATTGCTGCACAAGCTAGCCGGTCAGTTGCATCAGTAGTGCAAAGATGATACTTCAGAAACCATATTTCAATTTTTTTTCAGGTTACAAACAAATAGTGAACCACATGATCACCAATCAGCAACTCAAATTCAAGTACAAACAATCAAAAGTACACTCGGTGATTTCTTTATTTGCCTGAGGCAAGGAAGTTGACGATAGATTCAAAACCCTCTTTCTTTATTCATCATCCATATCGTCCTGTAAGATAACTCCCAGCAAATTCGTTAAGTGCCATCAGCAGCTTCTGATAAAAGTAAATTAGGACATTAGATTGTGCAAATGTTTCTCATAACATCTGTTATGTTTAGAAGCGAACACAGGGCCTAGAACAACACATGTATGGTCACGGACAAGCAACTGTTAAGCCACGCTTGTCACGTCAATAGAGAAGGATATATTTAGCAAAGGATTTGGTAGATGATTTGTGACTGGTGATGCATGAGGAGATCTCTGATCACAAATAACGGTGCTGTATGCGTACTCACGATCTAGGCAATAAGGCGTCTATGTACTTAAGCCGAAGTTAATGGACGTGAACAATGACTGTGGAGCGGAAAACGACGCTTAACCATCCAGACATTTTCGTGCTTCCGAGAACAGCTTCTGACTAGTGCTAAGCCTTCGAAAATTCGACCGATCTGTGGCGTGATCTACGGTTCGATCACAGTTTGTAAAATCCCATTCCAGTAAACCTTATCATACTACTAATGTTCAGTCATTTCATATTAAAATGCACTGTACACGTTCGGTTGGTATTTTTCGAATGTAAATGTTGATCAAATAATTAGTTTTCAAAAATTTAGACCAGTGTACTTTGCAATTTTTGACGCTATCCTTACGGATTCTAATGCGTGCTCCTTTTCTGTTTTTGTTCAGTTGAAAATACTAGTAATAATATCATAGGTACAGGGATATGGGCAACTATCTTGCCGGCCAGAACCTCATCCTTAAAGCTCAAGAGCAACTCCGGAACCCCAGACAGTCACATCTATTTTCAGGAAACGGTGTGTGGCAAGCACAGATCTGTCTTTTCGGTACTTCACATCAAGCCGAAACGTTACACGTACATTCTGTTTCATGTAAAATTGGTAAAACAAATAAATAGTCTAGATCGCTCATAGAAATTGGCAGTAGCAGTTGTCAGTCTGACCATAGTGCACTCGTGTGGACGATTTTGTCACTGGTTTTGCCGACTGCGTATTTCGGTCTGAGAATCTTGCCCACATTTGGCCAACGAAGAAGCGGAGCCTTGACAAACTGTTCTTGCGAACACAGGATTGGTCGGTACAGCCTGATTGCAATCGCCTCGGCTGTAGAAAGGGTTCGTTGTCTAACCTTTTTGTAGCTGCGTTGTGACACTTGGTGGATGAACTTGGATGCTCCTTCTCGTGTTAGTTGAGGCCCCGCATCGATCGTATGGGCCAAGAGGGCATTGGTCTTGTGTTTTTCTTTCGCTAGCCGGCTAGGGCGATGCTCTTGCACTCGCTCAGACAGATGCTTAGTTGTTCTTCCTAAGTATTCCCCTCCACAGGAACATGAATAAGAGTATGCACAAAATGAGGTCAAATGGCTTGGTAGTCTGTCTTGGAGTCTCAATCGCGAGTACAGACTGGTGTTGAATGAGATCCTAAGTTTCACGGCGTTGAATGTATTTGCTACCACATGAGACAGTATGGCTCTGCGTTTCAGATGACACGTCTCCCTTAAATTCCATGTTTATGTAGATGGGCTTTTCGAGACATTTGGGTATTAACGTCAAGATACAGAGTCCTTATGTTGTCCGAAGAAATCCTCTGAATACCCGTTCTGTCGTAAATCATTGCAGATCGTTTCTATCGTATCCGAGAGTTTGTTTTCAGAGCATACATGACGCTTTCTGCATATAAGACATCAGGCTAAGTTTGGTTTCTACTGCATGGGTACGAGATTTTGAAAATTAGTATACTGCGCCTGCCAGGAAATTCTTGTTGTCTTCGCGGTCCATTCGCGCACCCACCAACTTAGCACATATTCCGCGCTCACTTTTTGCAACTGCTATTTCAATTTGCTAGCTGGTAGCGCGGCTCTCAACTTGACTGTTGCTCTATTTGGATTAATAAATTCTACCAACAAAGTTGGCTAAATAATTCCGGTTTAGCCTCTACAAAATTAAACACTGATTGTAAGATAGCTTCTCTATCCAAGCCAGTTCAAAGCCACATGCAAAACACTGGATCAGACTGTGACGGTACGCGTAAATGACATCTACAAGATAATAGCATTTATAAACTTCACTTCGTGGAGCCCCTAAAGGAGCTCGCTGGAGGGTGATGATGCAGATAACAAACAGATAACACACTACAACAGTGAAGAGGAGAGAAAAGAACATTACGGCGGACGAAGGCTAAAAGGTCGAGCTGATAGACTACCGTTGCCATTACTTAGCAAAATAAACTGAAAAACCGAAGGCGAATACTGCAGCACAGCGGGAAGCGTCGGTCAATCGAACAGGGTTGTCCAATCGGATGAGAGGTAGGTGTAGACAGTCAGTAGGTGCCAAAGTACAGATCCAGAGCGCAACGGACACGTACGCCAAGGGGAAGAAATGTACCAGTTTAAGACAACCCGTGGTAACAAGTAACAAAATGTGGTTCGAAAAGGGAGCATAGCAGATTTAGCACTGGGTTTCATCTCCTACTATGTGATAACTGTTAGATATCGAATAGCGATGTTCATTCATTAATCGTGGAGAACGTTCAGTTCAAGCAAACATTAACCGTGCATTGTGTGCGGTTGCTTCGGTTACTCTCACTCAATGGTAACCTCAGTCGGAAAAGCTGAAAAAGTATGAAAAGTGAAAGAAGAGAACTGAGAAATGGTATCAAGTTGAAGAAGAAGGCTAGTAAATACAAGAGCAATACTGGTCGCGGTACCGATTCATATCCTTCAACGTATATGGCTACAATGTGTGGAGGTGGCTTGAACTGTATCCAGCAAGTCTAATACATCCTACGTGGCTAAGATCACCGATTAGGTTTTGAATACCCTTCTTCTATGTCATGGGTTGACCACTCTTACTTATCTTTTAACCATTATCTGCCTCATCGAAAATGGCGCGCCAGAGAATCCTATCCGGTGACATGCGTAACCCATGTCCGAACCATCTTAGTCTAGTGAGCCTAAGTGTTTCACCTAATGACCTGATTCGTCTGCCTGATATTCTGCGCCTAACCACAGCCTTACTTCCAAGGTTTTCCCACCATATTTGAGCAATGCTACGAAGATGTCTGTGGTCGAATAATGACAGTCTTCATGCATCCCCCATCGGTCGTGGTCATATTTTGGAACCGTACAGGTGAACTGGCCTGACTTGGACAGCGTATACTGGACTGGGGAACTCTGCATCTTGTAGATCCAAACTCTAGTCTGGTGTTCGTCTTTTACTTCACCAGAAGGTGGCCTCCGTTGGCTCATGTACCTCTACCGTATCTATAATAAGTAGGGAGAACAAAAGACCAGATTTATAATAATGTTATCTGACTTGCTTAGGAATAACCAGCGGTTTAGAGGTATCGAGTATCCGCTGGGATTATAACCCAGTCGGCTTGTGGATTTGAAAACCGTGTTAAATGAACTTTAGCCTATCCAATTTTGTTTTGAACCGTTCATTCTTTGTTTATATTACAACAGCTGAGGACAGTTTACATGGAGGGATCTTAAAAGCTGACACTGCGTGGGCAATCCTTCATCACACATTCCTTAGTGGTCTTCTGCTTTCTGTAACATCCATAAAACATGAATTTCTCCTGGAAACCTTCTTTCGGGGCGAAAAGTATTCTTGAGAAATGCCCACGGTTCATTTCGAAGAAGCTTCAGGGCATTTTTTACTTGATTCAGTCATTAAAGGAATGTTCTATCTGCATCTTGCACACGAGCACCCTATACTGTCTTATTTTTTCAGCGAATAACGATTTAATTGTTTCGCCTCCCCATCAATCTTAGGTCAGAAGCAGTTAAATTATGTTCACATTCACACACACAAAATGCGCATTCAACGCTAGTCGGGACACCTTTTCTCATAACTCCGGAAAGAAATTTATTGAACAAACCAATCAGAACGCATTCGATCGTTAATCTCTGTGAAGTTTCCAAATTAATCATGGGAAAAATTGAGAACAACTGCAAAGCTCCACTTTGAATTCCCCAAGCACTGCTTGAGACGGAATACTTGGGCTGTTTTCGTGAATGGCTGTTTTCGGCCAACTTTCTGGCAATGAACTAACTCAATAAGATGTCTTTTATAACTCGGAATAGTAAATTAGCTTCGCGAGATGTCAAACCACCGTGCACTTGAGGCTAAATATTTGGTGCATGTATATGGTACCATGGTTTGGGGCAGTGAAATAGCACACGAATAGGACATGACGTAACGGGGAATGCTGGGGCAAGGGAACGACGTGAATACCAAGGCGAACGGAAGAACTAAACGAGGGCCACAGATAAAAGAACAGACGGCGAATATGTCGGAGGCTTCCCGAAGCAGACAAAATGAGGCTTACGGACTACCAGCGGGGTTGCCGGCAACCAGCAACATAGCCCAGGTGAGGGGCTGCCGACCAAGCCGTCAACTGGGACAATTGGACCAGCTGAAACGGAAGTGACGCCTAAACGAAGCAAGCTATCAGCCACGGGTAACTGGTCAGAACACAACTGAAGCACTCAAGCAGCTGCAAGAGCAACGTTGGTGTCGAGCAGTCTGGAAAACGGCCTATGGGAATGATTGTATGTGTATCATGACTTGTCTTGTTGAAATACAATTATCCCACCGTGTGTTGTCATCCTTGTTACAATAAGGCTGACTTCACTGTGGCATCCCGACGCAATCGATCTCTTCCTTTTCCTTCCAGGTACTTGCTGTTTCCGTGTAAGTTCTTTCAGCATGAGACCTCCGTCAGTGACAAGCTGATGGCACAGCTCACTGACCAGTCGCATACTGAAATATTTCCGAGGTAAATTAGACGAATTTGACTGACGGTAGCTGATCTACGCTTCATACCACGCACCGGAATAGTGCATGCTACCTGAAAATTAGTGAAAATTTATTCGTCGTGAGACTGCAGCATTTTTTCCACAAACCACTCGTCAACATCAAAGTGACGTCTCCGGTCAGAAGTCGATCACGTAATAGGTCCTTATCAAATGCTCTAAGTAAACATACATCGGTTTTGTGTCCACAAACATCCAGTGTTTGATCCCATGCTTATTTGGTTCGTACGGCATGTATGCAACCAGTTGGTCCATGATTTTAGCTGTTGAGGCTGCTCGTCAGTTGCAAGAGAGTGGTTTAGTCTGTAAGCCTCCCTGAAGTTGCGAGTGAAGATCACAAACATTTCCCTGATCGGAATAAACGAGTCAGCGCCTCGCCCGGCTAATCGGATTGACTTATCATGGAACCGAACATGACGTTCTAGCAGACGAAAATTGTCACGGGTCATTATTCTCGGAAACAGCTATGATCCAAGGTTTGCACACCCTAAGGAAGAGTCTAAATAAATTTATCTTATTCACCACGCTAATATCGTAATTCAATAAAAGGGCTTCAGTTCGCTCATCTACAACTACAGTCCTGAACTTTTCGTGTACTGCAACACAGTGCGTAGCAGTGAGTCGTCAAAATATGCGTTGAAGGCGTCTAGTACTTTGTGTACAAGTTTAGCATGCACCTTCCAAAGTCCCAAAAAGTACTCCCAAGGCTCTTTCCACGGAGTTTCTGCCGAGAATGTTATTGGTACCTCCGTTACCCGGTTGAGTCAAATTATGGAGAATACAAGCTATTGCGTTCGTTTACTCACGGAATAAAATTACTCGGGAATTCCCGTTTTCTTGGCCGTATAGGTTCGTGTCGAGTAGCGGCTCATGCTGACATCGTCAACAGAGCAAATCCAACTAAATAGCTTCACAGATGAGTCATCAACTAATAACAATCCAACTGGCGTGACCTGAATATCGTGTACTTCCCACATTCAGAGTGATAGGTTATCGGCATGTTATCGCGAGGACCAAGCACCTTTACCGCTGTGCAAGCGGCAAGCCCACTTGTGTGCCAGAAAGTTGACCGCGTCACATGCCTTATCGGTGCAATCGGGTCACCTAAATTGGCTTAAGATTTGGTTATCAGCCTACGCGAGGACGGACCAGCAATCACCAACTCCCGTGAGTATCCAGGCCGTGTCCCCGTCTTTAAGTCATTGAAAGCGATTTTGGAAGTTCCTCGAGTGTGAACCGACTGATAAATTTCAGCGAAATTCTGAGTGCGAAACCTATAGTCCAGAAGCGTGAAGGAAGTTCGTTCAGTCACTTTGAAGAACAAAAGAAGATATCCGGTTTTACTGCGAACCAGTTTTAACTTCGGACTATGCTATTGTTGTTTACCATTTTAAGATCGACTTGATAAACTGTCACACCGATTTGCGAAATTATCACATCAATTTACGAAATTATCACACAGATTTGGGAAACTATGGGTTTAATTTAAGAACCAGATGCATTGGTTGGTTTCTTCATTGGGGGTTTGCATTTCATTGATCAACTAGCCACAAGCCTCTCTGGTCAACGATTGGCGGTTGTGACCACCTACCTTCCCGCGCTCCTTCCGTGGAAAAATAGCTCGGACCTCAGTCATGCGACTTGTAACGCTCACTGATGGACGTCGGTCGGGTGGGTGAGTGGGGCCATGAAATGTGAGCCAGAGACCCAAAACTATCCCCAATTTGTCAATGGAAATGGCGGTGCAGTTTTAGTCCCGATTTAGACTAGCGAGACCATTTATGGGTAGTTGACCAATGAAATGCACCTTACGATGGCTTGGAGATGACTGAGATTGAATGTCAATTCGTGACCAAAAATTACCGTAGACAAACATAACCAGTTAGCAATTAGCTCTAAGCAGTCTGTACGTTGTTCGATGTCACAGGGCTGTGTGTTGTTCGTCTGTTTACTGTAAGGACAATGGGTTTACACCAATTGGGAAATACATTTTTGACTGCTCTGCTTGCGAACGATTGAGTCTTTAGCTCCCTTAACTAGTACCGCGTCCGGTGTAACTCCCAAACTTAAACGTGAACGACATTGTTTCAATACAAACCTATTCCACCAACTTTTACCGTCTTCTGGAACGCGTCGGAACTTTTGGCTTGTTGCACGTTTCGTAGGCCATTCTCGGGATCTAGTTAGTACTTTGTATCCGGAGCACTACATTAGTGAGCCTTTTATCTGTTTTTATGTGCATCCTCGAGTACCGGTATATAATTTTCACAATTTCAGTCGATGATAACTCAATATTTTTAACCAGTTTTGTGCATTTTTCTCACTGCATCGTGTCAAAAATCAGTTCTTCGGGAAATACAATCAGTATATTGTTACAGTATGCAACAAGGAAATCTCGATTATTGTTCATTGTTCCTGAGCCAATCAGATTGCTCGATTTGAAATGTTCTAAACAAAATGCTTCTTCCGACTAATCAGAAAACAGCACTGATATGGTAAAACAAAAACCTATCCAACACATATCGGTATTTCTTCAAGTTTTTAATAGTTTTAATTTATTATACAGTTTTCATTACGAGCGACTCGAAATTCTTTGACGCTGAAGCAAATGCACTCGCCGTTCCGTTCGCACCGTTCCAACCATTGCGTTCGGTTCTAAAATTAAACTTATAGTTTCTCAAATCTGTGTGATAATCTCAAAAATGTAAGTTTCTCAAATCAATGTAATAGTTTGTCAAATCAATCTTAAAATGGTACGGTATTATTAGTATTTCAGTTACATTGAGTTTTCAATAACTTCGGATACTTGTGTTGTTCGTTCTCCGGGCTTATAGTTTCCATAGACTTCTGATCGATGATGATAAAGTTCACGATCTAGAGAATTCAGAAACACGTTTGCACAATGTTCTCTAGATCATTTCGTTCCATATGTACACCTGATTGCGGCAATCAGCATAACTGTTTATATAGTATGTGTTGGAAAATGCACTTGTATTTTTTACATCGAAAAGTCGGACTCCGCTAGCCGGAATCGAACTGGTGACTCTCCGTATACCGGTGAATACATCCATTTCTTTCGCCAACCACAAGGATCGATTAGAAAATCTGTCTGCCTGAACAATATCTACAGTTTGCGAGTTTTGTATCTATGAAATTTAAGACTGTCCTCATTCGAACGCATATTCGCTGCGCATGTGACTAGTGTTGATTAGATTTGAACGGGACTCACATTCGAGCTTGGTTACGAGACACCCGGTTGAATTTAGTCAACTGGAAATGGTGGAATAAAAGCCGCCCGATCTGATTTGCTCATTGTAATTGAATAGCTTGATCGATAAATTTGCACTGGATTAAATTATTCCCTGTTCCTTTAGTGATAAAGAAAGTTAACAATGGGCAAATTTCATTTGTCCATGCTATTCTCGTTTAGCAACCCAAAGATATCAAAAACTAGCCAATATGTGAAAATGTAAGCGAACTTCGGAAAGGGGAATTTTACTTACATGCTTAAAACGATCAATAATGGAAATGGTAATGAGGAATAATTAGGCCGTCTTAATTTCTGCTTCTCTAATGGTGCTCAAAGTGACCTCCATCAGCCTGCTTGCATAATAATGTTCTTTTAAGGTAATTTTCTCGAACTCCTACTATTGTTTCCCCGGTATATTTTGTACTTCCTTTGTAATAAGCAGTTTTAATTTATCATTCGTTTTTGGCTTCCGCAGGTAAATCTTTATCTTTAGATGCCCCAGAGAAGAAACGTCAATCGACGATAAGCCAAGAAACGGTGGGAGTCGTTCTTTGATGTCATTTTTGACTATCCATTTTCTAGAGAATCCTTCATCGAGATATTCACGGACACCCTTGGTAGTGTGTATAAGCGCGCCATTGTGTTGAAACCACAAACCCGTACTAACTTCATATGGTTCACCTGGAATTGTCATTAGATTTTTTATCATTCAACCGTTTGATTAGAGGGCCGAGATTCTCGATGCCCATGGTTCGGTTTATGGGTAGCACACACAGATTTTGGTACACATTTGTACCACCAACCGTTTCCATCCTCCACTTACTCCTCAGTCGATTTTGTTATCCTATTTACAGCCACATGGGTGCTAACACCGTCCGCAAACAGCCGGTACTTTCTTGTGCTGAATTCGACTGTATCATTCAGTCCAAAGGTAGATGCTCATTCGTCTACATCTACAAAACAGAAAAACAATTGAGACACCAAATAGTTGGTTATATTACGATATGGCCTAAAAAATGACGAATAGTAATTTCTCAATAGTAACTCTATGAACCAAACAAAAAATAATCATGTCGTTGATTGAGATACATCTGATTGGGCACAAGCACTGTGTAACTCCGAGCCACTCGCTTAAGATGACATACAATGCCAAAAGCAAGAGATCGCTCAGATCTACTGAGGTTCTAGCCATTACCCATAGAATTCATTGTTGACACGAGAAGCCTGAATCGTATTGATCATGGGCGGTCCACTTTTATTTTTCGTATGGGAAAGTCTTACGCTGCCAGCCATTCTCTATTATAAATCCAAACCAGTCGAACAGTATGAATAGCTCATCAGTCTGTCCTTGAAAGGCCGAATATCTCACCAGGTTGCTTCCTTGGTAAACGCGTTCGTCAGTCGTTCCTATTAGGTGGACCATGTGCCTGTTAATTCAATGCTCGGCACTGTGCGAACAAAATGACTAGGGTTTTGGTTCCCGTAATCCTTGAGACAGAGAAGAAGAGAGGTAGCGAATGTTGTTAGTGTATTTTGCGAGAGCTTGCGTAAAGAGCGTACGAGAGCAATGATTGAAAGAAAGACTTGCTTGGCGGTCGACGTTCAGTTAAACAAGGATGTATTGATCGAACCAACGACGTCGAGTTTTGCAAGAGCTTTACCCCGGTAACCAAACATTATTCCCCCAACCACTATCTCTAAGTCCCATCGTTTGATCTGTCATTCATATCAAACTTACTTTCAGTTTGCAACCTAACCACCATGACACGATATCTGGAGTTCATGAGACCTGCATCGACTGCATACCTTCTTCATGATTAATGCACATGCATAGTTCATTGTCCATTAACCCAGCAAAAGGCCGGTCAAACTAACCCTAAATGTAATGGTCACTACTTTCGACACCATTGCAAATGCATTCCACAGTATCTCGAATTTCATTGCATAGTAAAGAAGGTAACTGATCCAATCGAGGCGCTGTCAGCAATTGAACAGTACACCCTAATAGCTCGTTGTTCAGGTTTAGTATAAATAGCGGTAGCAGCAGTGTTAGTTTCAGCAGTGTAGTCGATCGCATCAGAAACTGCTTGATTTAAAATGAGTAGTCTCAATGACCTATATCAGTTCTATGAGCTCATATGGGTCAGAAATATTCACCCCGAAAGCAGTCACATTTGTACGAATAAAACGGAACTGAAATGTATGCATCAACCCGGTTAAAACTGCAATGTAAGGGCACCGGAATAAAGCACAAATTGATGAAGCCATGCTTACAGAGTCGCGATAAGCTAGAATTAGAAATACGCATATATATGGGTGATTATATCCCGCACCATTACCAGTACTGGCAAATTTGCATTGTGCATGCTAATTACCACGTTGACTTTATTCCTTTTACATGATTCAACCAGCAGAAGCTTCCGTCCTTTTTTGGTTAAACGAATGAAACACATCACGCTATATAGGTATTTCAAGTGTTTTTTTCTGCTTACTCAGTTGAGCGAAGGTGTGGCATACAGCACATAGTCAGAAAGTTCCCCAATCCGAAATCTAGGTAGTCAGTCGGTTAACTGATCAGTTATTCGTTATACAAGAGGAGGCAAGTAGATTGGTGTGAAGTCTAAGCGAAGTGAATGAATGGTAGAAAGTGTCCCAAGTTTGGGTGCATTACACAACCCACCACAATTTGAAATAAGAATTACAAATGTTTATTCAAACAATCCAAGGTCGCTTGTATATAGCCGTATAAAAGCGTGATAAAGACTAACTGCATTATGAAAAGTCGTTACAGTTGAGAACCATTTACTGAAACCAGCCTCTTGTGTGAATACAGCTCGGGCGTGATCAGTCTTCTACTGACTACTTGTGTCCTGCAGTGAACTACTCTTGAGTCTTTTATGTGTGCGGAGCTAACTAATTCAAGCACTTGAACTTCCGTGGTCAAAGCTCGGTGATCTCATCCTGGACCCTGGCACTAATCGAGGCTCTGAAAAGAGTTTTAATTCACCGGGCAATAACCTGAATTCACCATCAGCTGAACGCAACCACACCGATAACAATCGCAAAACTTAGTTTCAATCGTGTAAACGAGTTAGTTTCCATGGTATTGTCCGTCACGCTCTTACACATTTTCAGCTAACAATCATGGCCAAATGCGGCAGTGGTTTGCAAATGACCCTATCTTGGGTGCCATCTTATAACGGAATTGTCCCGCAAGATGACATCGATATTGGACGAAATATTTTCGTTGCAAGAGCAATGCATGCAGAAGAATTTATCCCTGGCAAATTAACTCCCGCAGCCGGACAAACTTACATACCGTACGCCGGTGTTGAAAACGGAGTGCCTCAATATCAGGTGCTCTGTGTCACTGCGGTAAATTGTGGAAAATGGTAAGTGTTTCCTACTTGGGTAAGGATGTTCGCGTCGCACTTCTCTGACTGAAACCATTTTTCAGTAATAATAAGACTAGAAAGTGGAATCGAGAGACATTCTGTGAATGGCAGTATGCTGTCTCACATAATTCGTGGATGTGTACTTGTTGTGTAAACTACAGTTAAAATCAGTGCGACCAAGCCCACGAATCAGAGTGAATTAGTGATATGAACCTGATTCGGTAAATGATGCACATGGCCATGTGGAGTTGAACCATAATTATTCCCATCGGTAATCAGAATCACATTACCAGTGGTGGTCGAGTTGTTCGGTGAGTTGGCTTGCCACCTCGGAGGTCAGCGGTTCGAACCCCCACTAATGACGGTTACTTTGATGATAGACATTAAATCTCTCTTTCGGCCCGATACCACAACTGGCACATGAAGATCTTGTGTGGTTCTCCGTCACTCCAAATCTTAGGATTCGGTTACCTCTTACCCCTTATAGCGCAGTAAGTACTTGTGTCTGTGGGTTATACCCCTTCCATTGCTCTCATGCGCAGGCATATGATAGTCAAAAAGTGATTGAAGATGACACACTGATATTCACACGGCTCACTATGGTTTCCTGTGTATTATTACTATTATTATTATTATTATTATTATTATTATTATTATTATTATTATTATTAATAAACACCGATCGAACTGTCTCATGAAACTTTATTGGGGACTCATTGCGGACAGACATCTGCATGTTGGTGATTCGTAATCAAAGGAAATATCGTTTTCAGCTTTTTGGAATTTCTGTAGGATATACATTATTTTCGGATTTCCCATACGTAATATGCATTATTGTAATAATCGTATCGAACTGAACTGACAGGACGTATTGAAATTGCCCCCACCCAGAACTACGCGAACGAAAGTTGCAAGAACACCAAGGCTGCGGAATATCACGCTAGGTTTATTGAAGAACGGGTCTGCATCAATATGTTAAATCAAAGAAAGTATTTGACAGACTCAAAGATGACCAGTTACTAGGAGCTTCTGTGGAACTTGTCGGCGTTGATCCTGATTGGTTTGGGCTGATCCGCCTACGTGTCTGCGAAGCTGTACCTGACCGTATCACGTGTGACAGCTGCTGAATCGCCACAAATATTTATTATGTACAATCGCAGGTGAATCTTTAGTCTAAGTGCATCCCGCTCCACATGCGAGGTTTTAGGATTTCATGAAGTGTGGACACGATTAGGATCGTCGAGCTTAAACTGTAGTGCTTTCAAACCAGATGTTATGATAGGTTTCATGACCGTTGGTACGTCGTGTTGATTTCATTCGCCGATTTCTTCAGACCTGCGATCACATACTTGAGCGACACTACCTCACCGAAATCTGCAGGCCTCATTCCGCCAAAATATGCATCGGGATTCGGCCACTGCTTCCAGAGGCAGGCTTGTAGATAGACCAGTTCTGGACAAGCTCCAAGTCTAGAGCAATGACTGAACGAAGTTCATGCGAGACGAGGTACGCGCCTAGTAGGTCTCACAAAACATCCCACGCCGATCTACGATAAACAGGAGGAAGTATAATATGCAGCCATCATCCCGAGCAGTTTTCTAGAAGGGAAAACTAACGGACTTGAGTATTCTGCATCCACGCTTTTCCCACTTGGCGAAATCCGTGCCATCTCAACTAGTCCTATCCGCCCGTCTTCAGTCTGGATGGTCACGAAATATTCTTCCGATGTTCAATTCATTCAAGGCCAATACACTCCGCCTTGGTTACTAGACTACGTTGCCAAAGGTGATTAGTTTTGAACTCTCCGAGACAGTAAATTTTACCGAAGTCAAGTCGGAGCAATATACATACCTTATTGGTCTGTTGCCTCCAAGTGACAAAGAATTATTAATTTGTTGAGTATCCTAGAATGCAGTTTCCCTATTGCCGATGCACGTCAAGACGGGTGTCGTGGCTTTGTGCAATCTGTGAAGTACCATCAGGGTGAGATGGTCGAAAAAAATGTTATGTAAAATTTTCCTCAGCCAATGCCAAAGCCATTCAAAAGCGCACAAGACTTGATACTCTTGTAGCCGTGGCTGTGGTGACTTAGGCTACCAAATTATTTCCTTGGTCAAGATCACGAGTCTTGAACGTATTCTGCTTCAGCCTCGATGAAATTCATCATAGAATACGTTATTTGTAATACGGTTGAAAAAGACAAATTTGTGGATTTTTTATTCCTCGTTTCAGTTACAAATAGTCCCAGGCTGAAGGTGGTCATGTACCCGAAAATTCGGTGGTAGCCGCGATCGCGAGTGACGGTGAGCCGGTGTACATTGCCCGAGTTGAAGTGGAAGGTGAAAAGTTAGTCGGAAACGTAAGCAACTGTCCCCGTCGCTGCTCAGTTAAATGCGACCTCCTAAATATTCCACATGATGCTGTGGACAAGATTCGAGCACAAGTCACATAAATTGACGAAAAGTGAGGAATGAGCATATCGAGGCGTATTCATTCCCCCCCCCTTTCAAGTAAAAAAATTGCTCCTACTAGTTGAACGTTTCGTAAAACATGTCGATGCACATCACCAGTTCGATTCACTTATTTAACCCTGCAGTCTTTTGCTTTGGTGCACCATAGCCATTGATCTGGTATTCTGATCCGGATCGAAGAGCTGCAGAGTTTCGATTTCACAGAGGAAACTGGCCAAAACACTCGTGTAATGGGCTCATTGTCACCATTTTCAAACTCGCATAGACAGAATATCCCCCACCGCCGTGGTAGCACGTTGTTTGATTTGGTAGAGAGGTCGAAAATGATGCTTTTTCTCTGAGTTGTTTTGTTTGACGAGTAGAAACCCAAAGGCAACCAATCAATGACAAATTTTGGACCACAGACGGACGAGACGGGCGAAGGAACCCAAACACTCACCACATCACTGTTGAATTCACTGTGGCCGGCTTAGCCCAATTAGGAATTCTAAAATTTCTGACCGCAAGTCATGTATGCACCACTACCAATGAATTTGTCGGTTGATAAATCCATGGGGCTGCATAATTTGAGCAGATTATCCATTTTCAAAATGTCCAAAGTCCTGTAGCGGTTTCGCAGCTCGTAGCTGGTAGAACGCTGGCCGTGTGAAAACTTCAGTGGCGTCCGTCCGTGTGCCTGAATCCCTCAGTAGCTGATTTTCACTTCACGTGCTTCATATTCATCATGACAAAGTTGATCGATTCAGCTCTTTTAAATGATGACGATTGTGGAATATTGATGTGTGTATGTAAGAATACAGTAGTCCCCTCCAGGATGGCAGTTGCCCTGGTTGCGATAGCCTCTCTGTAAAGCACCCTTTACCTAAGCAACCACATTTCCCCTGTAGAAAACACCCAAACATGCAAAAAAACCTCGGCACTAAACAATAAATCATTTCACTGGGGATTTACACACAGCAACCATATTTAGGAATTTCGTTTACCGAACAAAATTGGTCACACAGTTTTGTCTAGCTATAAGAGAACAGTTGTCTGACTCTCTAATACACCTGACGCACTGGGACCTTAAGTGGTTGTCCATTACAAATAAAAACTTGCGGTTGTGGGCTAGTCCAAGTAGTACTGTGGGCTGTTGAGGATACAAAGTATGCTTTTTGTACTGCATGCATGCGCAATCATGGAATGAAAAAAGTAAGAATCATCATACTACTTTAGGATTGATGTGAAAAACGAGTTGATTTGTGAAATTATCACGGAATTGTAAAGCTAAAAGTTTAATTTAAGAATCGAACACAATGATTGGTTGTCCCATCGGAAAATTACATTTCATTGGTCAGCTAGCCACGAGCCTATCTGACCAACGATTGGCCGTTGTGACCACCTGCCTTCCCACGTCCATCTCGTGCTAAAATGGCACACATCTCAGTCGTGCGATTTCTCGAGCGCCCACGGACGGACATCAATCGGGTACATCAGTGGGGTCATACGATCTGAGCTGGGGAATCAAACTTTCCTCAACAAATCAATGGAAACGACGGCACATTGCATTAGACACCTTTGGACTAACGAGAACATTTCGACTATCCCATAGACGGAGTTATAAAACTGGTTTCCGAGTAACATAAGCATTCGGTTCACAAACACGATGTTGAGATGGAAATATATAAACCACTTCACCAGCTTGGTACTCCACGGTGACGGATAACAGTTGGTTAGATTTTTATTTCTCATCCTGAAAGGTGATTTCCTACGAAGCGTGTTTAATATATGTATACACGTAAAGAACATATGCAAACATGTTGAGTTCCTGTTGTCATTGAAATATAGCATCTATGCTCCACATATACATGTATCCTGAGAATCAACAAGGAATGACATACCCAACTAAACGTAACCCTTAGAATCTCACGTCAAAATCTGAAAATCGTTGTATCATTCACGTGAAGAGGCTTATTTTGAGCTTCTATTTAGTGTTTTCCATTGGAAAAATTGAAAATCTTCTATGTTCATTTCCCCGAGTGAAATCTGCAAAAAACCGAATACCCAGTGTAAGGCTTTTTTGAGCAATGCGTAGGAATTTTGCACGACTCCCGAAAGCAAAAATATATCGATTGGTAGCTTCTTTGCTAGTGGATTGTTGAATGAGCAACTTCATAAATATATACAAACCTCAAATATACGGTCACAAAAACTCAAAACGAGAGCCAATTTCACGGCGTGAGAAAGCGAGCACGTGGGTCACACAGGTTCAGCGAGTTATGATAAAATAGTGCCCTGGACGTGAATAAACAAAGGTCGGTGCACAAATTTATGGGAGGGGGGGGGATAAAATACACAAATTATATATACATTATATATATATATATATATATATATCATCAAGTATTCGCACGAAGCCAGGGTATTGTGGTGTTCTAGGAAGATTTTCCACAACAATTTGTTGCACGCAGTAAGTCGAAATCGGTAGAATATTTGGGGGAATATGTTGATGTACTTGATAAGCTTTGATGGTAGACATTAGTCCGCTGCCATTCAGCTCTGTACAACTCTAAGTCTAAGAGTCTGGTTACGGTATGTCCTCAATAGTGCTATGGATCTTCGAGGCTGTGCTCATGAACAAGCGTGTCTTTGAAAACCTCAACGGGATTCCAGCTTAAAGACAATTGATTATAATCATTGATGTTTAGATTGTTAACATTCAAGTCAATTAGTGGAGCTGAAATTGTTACGAAATATTTGACTGTTACGGTTTCTTAGTGCATTTAATTTGAGTTTAGAAAAACGGTGATTAAACGCATGCGGTATTTTTTCTCATATTTTAGACACTGAGTATTCCTCATTCAGTCGGTCAGTACTGAAATGAGCCACATATTGCATATTGTTTTCAACGGCCATTAATATGAAATTTATGCAAGTTGGTACTGGTAAATACAATGAACGGACATGACGCAATAACCACCGTGTTTCTCTAAAATGAGAGACCAGTATTGTGGTATTTTTTAATCTATAAATGCACTTGAGCTTGTTTTGGTGGATGTCTTTCATTTTTGAAGATTGAATTCTGAAAAGACGGAACAAATTCTAATGTTCGCATGTAAAAGGAAATGACTCCAGTTAGAAACCCGTCTTTAGTAATAAGAGTTTTAATAATTTTCTCACTGTATTCAGTTAAATGTAATCATTTCGTCCTCTTCTGTGATTTCGTCTTAAGGTATGAAACCCAGAACTTCAGGCTGTTTTGCTTGCAAATTTATTTCTCAGAGAACCACTGACCGTAATCTCTCGGACTCAGCAACAGAACTTTCCTTAAGTCATCGCATTTTGTCCAAGTATCCCACTCACAGTCCATGTGGAATGCAAATGTTGTTGCATGGTGAATTATTTGTTTGTTGTTGAAGGGTGTGAGGGCGAAAGATGTATTTTTGCTGCTTTCTTGACTGATGGCAAATTGAGTTCTCAATAATAGGGAGTCCGGAAAAATTGGGCCGTAATATATAAACTCCAGGTAGATGGCCGTTAAGAAGAGCAAGCAAAAAGGAAACACCTTTGTAGTGAGCGGACTGTTAGTAGCCATATTGTTATTTGATTAATATGAGTGTAGGGTCGTGTTGATACAGTAACTGAGCCTGTTCCTCACGGAGTTTTTGTTACCTGAATTTCGCAGTTCGAAGTCGTTCGATCCCCTTCGGAGAATCACTGATCCTTGCATATTAGACCCTGCAGCATCTTGTTTCTCTTAGTAATGACCAATCGAATGAAGGATACTCAGTGTCTGAAAAATGAGAACAATCTACCTCATGTTTTTAAGGACAAAATTATATATTGCAGTAAGATTCGTAACAATTGCACATTTTGTAACGAATTCAGCTCCAGTAGCTGAAGTTAGGTTTAAAAATCCCAATATTTTCGACCACACTTAGTTGTTTTGATATTGAAACCTTGACTGATATTTTAAATACATGCATGCGCATACGTACAGTGCAAACAGTATACCTCACAGCCTCAGCGACCCATTGTACTATTAGGGAACACAGGTAGACGATGAATATATCTTTAGTCTCGCTAGCAGGAGAGAATGGACATAATAAATAGTGGAACAGGCGGCCAGGCTGTGTTGGTCTTCAAGAATACCGACTAATCATTCTTCGGTTCTGGAGAGAACCATTATGTCGTTTTTCGGTCCAGATCCACACTGTTTCCCGGTACAGCCTGTGGCCGTTGCTAGACCCCCGTCCAGCACCGTGGCGACAAGGAAAATAATGGAATCTCCATATTGATGCATCGACCATAGTTTTCGAAAGACATGGTGATAATTTTTTTCTTCTGGTGTGATCCACGCACGACGCAAATTACGATGGATCAAGGCTACCACGACCATGTATGATCAGCCAATCACCGCTTTACAACAAGAGTGGCACAGACATGGCTGCATCAACGCACCCGATTAAGTGCCCCAAAGACAGCCACGGACGTGTACCAGTGTTCATTCACCGGGTTAACGACGAACATTCGTTACCGTGGTGCTTGTATGCGGCATGAGATGGAAACATTCTAGTTGCATTCATCCTGGTGCGACGCTCTTCTCAATTCGTTATCCCGGGAGGACCATTGTGTCGCTTCCTAATCGTCACCTACACATCATTTTCCGCACCCTTTCGGAAATAGGACAAAATTATGCGGAACTGCCACCCGATTGACGGTTTGAGATTTCCTCCTAACTCGTCTGGAGACCGACGAACCAATCACACCTACACATTTCGCGTAGGTGGCCACACCGTGCACTCGTCGTCTGCGCATCGCACCATAATGTGCGTCTACAATTGCGCACGTGCACTCGACATTTTCACGACCAAGGCTAAGAAGCTTAGTAACCATCGAGACCAAACCAGGTGACCGAGAAGTGAACAATAACAAGACCAGCAGACAGAGGCAAGCCTTTCAGTTGGCATTAGGTATCTCAAGTGGGCGAAGTCAAAGTCGTGAGAATAATTCCTAATTTCACCAGTTAGGCTTGGTTTGAGTCTTTGAGCGCAAAGTTCATCACAATTTCTGATGATTTTGCGGAATGAAATTTCTTTTGACCGATCTCCTTCAGCTGAATTTGTAATAGTGCCGTCGTGTATGCCTCCGTGCTATCCCCGTGCATTGGTTCAGGAAGAAACATCCATTGGCTTGCAATTCTGTCTTGATACAGATGTTGATAACCTCTCCGATAATAATGAATCACGTACACCACACGCTTCTCCTGTGTTCACTTGGCACCTAGTGCCGTTCAGCCAACGATCCCGTCCACGTTAGTTGAGTAGATTCACCAAGGAACTTTAGGTCCCTGAACAAACGTTTCAGCGCAGCTGGCTTTATGACAATGCACTCAGACTTTCCGGTGCATGAAACTATTCCAAGAACTGGGTTCACCCGGCTCTCCCGAGTACTATCTCACCGCCGTCTGTGTCGTAGTCTGCGCACCCTCATGCACACGCATGCATCACCAGCATCCACCAGAATTCATCCTATCCCATTAGCTAGACGAAGGTCATATTCATCATCTACTTATGAAAAGCATTCCGTGCAGAAACACGAATTCCTCACCCGTCAATATGCCTCCCTTAATGGATCTCTGACAACTGTTGTTTCATGGTCCTCTTTTATCTACTTGTCCCTCCCTAGCTGTGCCGGTCTTTCTACCACAACCCTCAACGCAACCTGTCACCCCTGTTGGATTGTGGATTAGACTGATTCCATCATTTTTCTATATTCAAGTTGATGGAGTACACCGGAAATTCCTTGATGATACTGGCGTAATCGACCGATCAAATTTGTTGGACTTTGTGGATCACCCGCATTTCGTCAAGTTCCTTTTAGGCATGATGAGAAATGCCTCTGGGTAAATCACGTGAAATGGTAATACAAGGTTCAACTGGTTCAGCCTTGTTAGGCATAGATCGTGAATTGCAAATGGTCATGAAAAGAAATAGACTGGTCAACAAGTTATTCACTGAAGTCTAAAAGTAGACTTTACAAAGAGTAATATACGTGGGATAGAAAAAGAGTGATAGAATGACACCCTGAAGATCTTCTCTCTTTGAAAGTAGTTTAGACGTTGTGACCGTTGCCAGGTGTTAATTATTCGCGACTGATAAAGCAGTCAGATAAATGTCTTCCGGTAGACCTCGGGCTACCATGGGAATTTTATTACACAATTGAATGCATCGATAAAGTCTCGACTGAAAGTACTAGTGGTTCTACATATCCTATGGAATGAAAAACAAAAAGCTGCACGACATATGAAAGCAATAAATGGGACACTCCAGTGACGACAGTCAGGGGGACCGGGACAGTTTTTTTTATCTTAGAAGACATTCGATGCAGTAAAAGTCTTTGAACAAACAAGCCCAGAGTATTAGATTGCACAATATGTTCCCGGCAGAGAACTGCACTCACACCATGGATGTCACCCTAGTATAACCCAAGGTATATTCATGGAACAGAAGTTGATAGTGGAAATATGTTAAGGCTGAGAATGAAGTGAGAGCAGATTCAGGTTGCAGCCTTGGCGAAAACCCGTCTGGACCGTTGATCTTATCAAAATTCACCTTCATTAGTACCCCATATACTTGAAGGTACTATATGTCACTATGTAATCTTCATTGAAGTTATCATGGAGCCTAGAGTCATTATTCGACAATAATTATCCGTCAGGCCCGCTTATTTGCTTCTCTATCATCCAATTTTCGCGTCCACCGTTCTAGTTGGCTTTACCACCTACTTCGTGGTATTTGCTCCAATTTGTCTACTAACAAATCTTCAAGTAGTAGTTTCAGACGTTCGACCTCTACAGAATGTATACACATTATTTGACCACGCTGTGTCGCAAAGCCTAAACGATAACCAAAAAACAGACCATGACACTTGATGTGGAGAAGCACATAAGATTCCAAAAGTTCCGGTGTGGCAACGACCCGGACGACAGGGTATGACCGTCTAGCACCAAAGATCGCCAAGTACGTCAACATCTTCCCCCGAATATTCTACCGATTTCGACTTACTGCGTGCAACAAATTGTTGTGGAAAATCTTCCTAGAACACCACAATACCCTGGCTTCGTGCGAATACTTGATGATATATATATATATAATGTATATATAATTTGTGTATTTTATCCCCCCCCCCTCCCATAAATTTGTGCACCGACCTTTGTTTATTCACGTCCAGGGCACTATTTTATCATAACTCGCTGAACCTGTGTGACCCACGTGCTCGCTTTCTCACGCCGTGAAATTGGCTCTCGTTTTGAGTTTTTGTGACCGTATATTTGAGGTTTGTATATATTTATGAAGTTGCTCATTCAACAATCCACTAGCAAAGAAGCTACCAATCGATATATTTTTGCTTTCGGGAGTCGTGCAAAATTCCTACGCATTGCTCAAAAAAGCCTTACACTGGGTATTCGGTTTTTTGCAGATTTCACTCGGGGAAATGAACATAGAATATTTTCAATTTTTCCAATGGAAAACACTAAATAGAAGCTCAAAATAAGCCTCTTCACGTGAATGATACAACGATTTTCAGATTTTGACGTGAGATTCTAAGGGTTACGTTTAGTTGGGTATGTCATTTCTTGTTGATTCTCAGGATACATGTTCCCTCTCTTTTATTCAACCTTTGTCTTCTCTCCCCAACCATCCCTCTTTGCCCCATCTATCCACCCATAATGCTCCCACTAATAACACGATCGATACTCGCAACGATTCACGTTCAAATAGTATCGGAAATAATCCTCTGTCTGGTACCTCACATTTTCTAAAGCCTCGTCAGTCTCTTAATCTCGGCTCCTTCAACGTGCGTACGCTCATGCAGTCCGGTCAGCAGGGGTGCCTAGCCCTCACAATAGATTCTCTGAAGATTGATGTCTGCTTCTTAAGCGAAACGCGTATCCAGGATTCGAGCAGTGTACTTCAACTAACTGCTCCTGGTATCTCATCGAGGTATTTCTGCGCACCTCAGGAGACGAAGCAGCTAGAGCTGTGGGCCAACGTGGTGTAGGAATAGTCTTGACTGACAAGGCTGAGGCTGCCCTTTTAGACTGGATTCCTGTTAACAGTCGTTTATGTGCTGTGAAACCCCAAGGGTCAGTCTGCGTTCGAAAGGATAGTTGTGTTAAACACAATTTGCTTGTGATCTCGCTGTACGCCCCAACGGACTGCAGCTCAGACTTGCAGAAAGATGAGTTCTATGATGCCCTCGCCACTCTCGTTCGCAGGAACAAAGGCTTTGACATTGCAGTTCTAGCTGGTGACTTCAATGCACAAGTTGCCAAGCTTAGTGTGTCAGAAGCCTGTTTAGGTGGGCGTTGTGCTTTACCTGCTGAGCGTACAGATAACGGGGATAGGCTTCTCCAGTTTTGTGCAGACAATCGATTGTTCTTGTCTAGCACAAATTTCCAACACAGCTCACGTCGCACAGCGACATGGCGCTCAAACTCTACAGGTACTTTGAGTCAAATTGATCATATCGCGTGAGCTACCGGTGGCGCAGTTCTGTTCAGAACTGTAGATCCTACTGGTCCATGTACGTAGAGTCAGACCATGCATTAGTTTTGATGCGATTATCTCTCCAGCTCCATCGTCACCGTCGCAAACCGCAAACCCGATTAGCCGTGCAACGTATGTGTGATCCAGAAGTACGCACACGGTATGAGCAGAAGTTAGCACATGAGCTAGGATCTACGAAGAATAGTAATGTAGATGAGCATTGGGCTCATATCAAACAGGAGATGCACATGGCAGCAGGTTTTGCCTGTGATCCTAGATCCGTTGTCCTTCAAAGACACTGGATCCCCCAAGAGTCGCTGAGTATAATGGAGCAAAAGTGTCAGCTTTCGAACCGTAAGGAGATGAATAAGATGCGGAGAAAGCTGCAAAGACAAGTTACGAAAAGCCTCAGGAATGATCGCGGAAATTGGTGGGTCAAGGTAGCCGAAGAAATGGAAATAGCAGCTGCTTCAGGTAATAGTCAGAGACTGTTCAAACTTATTGGTGACACCGGTGGACGGCGAACCCAGGTCAGTGAAACAATTTGCGATAGAAATGGAGAACCCATCCATAGCAAAGAGCAAAGGCTTGACCGATGGGCCGAGTACTTCAAGGAACAGTTTAGCTGGCCGCACGCTAGTGTAGTTACTCCCGTGTCAACAACTGCGACTCCTTGGGTGGTACCACTCTAGCCCCCATCGGAAGTAAAAGTAGAGTCATGTATTCTATTACTAAGGCGAGGGAAAGCGGCAGGTCCTGACGAACTTCCTCCAGTTCTTTTCAAACTGGGTGGTGAGGCGTTGATAAAATCACTTACCGCCTTGATCCGTGACATTTGGAACGCGCAGCGTATTCCGTTATTATGGAGCGAGTCATTGATTGTTCCCATCTTCAAGAAGGGAATACGTAATGACTGTAGTAATCATCGTGGGATTAGCTTAATTCCGATAGTCACCAAAGTACTAGCTTCGATTTTGCTGCATCGTCTTACACCGGCTCGCGAGAGGAATGTCCGCGAGCAGCATGCTGGATTCCGCCCAGGTCGAGGATGTATCGACCAGATTTTTACTCTTTGTCGACTACTTGAAACGCGTCACACGCACCGCCGACCTAGGCTTGAAAGGCGTTTTCGATTCAGTTGATCGAACATCGGTTTTCAGTGTTCTTCATCGAAAAGGTATGCCCCAGAAGTTCGTGAACCTACTGAGATCATTGTATTCTCATACTTCTGGCCGCGTTAGAGTATACGGTGAACTATCCGGTCGGTTCGAAACGACCAGTGGTGTTCGACAGGGATGCCCTTTTTCTCCATTCCTGTTCAACTTCGTCATGGACGAAATAATGGAGAGGGCGCTGAAAAATCTTCACGATGTAGGCGTCGAACTAGGAAATAGTGAAAAGCTATGTGACCTAGATTACGCAGATGACGTTGTCTGCTTGTTCGAATGCACGGAACATACTCAGCGTGCACTAGATAGACTCGCAAGAGCTGTAGCTGCATTTGGCATGCGCTTTGCACCTTCAAAGTGCAAGGTGATGGTACAAGACTGGAAGTCAACAATTCCGGGTTTGATGCTCGATGGGGAGGTGCTGTCAGTTTTCGACCACTTCACCTACCTCGGGAGCAGCGTGACGACGGATGGGAGCACAGTAGTAGAGAGGAGTACTTAAATATCCAAGGCTCGAGTGGCGTACGCTGGACTGAAGCACTTGTGGCTCCGACCTGATATTTCACTGAAGGTGAAAGGTCGTGTATACTGTGCCGCAGTGCGTTCATTTTTATTGTATCGTTGCGAAACTTGGAGTCTGCGTGCTGAAGATATTCGTCGTCTTGAGGTTTTCGACCATCGATGTTTACGTAGTATCGCTAGGATTGAGTGGAATAGCCGAGTAAGCAATGATGAGGTCATAAAGCGAGTATTGGGTACTAATATGCAGAACGTTCTGTCACAGCGTATCCAACTTAGTAGACTTCGTTGGTTGGGACACGTGTTACGTATGGCAAACACACGTCTACTGTACCGTGTCCTATTCTCCGCCCCTCCTAGAGAGTGGAAGAGACCACGTGGAGGTCAACAGATGACGTGGCAGCGAGGAATGAGAAAATGTACAGCAAACTTAGGAAGAGTAGGTGCTTCACGTCTTCGTGGTTGGGTCCAAAAGATCCGTCTACCGGTTGGCTGGAGACACTGAAGGATATGGCAGCGAACGGCGAACAGTGGTGATCGTGTTGTCACTTTCCACCGAATCAGAATGACTGATCGATGTGGGTTTGTACAGTTAGGCTGTGTATTCCGTGTGTTGGCTACTAGGGCATTCTTTCCTTTTCCCACTCATGTAGGTCCACTCCCTGTCCATCTTATATACTCATACTTTCTAATTCAACGTGCAAGATGGTGAGAAATGCAGTGGTCAGTGGGGCTTGCCCTACTGTTTAACGCTGTACGATGATGATGATGATGAGGATACATGTATATGTGGAGCATAGATGCTATATTTCAATGACAACAGGAACTCAATATGTTTGCACATGTTCTTTACGTGCATACATATATTAAACACGCTTCGTAGGAAATCACCTTTCAGGATGAGAAATAAAAATTTAACCAACTGTTATCCGTCACCGTGGAGTACCAAGCTGGTGAAGTGGTTTATATATTTCCATCTCAACATCGTGTTTGTGAACCGAATGCTTATGTTACTCGGAAACCAGTTTTATAACTCCGTCTATGGGATAGTCGAAATGTTCTCGTTAGTCCAAAGGTGTCTAATGCAATGTGCCGTCGTTTCCATTGATTTGTTGAGGAAAGTTTGATTCCCCAGCTCAGATCGTATGACCCCACTGATGTACCCGATTGATGTCCGTCCGTGGGCGCTCGAGAAATCGCACGACTGAGATGTGTGCCATTTTAGCACGAGATGGACGTGGGAAGGCAGGTGGTCACAACGGCCAATCGTTGGTCAGATAGGCTCGTGGCTAGCTGACCAATGAAATGTAATTTTCCGATGGGACAACCAATCATTGTGTTCGATTCTTAAATTAAACTTTTAGCTTTACAATTCCGTGATAATTTCACAACTCAACTTGAAAGTTTCTCAAGCCATTCCAAATGTGTTGAGCCGCTGTTTATCAAACGTTTTTTTGATTATGGATGGCTCATCTTCACATCACCTATTTGGCCTGCAAATAATTGCCTGCTTTCTTTACGAATATAGAGATTACCTTAGCCGTTATGGTTAAATTCTCTCTGTATAACGTTCGGAATATTTTTTCGCATACTTTGCGGACATGTTTCACTACTTATGTGTGTCATTCCTTTAGACTCCCATCGTATCTGATTGCAGTTTTTCTTATCAAGAAACGAATCATGCGACCCGGGCTGGTGTTTCGTACTTCGGGTACTGCTGTAGTGGGAGATTAGGTTTGTATGATATGATTCGTCGTGCGTCATCAACGCACAGTCCATCATTGAAGACCATGGAAACACTTTACAGCTGTCCTATCCTTATCAGAAATCATCGACATTATATATATATATATATATATATATATATATATATATATATATATAGAGCATGAAACAAACGAACGGCTGGTATTAGAATCATAAGTGCTCGTCGGGTTTCGGACGCGAACTTAGATGAGCACATGGAATCCTGGTACTGGGCTGGTTCAACAGCAACTGTCCCAATCTATTAGGCTCCAGACAAATTTGAAGACTTTCAGTGATTCTCCAACGTGAACGAGATTCCACTGATACTGCGTGTATTTGTTGAGCCCATTGTATACGATCTTCGCGTAGCCGCGTTAACTCAGTGACCGTCTAGTCAAAAGTTGATGGTAAATTTGAAAGAAAAGCATTATTTATTTCTTGCGTGATGAGTGTGATGGAATCGGTATATCTCACCCCCTCGAAGCCCTACTGTACTCTCAGTAATAAGTGACAACGATAACCCCGGGACTCGGACTGTGGAGTCATATAATGTCGGGATGGGAAGAATATGTTAAAGAGCTGATAAGTGGCGATGGCGGTCTTTGCCTTAAGTAATTATTAGTTGAAGAGTTCGAATTTTTTGTCTCAGAGAATACTGGAACCAATACTACTGACAACCATCCGACCAAGAATACTAACTACGTTTACTAGGTTCGAACGAGGCTCGGAGCGTATCGAAGATACGATGGGCCATGTATTGTGGTTTTCAAAAAAAATATTTTATTGTCAAAAGCAGCGTTGTCGGTAGAGATATCAATTAGCCGAGATTCCGGTTACTGTGCTTGACGTTTTTCAAGGTAAGTTTCCGATCAAAGATCTTCACAGATGTTCCAGCTTGTGTGTGTACACGTGTGTGTGTGTGTGTGTGTGTGTGTATCTGTATATCTGCGAGAGTGTCTTTCTACTAGTATATGCATTACCCAGAACGACGGAGCAGGGATATCAACCACCTGAACAGCTCCGATCTCATTGACCTAAAAGGACCTCGCGATAAGTGAAGCTGATAATGGGAATAAGTGAAACTGACGCCCAATCCCTCCGACCACCGCGAACCTAAACAGTACACATGTTCGCAGAGACACAGACTCCCTCGCACACACATTACGTCATTGGCATGTTTTTTTCTTTGGACCCGTATTATTGCAGACAGATGTGGTGAAAACATAAGTAAAATGAAAGTCGAATTGGATAGGTGACTCGTGAGCTCACGATGAATCAGCAGTCTGGGTTACTACTTGTTACTTCATATAGTTAAAGATTAATCAAGCGTCACGAGGATCCCGAATATTGCGGTCCACTACCAAGAAACGTGAAGGCAACAATATTGTTTCCAGTTCCCTTTTATAACCCTATTCGTGACCGGGATTTTGATCACATAGTTTGATTTTCCCTAGTATACGGGATACACAGGACACAGGTCCTTCCGGCAGTGGTGAATCGCTTATCATGGTTCGAATCTCCTAGCAATCCGTAACCTTCCCTTTTGACGGCTTCTAATTAGCCATTACCCTTTTTGAAAAGTTGTGCTGTTTATCTGAAATGTACAAGAAAAGGTGAAGTCATAACTAAACATTGTTAAATCGTTGTTCACTTGACCTCGAATTCGCTGGACACAATGCTCCTGACACATCGATGATCATGTTTTTATGGGTTTCAAATTCTTGCTTATTCCCAGTTCCATCCACTGATGCTTTACTCTGCACATTTTCACCATGCAATAGGTTCATAGCGGACACAGTAATGCTTATTTTCCACACAAAGGTAAAGAAATACCCGCTGAGAGATACGAAGTCCTAGTGTGGATGAAGAAATGAGAATAAACCAACCCTTTCCACTTGTGGTTTTCGAACCACTCATCCTATCCTTCTTTCGAAGGAATCACATTCAACTACGGAATAAAAATTGTTTCGTATTTGATTTGAGAATAAACGTCGTTGCTACTGAATGGCATGTGCCACTGTTATTTGGACTAGTTAGTGACACCATTCAGTTGCCGACCGTCTGAAGACCTTGATATGAACTCAATAAGTTGAGAGCACGTGATACTTAAGCGTGAATGAATTCAATGGGTGGAATTGAATCCTTCTGTGGTGGACAAATTTTAACAGTTTGGGTAATTCAGTAAGTAACACAACGGATTTGTTTCGGTGTCATAAAGTTCACATGAGGTAAAGGATATCCAACAGAGGATTGAAAATTGTTCAGGCAAAATCGACGCTCAACTCAGCTTTGGAAACCATGAAAGCTCCCAACTTGCTAGCAGTCATCGGTTAGAGTGCACATTTATCCTGTTCTAACTAAGATTCCAACCCAGGGTTCATTATTTTCGTTCATACATGCTACCGCCAGGATATTTTGAGTGACTCACACACGTCAACACTACATGATACAGCACCCTTCCCCCACTGACTTTGCACGATAAAAATCGGTGACCTACACAGCGGACACCTCCTGTGATGGACGACGTGAGATATAGAGACTTGTTTAAAGGAAAGTATTATATATCTCAGGGTTAACGAGTAATTCACAATCATGGATCCCGAAGTTGAGTCCCAATTGGGATCCCATGGATGTGCACTGTAGACGGTTGGTTTACATAATAGATCAACCAAATGCACTACAATACTTCCACGGTTATCGATGCTGAGCTGAGCTTTGATGACAAATAAAGAACTCCTTTGTTACAATCACTGTTGGATTTACACAGCACTTTCGATGGGATATCTCAGCTAATTCATCATCAGACAGCACTTTAACGTAATCCTTGCGTCTGATCAATTAATAAGGTTATCTGTGTACAAACTGCTCTATTCCTGCCTCGACTCAACAGATATCAATCCGATTATTCACTCCAGGATGCATTCTACATTACGAGTACGCTTGGTATGTGGCAGTTGTCAATGCCACCAAGCGACCACAAATTTTAGAAGCGTGCAGATGTGGCAACCTTGTTCACCTGAACCTGCTCTCATTGGTGAACAAAATAGTAGATATTTAACGTCCAATGAATCTACCAAGTGGCACCGATCAAATTAAAATGGCTGGTGACTTAGCCCGCTGCGAGTTCTAGATCACTAATGCTCCTCTGCGGTCATCGATTGTATAGCGCCACCTGCTTGAGTCACTTCCCAAAAGTTTTCTATTTCCTCTTTTCACGTTCGTTGTCTCTCTTTCGTCGTGTCTGTCTGCATCAGCATCTCTTTCCTCTGATTTTCCCGGATGCACTTTATTCCTTCTTATCCAACAACTTCCAGAACGCATTAGGTAGGGTTTCTTTGTTACGCGCGGTGGAAACTGTCTATTTTCCAGGATTTTTCTGTCACTTCTGTTGGTTGAACCCAGACCGTGTCACCTGGCTCGAGTGGATGCAATAGTTTCCTGCCTTGGTCGTAAAGTTCTTTTTACACCTCAATTCGCTTTTACAGTTTCAGTCTGGTTACTGAAGATGCTCTGACATCCGGGTCCAGTAACCCAGCAAAAACGGGTAGTGTCATGCGCGTCCGTCTTCCAAATAGGCGTATCGTCGGGCTTGTTCCCACCGCTGTCGAAGGTACATTCTGGAGCTAAAGCAGGGCAATAAACGGATCGCTACACTCGGTTTTGCACTTATCGGGTATCTTCACCCATTTGACAGTACTCTCTGCTCTCTCATTGGACCGACTGTAGTAAGGACTGGTGATGTGAAGACTGAGAATTGCTGGAATTTCGCGCTGCGAAACTCAGGACCACCATTGAAAATCATTGGAATTGGGATTCCGTGTCGTGCAAAGTTGACTCGTAGTTTATTGATAATTTCTGCAGTTATTTCTATTCTCAGAATGTCAACTTCGAAGAAATCACAGTAGTAATCAACGGTTAAAAGGCAATTGTCCTTCTCATGGCAAAAAAATAATCGATGCCATAATTTGTCATGGCCGGTCGGGTAATGAGAGTATCTCAATCGGTTCTCTCATTTGTCGTTGATCGAATTGTCCGCATAGTTCCCAATTTGCCACCGTCTGCTAAACCTGTTCGGCCATACCCGGCCATTAGTATGTTCCGCTGGATCGGGTGATACATCCATTGATAGCTGGGTGTGAACGACGCTACCGGCACATAGTGTCTTGTAGCGAAGTTTGCGGTACCACCAAACGGTAATCCCAAGAAGTCAATACATCCTCTGTTGTTAGCTCATCACGCAACTTGAAATAATACAGCGCTTCTGCTAGTAGAGTTATTTTGCTTTCCGGCCAGCCATGGGTGATAATTTATTCCAGGGATTGTAGACACGAATCTGCCATCGTCACGTCCTCGGTTTGGGATGCTTCAGAATCCGAAACCGCCAACGCAAAGTTCACCGTTTCGTGGTTCGTGAGAGTTTGTTCGTTACGAAACTTTGTTTGCTTTGTTGCTAATGTAGTTCATAGTTACACTTTTGAAGGCACATTAGCATCGATTGCAGTCTTCCACGATCATGATAAATGGCTTTTGATCTGAGTATATATGCAAAAGTCGGCCGAAGGTGTAGTAGTTGACCCGTCCAAGGTGTGCGCAACTGTCAGCGTATATTTATGTTCAGAAATTGTTACCATCCTGCTGCTTTAGTGAAGCGGGCGCCCATTTTGTAAAAGAACGGCTCCCAAACCCTGTTGACTACTACCACTTCGTATTCATAGAGATGAGGTGTGGTCATAATATTCTAGGATTGGAGTCTTCATGATTAAATGCCAATTGCTGTTCATCTGCCCATACCCACTTTTCTCTGGTATTTAATAATCCACGGGTCGGTCTCATAAGTTCCAGTAACTCCGGTAAGAATCTGCTCGGGTAAATGATCATTCTGTTAAAAAGTGAGACATTTTTAGCATTGGTTAGCACAGGCCTATCTATGATCGCATTTGCCTTTTCCAAATCCGGTTTACTACCTTCACCTGTAAGAATGTGACCGTGGAACGTGACTGTTTCTTGACAAAATGTCGACCTATTCCATTTCAGTTTAATTCCATTACGTATACATTATTTCAAAGAAGAATTTAACCTTCTGTTGTGTTTCTTGATACTTTTGCCACAATACCATTTCCTGAGCGTAGTACTGCTAGTAAGTTGTCCACTGCTTGGAGAATCCTCTTTCGGAATATTTCACTCGATATCTTCAGACCAAACGGTAATCGATTACAACGGTAAAGGGATTCACTGTGCCAAACGTGGTCGAATAACTCGAGGCTTCATCCAAATGTCAAAAAGCTGAAACCAGGTGTGTTTTGTTCCGTCCCACTAGCTCTAGTGAGAAAACTCCTCTGTCTTCGAACCATCTCATTTATTGTGCAAAAACAAACCGTTTTTATAGAACAGAGAAAAAGACACGATAGCGAACAAGCTCGTTTTCGGTAACGTCATCCTATGGATAATACACTTACAGATATATACGATAGGAATGCATATTTTCGGAACAGAATAGAGGGTATTTACAGTGTCAAATTAAGATTGGTCAATCAATATTGAAAGATCAGAATTATATTTTGAATGGCAACTATGAACAGTTACGACCTACTGGCACTAGTATTCCTCGTCTATATGGCTTACCGAAGATACATAAATCGGGAGTACCACTAAGACCGATACTTGATATGAGCACTTCTCCCTACCACTCTACTGCTCGTTGGCTCGTCGATATACTGGAACCAGTACGCAGAAGCGTTGTACAATACAGCCTTGATGACACATTTCAAATCGTAGAATTAATAAAAGAACAAAATACGACAGGACTTAAAATTACATCTCTGGACGTAACATCACTATTTACGAGCGTTCCACTTCTAGAAACCATCGAATATTCGTGCAAATATATAATCGAAAACGAAGTAAACTTGGTATTCCGGTAGCCAGTCTGAAAGAACAACTACTACGATGTACTTTAAATGTTCAGTTCGGGTTCAAAAACAAGCTTTACCGACAAACCGATGGAGTTGCGATGGGCTTGCCTCTGGGACCCCTACTTGCCGACATTTTCGTTGCCAAGCCGGAGAATGGGGTACTCAAAGACACCATAGAAAGACTACCAAGGTACTGCCGGTATGTGGACGAAATTTTCATTATGATTGACAAACATGTTCACCTAGATGAACTAATGGAAATGTTTAACCAGACTCACAGTGCGCTCAGTTTTACATCCGAAGTGGAATTAGACGGGATTTTTTATTTTCTGAATGTGAACCTTACGAAAAGGGAAGATGGGAAGCTCGTCCGCCGCGTCTATCGTAAGCCAACATCGACAGACCAATACAAGCATTTTGCCAATTTCGTGCCTCTAAAACGCAAACAGAACCTAGTCCGATCCCTAGCGTCTCGCATACGAAAGATCTGTTCCGAGGAATTAATGAGCGAGGAATTAGGTCACAAAAGACAAATGTTGCTAAACAACGGGTATCCGGAACGTTTCATTCAAAAGAACATTTCGGAAGTACCCAAGCGACCATTGATAATCACCGCCAAGAAAAAAGAATTGCACATGCATTTTCCCTTCAAAGATATGTCAAATGCGAACTACTAGTTCGGCGCCTCAGGGTTGCAGTCGCCCGTACGTTTTCCGCCGCTACTCTACGCGCCCACTTCACAAGCCGGTCAATGATTTATATGAATCTCAAAGACAAAATGCCTGTCCTTTCCTCCTCTATGTTAACCTATTCATTTGTTTGCTCATGTTCGGCAAGCTATGCAGGCATAACGACACGGCAACTGTCCCAAAGAATTGAGGAACACAAACCAGCTTGGCTGAGGACAGGAACTAGAAGAACCATAACTAGTGCAATCGTTGCGCACCTTGCCGAGACAGGGCACCAGGTAGTCAACGAAGCCTTCAAGATAATTTACAAAGTGCCTGTGAATTCTTCGAAAATCGTTCGCCAAATCACTTTGGGAGCAGCGGAGGCAGTAGCGATTAGGCTGTTAAATCCATCGCTTTGTTCACACAAGCGATTTGTCAAATCACTGCAGCTACCCTGGCCCCGATCGAAAAATGAGGGACACAGTCATGGTGACCTCGACCGCGACCTTTCAGTCGTGACAGGAAACAGCCAACCCACCCCAGATGTACTTTCTACACCGAGTTTTCCCAACCACGAACAACCAACTTCCCACCCATTTTCCGAACCGCAAAACACCTACAATATTTATTGACCAATCTTAATTTGATACTGTAAGTACCCTCTATTTTGTTCCGAAAATATGCATTCCTATCGTATATATATGTATCTGTATTAGCCAGAGGATGAAGTTACCGAAAACGAGCTTGTTCGCTATCGTGCCTTTTTCTATAATGCAATAGGATTTTATAGATTACTAAGGGATCAGAATCAAAGTCACTGCACGAAGCTCATTGTTACAGAGCTTTTCTCCGAACCGGGTCTTCTGAATGGCTATGCTGTACAAGTCTCCGATTGGCTAATTTCTTTGGGATCATTTAGAATAACGGCTGGCTGATGATTGGTTGCATTCCGTTCCGTTTGACCAGAAAACCCTTTTGGCCGCTGAGTGGTTCAATCCGATACATTCCCTTAAAACGACTTCTGACCACAGATTCGTTGACTCCGCTCGGTTCGGTAAGGGCGACTGCTCACGGCTGATTGGATGGCTTCGCTCAGTTTCGTCACGGACTGACTAAAACATCGACCCGCTTCACTGGCCTGAGGTTTGACACCGATTCTGGACAAGTGAATACGTGCAGTCTGTGAACGAAACTAGACCGTCTGTCGATGCGTCAGCAAATACCCTTACAAGGTGAACCTTCATAAAGCAACGAGTGTTTGATAACTCGGGACGAATATCGTCAAATACAGGTAGTATAAAGTGCTGAAGCCTGAGCCCTTTGTTTAATTGTTTGAAATGAATTCAACTTCAAAGTTTCTCGGATGCTTTTGTCATAAGCATTATTCGACTCATTCAATCTGTCGGTTCGTCAACATTAGCCAAGATGTAATTCAAGATGAGAATGTCCAACTCACGTTCAAGTAGCTCTCTAACTGCATATAGAACACCACTTGTCCGTAGAGCCACAGGTTCTGCAGATTCATATAAATGAAGTGTCCTCATTCATTGGAGCTTTATTAATATCTTATCGAAAACAGGCGAATTTTGCTAAGTAATGGTCGGCATTACCGGTTATACGGTGAGTGACTGAATCATAGTGGAGTAACATCAAGTCCAGATTTTCAATAGATTCACATCCGACGATGGAAACATAGCTCTGGTCGACCACAACAAAGTTCATAAGTGATAACTGTCCATCCCTAGGATTGACGAATTTCAGCATCGCCTCGTCTCTTGGCTTAACTTTGTCACCGTTCCACATAACGAGTCTCTTCTGTGTCGGTATCAGTGTAATGTTAGACAGCTTTCATAGGCATGATGTTCACCGATGTTCCCGTATCCAACTGGAAATCCACCTCTTCTACGATCACCACCATCTTGGAAAAGACACCCTTGCACTTTGCTGGCACTCCCATTACATTCAGTCGATTTTTGCTGTGACGACTTTGCTCTCTGTTCACTGTTTTCTTGAGAAAGCTTTTGGAGGCTAAATGTTTGCGCTCGCTGCAGCTGTCACAAAGCTAGACAATTGTCTTTTCCCGCCAAAAAACTGACACTCCGTCTTTGGCACTGTGCGTGTCTCTAATGTTATTTTGTACAGACCACGTGTATCTGGTGCATTCATCGTCTCCGTGCGTTTTCCGGCTGCTTCCTCACCTCGGAAGATGTCAACGCAATGTTGTAATATTAATCTCGGAATCTTCAACAACCTTTTAATCATCATGGGATTGTGTAATTCAGTCACGGTCCGGTCCTGCATGAGGCTCTCTTCAAGGCAGGTGCAAAATTGCGTGATCGTATCAGTGTTTTTAACGACAGCACAGAAGAGTGAAAAGATTCATCGCGCTTCTTTTTTCGCTGGTTGAAAACGAAACGCTTGTATGTTCCGTTGCACCCACCAAAACAAACTAGTTCGAGGTTAAACATAACTATCATCCAGCCGCTGCTGTCCTCATTGGAATCATGTGAAAAGCAAGTGATGGTGCAAAGCGCCGCCGGTCTAAAGGTGTGACTAAATAGCAAGAGCTCGATAGCCTTTGATTCGAGCTTTATTGCAGACATTGTCTGAAAATCTTCATCCTGAGTTCGACACAACCTCCGGTTGTCAAACAATCGATCCATGTCTACCATCACCAAGTGTGCCAGTGGGTGGATCTACAAGCAATTGTGTGGTCTTGTCTGCGATATGGAGATTTTTACATCAGTTTCTGCTGCCACCGCGGTAAAAGTCAGTTCTTCGAGAAAGGCAATCAGTCTATTGTTGCAGTGATGAACAAGGAAATCTCAGCCAAAGATAGTTCCTCAGGGATTTATACAAAACATTTTGCCCCCAAATCGGACTGCTGGATTTCTTGTGTTAAACAAAAGTCTCTTTCCTATCAGTTAGGGAACGCCATTGGTGTGGTAAAACAAATGATTATCCAACACAATGAAGGTTCTACGTGAACGAATCCCGGGGTGAAATTTCGTAGTCAAGACAGCGAGCCACAATCAGAGTGAAATTTTTATTTCCGGTCAATTAAGGTCAATAGTTGCTTTATGCATCCAAAAAGGTGGACTTTCAGCTTTTTACACCATTTCTATGGATAAAATAATGCAATATATGCACCATTTTAACATCGGAAAAATAGTAAAGTTGGACAGGTGTTGGATATTCAAGGTGTTTTACAGTTTTCAGAGAACCTCCATGCGCTCAGTAGGCAGACGAGCGAGATATGACAAAACAGAAATGCGACATGTAGAAATGTGGGCTAATAGTAGTTTGAAATTTGCGCGTGTGGAGGATGTAAATATAGCTTTCTAAGTGCACTGTGTGGAGGTTGATGGGATTTAGAGGGGATTTTGTAAGTAAAACTACCATAAGCACACAAGTGCCTGATTATGATAGTGTCAACAAGTTTAACCCCAGATGGGTGACCGAACCTAGAGATGCGCTTTATGGATCTTGTGATCAAATGAGGATTCTTTTTGAGCAAACCGAAAAGAATACTAGGGATCAGTAAAGGCAGTGGTGACCAATGTAAACGTTTACAACTTTTGGAACGCTTTTATGGGGAAATGAAAGCATGCGTAGCCCGGGAGAGAAAAAGGACAACTGTCTAACTTTGCAAACCGTCTCACTGACGTGTATAGACCACGACAGATTGTGGGTAAGTAAAACACCGATGCATTTGACTGAGGACGATGAGGGAATATGTTCACTGTGTACAGAAAACAGAGGGAGTCTGTCAATACTGTTTTGATTCGATACCCTGAATGACAAATAAAATGATACTTTGTGACATTTACGTGCATTCAGATTCAGAGAACGGGAAGAGGACCAAACTATAGTGTTATCTAGTCTGCTTTAGATTATGAGAGTAACCTCTGGTGTAGAATACGTACGGTCAAAAACGACGTCGTTTGCTTACTTATATGAAATAAATAAGGTAGGGTGAAAAGACAGCGCCCTGTCAGACACCATCATAAACAAGAAGTGGAGATCATATCATTTCACCAAGGGATGTAGACTGGGTCCGGTCAGAGACAAAGTCACGGATCAGTCCGAATAAGCCCTGGTTGATGCCTGATTCGAATAACAGATTGAGTAGCACCGACCAATCGAGACTGTCAAAAGCATTTTCATAGTGCAGCAATAGAGTCCTAACCATTTTACATTATTTTTCTGAGACGTCCGCAGCACAGTTTACTAAGTTGGCTATGGCGAAAAGAGTGGATCGAGACGAGTTACACGCAAATTTATTAGACATCATCCACGGCACCCTGAGTGACACTATGTGGTAGAAAAATTTCTCCAGCGTCTCGAGCGTTACAGATGTACACGCAGTGGCACGGCACGTACCAGTCTCCTTTTTTCGGAACAGGCTTTATCTTTACGCGTCTCCATATATTGTGAATCTTACCGCTTTTTAGACAACAAATAAAAATGTCTGCCAAGGAATCTGATGGGTCATCGACGCACACGTTCAGGACGACAGGGGATAAAACATCAGGACATGAGCTTTTACTGGTCCTCAGTGTACTTTGCTGCTTCCAAACAACAGTGGGCTCGATCTGAAGGGGCTAAGTAGTGCTGCCTTAGACAGGCTAACAGGTATCCTGAGACAAAGAAGCATAACTCTTGTTGAGCTGTTTGATATCAACGGAACGTTTCCCGACCCTCTAATCATTACCACAAAGCCTTTGTAGCACTCCAAGCGACCTGACATCTGGATTTTTGCGTCGTACGGTATCTACATATAGTCTATTTAGACCTTCGATTTCCAATTTTATCAGCTTAGTAGACCGCTTTACTTCAGTCTTTCGCCAGCTTTTTTAGACCTGTTCTTTCTTCCCACTTAGTTGTGTAGGTAAAGGAGAGAAGAACCTGTCAGCCTACACGTACATGGTTTCAAACGGACAGCAATTTTGAAAACACGAATTAAGATCGTCTGTAAGATTATCGCACAAAACTGTGGGATTTCGATAGTAAAACACGGTAAAATCAGTGGAGTTCACAACAGTCCGTGAATGTGCTACATTTTCGGAAGAGCTTTTTCATTGTTTGACAGTTTTGCGCATTCGTCTCGATAATGCGCACCGATTTTTCTGCTATTAGAATGCAGTGATCAGAACTGCTCATTGCCACAAGTTATTGGGCCACGAACAACACTATTTTGTTTATGAAAACAAAATCTCGGCAAGAATCATTTCAAGAGGGGAAATACATAAAATTTATCAAATCGGGTGTCGTCTAAATCCGATATATATATATATATATATATATCCGTAGGGGATCAGAAGATACCCTGAGCTCAGTGGCTTTTGTATCCGGGGGTTAGGTGAATGTTGTCGGTGAGCAGTGATCGAAACCCGCCCAGAAAATATGGCTCGCATTCAGTAGTGATAACTTATCTTTTCGGTCGAGTATTTAGGAAGGGCCTAGTTTAAACAAGCAATGACTTGACCAGTTCAAACTGCGCAGCTAGAAACAGCGACCCCGCTCTGTCAAATTCGAATGGTATATTTTCCAGTAGACAGCCGTTCACCGTAGTCACGGATAGCCACCACATCTGAGCTTTTGTGGACGTTATGTACTTCGGCACTTCGAGATTTAGGTTCATGGTTATCCAATATCCCTGGCGATAAACTGAATCCCTGTGGTTGTGCATCAACCCCCCCCCCCACACAAAATTCAGGTGTTGAACTTATTTCAACCCAGTTACGCAATCACACGGAAATTCGGAAGACCTTTGCCACTAATCGTGGCACAGAGCCATATCCTTCCGTGTATTTAACCACAGAGTGATGGATCACTTGTGCCTCGCCCAGGAAGTCAAACACGCCCTACATGACCAAGTTCAGAAAAACATTATTTCGACTTGCTGTATTTATTATACGGGCAAGTTCAAAATTGCAGGAAGTGGGCCGCGACTAATGAAATGCTACCAGCTGGGAAAGTGACCACTGGTTAAACATTTCAAACTTTTCGTCCATGTCATGAACTGACCTCAATTACTCACTTTCCAATCGTCACCCCTCAGTGAACATGGCGCGCCGAGAAATCCTATCCTATGTCTCAACCATCTTACCTTTGTGGCCCCTAATGTTTCATCTAAAGATTTGTTACATGTGCCTAGCACTTTTCGCCTAACATCGGCATTGATAATGCTCCGTTTTCTCCAGATTTGAGTGATTCTACGAAGAATACAATCTTCGTACATCCTCCACTCACTGTGGCGACGCTCCCCAACCACAAGGGAGAATTGACCTGACTGTTGCTCCATATACTCACGCTTGATGAATACATGGGTGTCTCGTTTATGCCACAAAAGACTGAAGCTAATGAGCGCCAAATGACCTCACAGTATACGCGAAGTCACTTCACCCGATATCAGACCTCTGGGAGAAAAGCAGCTACCTTGCTAACAAAAACTTATCCACTTCATTCACAGTCTTCTCAGATAGCGTAAAGTTTGGCGTAGGATCAGCCCAGTCCTACAAAAAGTCCTGGTCCCTTGAAGGTGCAAAACACATACCGAACATTACTACGCGGTTGTTCAAACTGTCCATAAGGTTTTTCACTTTACGTGAAACTTCAATCAGAAGGACGATGCAATTTGCATATTTGTTATCTGACACTTTTTCAACTGAGAGAGCCCTAATACCCTTATCGTCACATGGAAATTGGAAGTATCTAGGGCGAAATCAGTCACCAAGTTAAACAAAGAGGGAGGGAGGGGACGACTCAGACGTGCACCATTTCTAGGGATAAATTCAGGTTAAGGAGTATCGTAAGCTAGAACTCGGCTTCGTCTATTCGTGAGCAGGGAATTTACGATGAAAATGAACGAGAGATGGTGCCAAAGAACTGTGCTGTCGATTCAGTCAAACGCCCCTTTCAGATGAAAAAAGCGATGATGGTGGATGTAGAGATGTATTGAGACTAAACGTGAAAATTCATCCCGTCATATCAAGAAAGTTCGTTACATTGGGTTAGTCCAGATCCAATGCTTTCTTTTTTTATTCATCAAACAGTTTCTTTCGTTTCCCATCCGCTTAGATCACCAGACCACGCTGACCGCCACTCGTTCAACTCCACACTCGCGTGATAGTTGTTTGTCCACTCCCAACACGCCACACAAATTTTAGTCTTGTTCCCATGACAAGTGTTGGTGGGTATTACCTCTATCCATCTTGCGTCCATTTGTTGGTCTTATCTTTTCGGATCGTTTACCAATGAAACCTCATCCCTCACAGATTTTATCGCACACGTAACCCTCCTCCCTCGTTGCTTCCCAAGTACACTGACCCGCTGGTCATCATGACGACTACATCGGCGTGGTTACTTCCGCAGACTCCTCTTCGCACACGTATTGGTTCTTAAACAACTTACTTGTTATTGCATCTTGATTGCCTGAGTTATTTGACTGGGCCCACAGCTTGGGTGTAACTCTCTCTCTCTCTCTCTCTCTCTCTCTCTCTCTCTCTCTCTTTGTTTTACCTTTGTTAATGAGTGAACTGTGGCGTTCCCGTTTTGATCATTCCATTTTCCCACAACCATGCTATTACGTATATTCCTCAACACGCTTGTGTTTACTCAGGATTTGGTTCTGTTCTGACCATCGATTTGTCACACTGCATTCCGAAAATAACGACTTCCTTCGTAAAACGCTTCACTGACTCCTGTACTGTCGTTTCGTGCCTTTTCTGACGATTATTTTGTAGGTGTCATGAAGCCTATTTGACTGTCTTGATTCTATGATCGGTTTGCCCACAACCTGAGGTGCGTTATTGTTGCTGTTTGATAATTTGCCCTAATGTACAAGCAGTAAAACGAGCTTGTGTTCCCTTTCTTCAGACTTGGGGTTCGTTCATCTGCGAATTGCTGAGCAGCGGGGTTACAATGCTGTACAGTGGGTCTACGAAGGATGTGCCTTTATTCTAAAATTTGTCGAAGAATGGAGATTTGTTCCATTGCACACTAGCCGAAATGAGTGACGCTCGAAATCCACACAAATAGTAAAAACTAGTTTGCAGTGACGTAGCGATGATTAAACTTTCTTGTAAGAATTGCTAAAATAAATCTGTCCGCGCAGTAGAGTCTATTTCAGCACGTGTTCGTTGATTATCCTCCTTTGTTAACCGTACATGTACCCTGTCAATTTAAAAAACACAGTTCATATTACTGTGTACTTGAGAACAGATGGGTCTCAACTAAATTCAGTTAGAGTGTCACTCTAACCACACAATGCGGTCGATCGACTATGTAAATCCCTACCACCAGTACCGTCTTTCAGGTTACCAACCAACCTCTTGATGGTTGTTATGGTGAACATTTATTTGTTGCTTGTTCCATTGATTACCGTTTGTAATCTAGTTGATACTAGCCAAGGATACACAGTGTGCTAGAATATGCACTGAAAATAAGAACATTGATGTTTTTTAATAAACACTAATCGTTATGATAATAACAAAATCGCGCTCTTTAATCAATAGGTCAATGAAACGAATGAATCATTTTTAGCTCCGGAAAATTCTCATCCTTATTGCCGACATGGGCAACGTGGAGGACAAACTATTACCCGGCACCGGTCTTTCATGTTGTTCACATTCAAACTTATTTCTGCTGGAAAGTCTGTCATGGGCGTAGTTAGATATAGCTCGGAGTCCTTGCTGGTATTGGTTACCCTACGACTCAGAGACTTTCAGTCATTTTCTCACAAATCGATTTGCAGTTCATGCTTTGTTCGGCGTCAAGTCTTTATCAATAATAGACAAATCATGAGTGATGGTAACACATCATTCTGTGGTGAAATCCTTCGGTGATGATAAGCTGTGTACGTTTATTTTTGAGACATATATAGTGATTGTAATCAAGTACCAAGGCTGGCCTGTCCACACAGTTAATCTTCTGATCTCGAAGAATGACCATTTGGTAAACTATAGAATGTCTGACAGGTCGTGGGTGCAGTCGATTTATTTGCTTCCGAGCTGGTCCAGCTCCTCAACTACGCCTAAGCTTTATCCTGATCACGTAACGGAACAAAACATTTTGTTCCGAACGGGTGAAAATCAGGCTATGTTCAACAATGGTATGACGGTGAATTTGTGTCATACTGGCATTTGTACAAGATTACGACAAAATCCCTGTGTGTTGTGATAACAGTACCCTGAATACAGTTGTATATGGTGATACTCAAGTGTCTGTGAAAATGTAAGTCAGATCGTAACAAGAACGACAAGACGGGTTAGGATACTTGTATTTCCACGACCAACCAAGTCAAGTTCATGAAACACATACAATCGTTTATATAGTCCCTTTTTCAGATTGCGTGGCACCAATATTGCTCTTGCGGCTGCTTGAGTGATTCGGCTGCGTTCTGGCCAGTTGCGCGTCGCCGATAGCTAGCTTCTCTTGGGCATCATTTCTATTCGGCTGGTTCGATTGTCCCAGTTGAAAAATGACCGGCAGCCCCTCATCTGGGCTATGTTGATGGGTGCCGGCAACCCCGCTACTTCCCCTCTGGTAGTCTGTAAGCCACCCTTTGTCTGCTTCGAGAAGCCTCCGACATATTCGCCGTCTGTTCTTTTGTCTGTGGCCCTCGGTTGGTTCGTCCGTTAGCCTTGATATTCACGTCTCTCTCTTACCCCAGCGTTCCGCGCTACAATATGAGGTAATTTGCATGCTCTATTCCATAAGTAGTTTTGATTCTGATAACCAAGGAAGAGTCGCGATGCAGCGGAATGTACAAACACATTATTATATCACGCTCTCCAGGTCTCTGAGTTTGACGTTTGGTACGCAATCGTTTCATCATCAATCAAGATGGCATCTTCATAGCACTTCTGTTACTGCTGTGCTAATTGTAATAGCTCTACCAATCGTGTGTACTGTGGAATTTGGAGTTTGAAGGTGAGAATACGTTGATTCACAGTGCATCCTAAGGTGCATGAACTATTGTTTGATACAGTCGATGGGCGATATGCTGGCTAACCACAAGGAGGTTTGGTTCTTCTGGGACGATAAACGTACCTAATTTTGGACGTTTTTCATTGTGTGAGTTTTGTTCTGATTCCCACAAACGGGAAACTAGCGCACTATGCCGTACTCGAATGTGTTTGGATCTCTTCGTCTTAGGCTGAGTTCTCGCTTTGACAGAGTCTACCCGGTAGCACTGAACTTGAAATATCTTACCGGGAAAAGCGGAGACGAAACAGAGCGTGCGCGTACTCCGGGACTGGAATGTGACAAGTGTGGTACGGTCAGCTAGCTTAGCGGACAGGAAGTTACGGCGAACTAAAAAGCAGAGCTGGGACTATACATAATACTCAGATTTGCTACGAAATATAATTTTTATTTCAAGAATCAATAACATTAGAGAAAGCAACTCTACGATAAACTTGTTCGGACACATTTATCTCTGTTAACTAGAAACTTGAGCCCCGAAAGTTCACAATGTGGAACAACAGACCCTAAAATCAAGTGGACGATGCACGCAGTTTGCCCACGAGAGGATAAAATTCCAGTGAAATTTATAGAAACAGGCTATGATGGTGAATGTATCAGAGGACACTGAGGACAAGTGAAATGACAATTTCAAAGAAGAAGACCGTATAAATCAGAATAAATGATTTCATTTGCACAAACGCTTATGTATTACATTGTAGAAAAGCTTTTCTGCTGAAATCAGAAGTTTAGAAATAAATTTATGGATGTTATGTGGCTTCGTCGACGCTCGGATCCATAGCGAAATTATCCCAGTGCTCATAGTCTATTGTTTCATGGTTATTGAATGTGACACATACACATACATCCGCACCCCACATGTGACAAAACCGCGTTATCCGCATGAATTTTGGCCCACATCGGACGGTCTTGTCTAGTCATATGGACTGCATGTAAAGCGTGCGATTTCTCCGTTTCCGTGACTGGCTTACTTATACGCTAATTAACGGATTCCCTGAAATCCGTGTTCTCGTTCATCGCGAATAAAACAAATGGAGCTTTCTAGTATGGGTTTGTGGTAATTCCTAATTCTTTACGAACGGTTTAGAACTGGTGCCAGAGCGAAGGATAGGAAGATGGCATAAATCACCGGGTTATTACCATCTGAAAACGTCACTGCACTTCGAAATAAATTTGTGAATGTACCAAATCAGTGTGAAGTTAGTGACTAACGAAGGAGGAAAAATTCACAGGAATGCGCTATGCTCAGTGAGATGTTATAGAAATATTTATTAAAATTAGAAATCAAACGTACTGTAACCTACTATAACCGCAAAGAATACCTTAAGTTGACGTTGAAGATCCGTTCACCGAACTAACTCAAGATGGCTGTGCACTGAAGCGGTCAAATTTGAGATAGTTCTGAAGGTAAGCTTGCGGTGTGGATTTGTAGTCAACTAAGAACAAAACTTTGTTTGGATTGACAATCAGGTTGGAAGTGTCCGAACATTTCTCAATGGACGTCATGAATCATTTCATTGGACTGTAGCGAGCAATTCTCCGTTATTTGAACGCAACAGATGCGAACTGACGATTTCCGACGAAGTGTTTGCGTAACAACCCATCGAACTTGTACACTTTCTGTTCAAAGAGGTAACTACTAGGTCTTTAATTGTAAGCTCTGTTCGTCCTAGGTAACATGCCGAAATTTGTTCTTTTGATCTACATGTGAACCAGTAACCCAGTCGATGACACCATGAGTTGAACGCTGTTTGCTTTCAAAGTAATTGACGGAGGACAAGAGGTCACCAATAATGATGCTGTAAAACGTCTAAGGAGGGAGTATAAAAGGAACGGTGAAGCCCGAAAGATAACCGGCGATAGCCAGCTTTAACAGTTTCTGGGCAACAACAGTGACATGTATATTGAACTTGAGTTCCACTTCGGACCTTGAAGATGTGCACTGCGGACGATCCCTACAAAGACGGATGAAATAGCATTCAGGGATTTTCAAGAAGAACAAAAACCGCTTATTGAACAACCTAGGAGTTCTCTTCTCTCGAACTGCTAAAATTATAATAAATTATATCAATTAATTCTAAGTCGATCTTATTGGGACAGTAATTCTTTTCGGTAATAATATCCGATTGACATGAGTTGCGCGTCACGGGGATAAAGTCACACGAATTTTGTGCGTGTATAGCCCTTTGGTGGCTCAGCCATTGTTTTCACTCACTCGCGGTACAATGTGCAGATTGCTTGATGCAGATCGAACAAAGTTCCTTGACCCGAACGCGTGCAACAGCGGACTGAAAAGAGCATGGATATATATATATATATATATATATATATATATATATATATATAATGAATGCGCACATATATCAAAGGTGAATTGATTATAAAATAATTTTACCAGCACACATGTGAATTGGGTCCACTGTGAAGGATTTCACCACGAAGATCCTCTTGTGATCAAAGGCGTATGCGATATATGAATTCCTAGGCCCTCATCGTACTCTTCCACGAGTGATTTGACTGCTGATTAGGAGTGAAATTCATTTTCTACCCAGACATTTCAAATTTTGTGTGCCGAGCTCGTTCATCGTACTGATCAATAGCTCTGTTGAATAGAGGACAACGATAGAAAACAGAAAACATGACACTTTCGGTAAAATTCTTTCTGTTTTACTTTCCGAACCTAGTTCGCTGTAAACTTAGGTAGAAACAGTAACACTATGGGTTATTCGGATCGCGGATATTAGCTAACGACTTGTTGGGCATAACTTTCTAGTAACTTTTCGATTTCATGATTAAACCTGCATGCAGTATAGTACTAGAAATAACGGATAGCGAGTCCTAACTAGATTGGGCGTGTTAGACAATCTCGTGACAATGAAGGTATCCACCATCAAAACTGATGGGTCAAAGCCCATTTGGAACCTCACACCAGCGTTCTGTCCGATTTAGTCACTCATATACATAATGTCGCGCACACACAAGTGTATGAGCCACAGATCAACGGTCTGATATTTCTCACGTACCCCGTATGGTATGGGCACACAAAATTCATGCCAGTCATGCTTCATCCAGAATTGTATTGACCAATCAGATCTCGCTAGGTACGCGTGGTTTTACGTTTGCCCATACATGTACCTCTAACTGATTCGACTGGTGTCTACATCCTGAGGGTGACGTTTGTTCCACAAACCCGTTCGACCAATTTTACCTTGCACAAAACTTAATTAGACGATCGTAAGCTGAATTTCTTTCGATGTATTTTGTGCAATTTTATGTTTGTTTGAAATAATAATTTTCCACCCAAAGGAGACTAAGATCAAGGCCGTAAATCACTAGAAACATGGGAGCACTCGTACATGCAAACATTATTTCATAAATATTGCGGTTGGAAGAAGAGGGAGCGTACGTGCTGAAGTCCTTGGGAAGCGAGTGATGTAGGTTGTTCAAAATTCTTTTGGAGAGTCATTTGTACAGTTTGTGTTGATGATGATGATGCTGATGCTGATGATATATATATATATATATATATATATATATATATATATATATATATATATATTGCACTGGCTTAAATTCAGCATGGAGCCAAAGTAACGGCAACAATTAGGAGAATAGGAGATAGGGTGTAGTGTACAGTGAAAGGAACAATCATTTAAAAGATAAAATGCTGTGACCCTTCCTTATTTCGCCGTACATGGTTCGGTGTTTTTGGTCATTTTGTTTGTCGGAATGACGATTTTGTGATTACGGGATACGAGGGTTCGACAGCCAGACCGCATGGCATTCGCGCCACTGAATTCTATTCTCAGCCATATCCGTCAACGTCTCTAACTGACGACCATTCTCGTCCTCTGGGCATCAATTAGGGGTAGGGAAACACCAATGGAAGCCAATGCTCATGATAGCTTCTTCATACATCTATGCCAATTCATGGCCTGACCACCATGCGTGTGTCGTGCGAATTTAGCACGGAAAGACAGACGATGATCAGGCCTTTGAAAGATATGACCGAGCCACCGGAGGCGGTGTAGAACGATCAAAAATGTGTTGAATTTAATAGTAGAAAATCGAGAAATGATCCCAAGGTTTTCGAATATTGGTTGCATGCGTGTATTAGGTTGACGGTGTTCGTAGGTTACCGGCCGCTGCTCTAGGCGTTTAAGTTGCACACTCGCGTGCAGATGATGTCACCCTAATGGGTTTTGAGATCTTTTCAACTTAAATACCGAAATGAGCGAAAAATAGCCAAGTAAGTGCCATCCACCAAAAGAGAGGATATCGTTATTTATAATAATAATTAAGAAAACATAATAACACAACTTTATCTCTTTTTACTCGTGGTATCAGAACGTGTGTACGGTGTACTCTTCCATCTGGCGTGTACGCGGACCTTCATTTGCAAGCTAGTTGAGAAAAACTCTGTCAAATCAAACACAATGCTCATCCAATGAGCAATGTGTTCAGGTGAAGTGTTCACAATCCGAGCTAAAAAACACAGGGAGGTGAGCTAGTTTAGAAACCGATTATACTGGAGACCAAAAATTATCCAAGATATACTCACAATTATGGTTTATGGTGAGTCATTTTACAAGATTTAATGCGATCATTAGCCGACGAATTTCTGATTTTCAATTTTCCCACGGTCATTTTTCATCACTGTTTAATCTTTCCGTTTCGTTCCTTATACCCATTCTCTCTCCCATCTCAATTTTTGCCGGTAATTTGTGTTCTTTTCTCCGATGGGGGTCGATAGAAGAGGAAGCTGCTGGTTGTCATCGCTGCTGTCATTTCACATTTTATGTCAGCACACAGTGTGATGGCTAAACCGCCCTTCCCCTATGACTTTTTCAGAGCAGGGCAGTGAAATTTCCACGAAAGATCTGATTGTCGGTAGTACCTTGCATCACAGATGAGTTTTCACACTACGTCCAATTCAACGTGGTGAATCTCAAGTGTATTACAAATCGGTTCATATTTATTCTGCATACAAACTTCATGGACTGATTCGTTGAATTTTGTACTGCTCTCTTTTTATTCAATTTCAGCTCTATTTACGTATCTGTGGATTGAGGAAAATATGGCAAGCATGTGCCTTCGTCTACGACATGTGATATTTTCTTTGAATATGATTTCACATTTCTCGTTCACAATCGAAACATAACAAACTTCGTCGTCAGAAACATCTTAATTTTTATATGTGACCCAGGTGCTTACTGCGAATTTTCGCTTATCTTAAATTGGATGGATTTCGGTTATTTGTTTCATTGTAACCTGAGTCCTGTTCGTTCTTGGTTTTGCATCTCACTGCCATATATTACAGTTACACCAAAACGGAAGTGTATTTGGAAAACATACGGTCTATGGTATCCTTCGCTTTCCCAGAATGCGCTTTGAATAGGCAACAGCTAGTAATATCTGATGGTGTTTTTCCATTTGGTTCATTTTACCAAGAAATAAACCTGATGTGAAGCACATGGCGTATTGTTTTTTGCGCGAATGCAACCGTTTTACTCGCAACCCTCGATCGTCTAATGGAAACACTCTCAATAGATAAATTGATTTGGGTGTGATTCAACAGTCAGACAAGGTATCGTCAACAACATAAATCAGATGGACCGGATAGGTTTTCTGTGTCTGTTCTTGCACGACGATATCCCAGCACTGACAAAGAAGTAGACCAAACTCCTCGGTTCGATAAGGATGACGGAAGAGATAATAAGGAAAAGAATGTTTTGCAAATTGCGAAGAATTGTTGCTCTTGCTCTGCTCGGTCTTCTGCCTTTTCTATTTAGTACATAACAATGTATAACAATATAGGAAGGGAGCTGACGTCAATGAAAGACTGTCAAATGTTCATAAACCATTGAGAAGCTGAGTAGATATCCTGGTAAGTAGATGTTTGACACACAATCGTTCAATACGTTGCAGGTTGCATGTGCAATACCAGTGACTCCTTTAAAACTTGATGAGACAGCCTCCATGTTCTCAGTGGTGAGCTGAGCCTTGTTGCTGCATGATGACTCACATAACATGCAGATAAAATACTGAAATTCTCCAGGGTGAAAACGATGAGACCTTGATTATCCGGACAACATTGTTCTTTCAATTAAAGATATAGGTGGGTTGAAAGCTTTCCTGACTATCAGTGTTGGGGATGAGTTTTGCACGTTCAAATTGTAGGACACAGCTAAAGGGCTGCAATACTGCAACAGCACACCTTACGATAGGAGACAATGCATCAGTTAGATACGATATTTTTGAAAATAATTCACTTCCGACGTTTTGTCAACTTCAAACTTTCACGCTTCATAGAAATTTCTCATGATAAGCAAGTTTGAAATACTCGACTGTCCAATGAAAATAATTTCTGGTTTGGATCGTTGTAGTTCATTTCTTACGGTTCCTACGCTCGTTGAATTTTTACTTATTCTATTCAGGTTTCCGCTGGGAGATATCAACCAAACTGTGGTACTTCGTCGAAGTTTACCAGTTTTTTGAAGTTGACTGGACTGAAACAGTCAGATTACCAACCCTGTCCTTTTAGCAACTTAAGAAATGTTCCACAAAACCCACACATGACGTACGTATTGACATCCTCCCTTGTTGTTCTTAAACTATCACTTCTCGTGATGAAATAATAATGGTAGTCATAATATTATTTCACTTCTTTTATTCCCTGTACGACAAACGGTAATGTTTCTGGAAGGCGGCTGTGGTCAATCAAAGGTTGCCGAGTGACGAAATGACCGGTGGTTTCATGATTCGAACGCGGGACGTCTAGGTTCAAACGGCACGGTGATCAGCGTTTGATCATCCTCAGCCAATCAGAAAAATAAGCAATCCGTTAGAGGAAGGAAGAGTTAGCAGTTGGAGTTCACATATGATAACCCTCCAGTTTATATAAACGAAAACGCATTTATCCTAACACCGTAACGTTGTGTGCACATTGTGGAAAACTATTGCGTTTCCAAGTACATGCTCATCGGATGTCCACATCGCTGATAGTAATTTCTAAGAGAAAGCCAAATAGGTTATTTCCGCTTACATAATATGCAGCTAGCATTTGACTAATTTCATTTATTAGCATCCCGTAATGGAATGGATAGTCCTTCTTGAAATACGGCTGAGCCAGCATAGACGGTGTAAAGCGATGACTTCGTTAGAAGAGCGGCCATCCGTGTCTAGCACACGAAGACCCACCTGGGCATACTAAGTTGACTTTACCACCAGACACGAGCAATGCTTCGGAGACATCAGTTATCGAAAACAAAAAGACACCCAGGATCCTCAACGCGAAGTGGCCAGATCTCACAACAATAGACTAAAATACTAGGAACCGGGGCAGTGTGCACCTCTCAGCTAAAACAAAGCCGGATTTCACGACGACGCCACAGGTGTCGCAGGTCTGCGAAAAATTCTCTAGCTGTCGCTAAGCGTGAACTGATCTCCTCCCTACCACCACCTCCAGCTGTTATCGATTCCCAAAGGCACTTGAAGATGTCCTCTGATTCCAGCTGATCACCATAAACGGTGAATGCAGGCACAGGCACCTGTCAATCTTTCGAAAGCACTTCGCACTTGCAGGGCGCAAAGTGTACACCATATCCGTATAATTCAATCATCAAGCACTCCAAAACGTGATGTATTTTCTGTGCATTGTCACTTAGCAAAGCGGCAATGCCAGCATGTTCAAAGTTAGGATCTGTGTTCCTTGGGAGAAGTTCAATTCCACCGGTTAGAAGATCAGATAAGGCTTCTCGTAGAACATCCTTTATGGCAAAATTGGAGGGAAAAGGGCATATAGTTTAGTCTTGTCACACTCGACTGGGGACGACCAAAAAAGGGCCAAAGCTGGCAGTAAGCCCTCACTCGACCTGAGATGTGAGAATCCAACTCTTTGAGGAGAGATATATACTTCTCAGATACTCCATTTCTCAGTGAACAATTACATAGTACAGTTCTATCGAGAGGGTCACATGCCTCACGAATGTCCAGGAATATGGTGATCACTGGTAGTTGGAAAGCGTGACAGTGCCAAAGAAGTTGTCAGAGGGTGAATAACTGGTCGATACATCCACGACTGGTGTGAAACTCATTGTGTTCCTCACCATTCTACTGTCTGTGCTTTTTGTACACGATAAAAATTCCCTTCAGTTGATGCAGTATGAATAACAGAAAAATGGAACCTGTTGTGTGACCGATCCATGCGTCATTGGCATTCGTACGTGATTCACTCCGTTTCCGCTGACCTTGCACGCGCCTGAGCGATACCTGTCTATCCCATGCACTGCTTTGTTCCATTCTACCAATCACATGCGGTTAACTGTGCGTGAGACGGAAATCGTATCACTGATCTCGTCCACTTGTCACATTATCGTGCGTGCGTTCACCGTGCGATGTACCCAAACACAGATTCGTTCTCACATACTATTTCAGACTACTTTCACGCACGCATGCACGCACGTACGCACATAGCCGTGACTTCACTGATACCACGAACGGCACCGAGTCATACGTTCTTGTTGATTTGTTGCTGCTGAACGGACCTGCTTGACCGCACTCGATCACATGTGCAGCTTGGGCTTGCCAAAAGATGATTCCGTTTCTTCTTTAGAGTTACCGGGTTTCCCCTCGTACGGCCATGTCCGCTAAGAGGGAGCTCTGCACGTAATTCTGGGCCGAAATCACCTCTGGTGAAGATCAGTTCTCCCCGGATTCTCCGAAAGGCCACTGGAAACAGCCCCGTGATCTTCAGCCGCTCTTCGTAGCTGACCCCACGTAGCCCCCCGATAATGCGGGTTGTGCCTCTCTGTGCCCTTTCCAACTTAACCACTTCTGCCAACGTACAAGGGAAAGCCGCTGGCCACCCGTATTCCAACCTGGGACACATATGGGTTGCATACAGTACCTTGAAGGCGTTGCGTGAGAGATGGCCGAATGAACGAGTAATCGGCCCGAGGATACTCCACGCTGACGAACAAACTCTATCAGTAATGTTCTTAGTTTTTAGTGACGAGGCCACCATCACTCCAAGATCCTTTTCGCAGACAGAAAGCCAAAGGGGTGCCCAGTGTATATTTGTACATCCTACTGCTGGATTGTGCTTCTACTCGCATATGCGCACACTTGTCGGTGTTGACTGGCAGATCTGACCATCTCTCAAGGGCTTTGATGTCCTCCTGAAGAACGAGCTCGTCTGCATTCGATGTAATCATGCGCCAGGTCTTAAGTTCGTCTGCGTAGATGAGACACGGTGATTGAAAAACTGGTGGTAGATCATTGATATAGGCCAGGAAGAAGAGCGGACCCAGAACCGATCCTTGTGTAGCACCACCAGTTGCCACTTGCCAAGTTGACACTGACTGTGCTACTCGTACTGTAAAGGTTCTACCTTCTAGAAAGTCCTATATCCACAGAATCAAGGGATTTACAACACCAAGAGCTTTAAGCATACCTAACAGACGGTCATGCGGGACTTTGGTAAAAGCTTTGCTAAAACCTACGAGGATTATGTCCGTAGGGTGTTCTTCAGTCCTGGACGTCGTCCAGCGTTACCTTGCGATTACCAAGTTTGTCAGGCACGACCTACTTTTCCAAAAACCATGTTGTTGTCGGCATAGTAGGTCGTATACCCCAATATGTTCCCGGATTCGCGTTGCCAGCGGGCGCTCCATAACCTTTCCTACCACCGGTGTTAGATTGACAGGTTGGTAGTTGACAGCCTCAGACTTCGCCCCACATTTATATAGTGGCACGACGACCGCTTTCTCCCATTCTTGGGAGAGCTTTCCCGCTGGTAAAGACGTGTTGAACAGTGGTGTGACCGGCTGAGTTAACACATCGGCCAGATCCTTTATTACTAAAGGATGAACACCATCAGGTCCCGGGGATCGGTCGATTTTGATTTGATTTTGCCGCCACTTCTTCCGCAGTGAGATCTTGGTACGACATTTGAGGGGCAACCGCTGCAATGTGTGAGAGATGGTTGTATCTCTGTTCAGGAGCATAGACTGACAAGTAGTGTCTCGCCAATATTTCTGCCTCGTGTTCATCTGTAACTCTCAGAGAGTGTCCGTCCTGTAGGGCTGGGATTGCAGTTGTGATTTGCGTTTTCCGTCGCAGATATGCGAACAGGCGTTTGAGTGCTCGAACCGAGTCCATTTCTAACGTCTCCTCGAAGATACGTCGCTTTTCTCGGCTTCATTTGGGTATACTGATTCCGGATGGTGTGGTATCGTTACCTTTTCCAGTCGCGTGACATTGTTTCCATGCTCGGTTCCGACCCTTCAAAAGACGCCTAATTTGCGGGTCAAACCAAGGTGGGCCTTTTGCAAGTGGTCACACTCTGGATGGTGGAGCAAACGTTTGGCATAATTAAAGGATTTCATCCCCAATTACTCCCAAAGCCTTGTCTATGTCGTACAATTCTGGCGGGTACCACATCACTGAGAATGCAGCCTCCCTGAGTTGTTGGAACAGCTTTCGCCAGACGTTGAGTCCACCCTGTTGTCTGGGAACTAACGTCGATCCTCTATTCCAGCTGATGGTCAACACCGCATGGTCACTGCACCCTAGTGGGTGTAGGTACTCAATGTGATCAACATCGGAACGCCTTGGAGATATCAACAGATCAAGGGTAGACGTATGGTGATCCTGGGTTCGGGTCGGCCTTCTGACCTGTTCGTACGAGGAAAGTTACAGCATTGTTGAAAGGAGCTCGCGGAAAAATAAATCCGCTCCTGCATTGCACCGTAAGTTCTCCCAGTCCACAGTCGGCGAGTTGGAGTCATCCGAAATTAGACAGTGACCATCGCCAGCCCAACTTTTTACGCCAGTGAGGTTTTCCCGAGGATGTGCTTCTGGGGACCGATAAATGACTGGGACAGACTCAAATTCACTGGGTGTCAACTTCAAGCAACACCAAAGAGATTCTTCAAATCCCTTCGGGTGTATCAGGCTATCCAACTGCAGTGAAGAGATGTCTGGTCGAATGTACATCGCCACGCCCCCTCCTCCCCGAGCTTGGCACCTATCAGCACGGTAAAGTGTATATCCCGGGATACCCACTTCCGAATCCTGCACTACACTAGTAAGCCACATCTCCGGCAAGGCGGCCAAGCTTGGCGAGCACTGGACCACTCATGCCTCGAGCTCATCTCGCTTGTTCAACAGACTCCTGATATTAGACGACATGATAAGTGCTTGTCTTCTTCTGTCTTCCCTCTCCGTACAGACCCTCATTGCAACTCCACCGCCGGGGTCACCTGGTTGGTGATGCTGTTGAGCGTGAACGGTTCCCATCTCAGTTGAGGACGCCTCCGTTGAACACGAAAATCCCGGATAAAAAGTCGTGTTTGTCCATTTGCCTGGCGTTCGCGGAGCTCTCTCAACGCTAACCGGTGCCTCTCTCATTCCTTGGGATCAAGGAGGAGTCGCTGTTTCTCTCCTTTTAGTCTGTAGGACCACTGTTGCACCAAGCGGCGTTCTACGCCGCTTCATCAGTGCCATCGGTGGACTGATGTAGCGCCTGAAGTAACCTCTGTCTGAGACCTGGGGCTGGTTGCCCACCGTGCCGCGGGTGCCTGGTTCCCCGCTGCATCAGATTCTTCTCTTTTTCTTTTATTCCCAGTGGTACAGTCTGCGCTCAGAATTTTCCGGAATGGGGAGCTGCAGGAACTCAGCCACTCATATTTATCCTTTTCGATTTTTGTACACCTAAGGTGAATCCACCCCTCACAATAATCACACATCAGGGCTTTGACCCGAGCGCCAATAGTTTTCTTACATACCAAACACGCACATTGATCCTCAGAAGTAACTGAACTCATATTATTTATAAATTCGCTGAGATACCACAAATATCACAAAGCGATATATATATATATATATATATATATATATATATATATATATATATCCACGAAGCACAACGGTAGACACCCAGTGTAGCGCAAGTCTGTTTACTGATGTGCTAATAAACAGATCTGTGCTATGTTTGTCATGGATTACGAACACAGCAGAAGCTATGTTCAATGACAGCCTCAGGGAATTATTGGAGGAGTCGCTATCGTAAGTGGAAAATGGCGAAAGCTCAGCCTCTTGAATGATGCTGAAATTATTTAATAGGAATTTGGACCACTTCCTCATAGATCCAGTTTTCTGGTGACATCCCGAAAAACAAACAGTAAGTCATGTCAATATATCAGGTGAAAAATGAAAGTATTGAGGTTTCTGCGGTGTGAGTGATCGAGGAATTAAGCAGAAACACAAACAATGATCTAGAAATATGCACCCAATAGATAAGGCGTAGCTGTTCAGCTAATTTGATGTCTTATCACATAGACCATCAATCGAGAACACTCGACAAAGTGCTATAATACTGGTTTAATTTCTGGAGAAATACAAAACGCAGTGACATGAGGAGAAAATTACTCACATTCCACATTATTCATCCTCATATTATTAAGTGCTTCATGATAGATATAAAAATTGGTGAATGGAATGCTTGAATGAAATAGTAGATGGGAATGAAAACGTCAGTTTTCGCTACATTATTAAACGAAAATATGACTCATCTAATTACGGATGAGGCAGAATCTGCCTGCTGATTTCAAATTATAATGCAGTTCAAAACCAATTCAGTTATGATAACACGCAATTGGATAAACCCCATTAGTCATGGTGATGTTGTTGTTGGTGCACTTGTTTGTTCATTCAGATGACAAATCAAATTCCTGATGGTAAAAACTATCGGACAGATCTGTTCCTAATCCTACAATCCATGGTGCCATACCCTGTAATTTTCTTTCTGAACCATGGTGGTTAACTGAATTTTGGTTGCCTAGTGAAGTAGTGTGCACTTCAGCACACTTGTGTGCCCATTTGTAATACAACCGTATCGGCTACCGTTGGGAAACAGTGGTGCCATTGATCAGGCGATCACAAGTAGGCTCCACAGACTTTTTCGCCAGGATGAGATGGATATCTAACTTTTTGGCTATTGACAGTTATTCCAGTAGCAAAATCTGAGCTTCGACAAGATTGAAGCTTCCACGGACATCAGGTACGGAACAAATAGGGTGGAAATACTCCATGATAACACTGTTCACAAACCCATGCGGCCCAATCCACAAACTGATCCATCAACACGGAAGTTCGTGACCTACTCATCAAATGGTCGATTCAGAGAAACTCCTTTCTCATGAAAACACACACAGGTCACTCTTCCGTTAAAACGAGCGGCAAAAATGACCTAATCACTTTATTGTACCATGTCCCAGAATGATTTGACTCCGGAGTGGAGCAAAGACTCATATCAGCAGATATTGGATCCCGGTATCATTAGACCAACTTCCAATCCGTGGGCTTCTGAAATACACAGTATTTAAACCGTCAACTAATAATTGGTGGCCTTGTGTCGATTACCGCTCATCGAACAATAGTGTCCGTCCGATAGCTGCTCAAATTCACATAGCCGAGACCTCAAACCAAGTTTAAACGATTGCAAGATTTTCAGCTACATAGGTTTGTTCGTGCATACAATCAAATTTGCGTGAATCATGCTGACATCTCGAGGACAGCCGTCACCACACCGTTTTGTTTATTTTATCTCCTTGGTACGTCATTTGATCCAGCTATTCATAGACCCAGTCTGCCAAAGGTCACACAGGGTTTGCGCTTAGATAGACGACATCTTAATAGCTAGCACAACCTCTGAAGATCACACTGTTTATCTACGAACAATTTATAACGTTTGTCCTAACAGGGAACAACTATCAACGCTGAGAAGTGTTCCTTTGGGCAAGAAAGTGTAACTTTTCTTCGTCACGTGACATTCTTTCCTTTCATGAAATAAAGTACAGGCAATTCCATGATATCCCAAAACTCCTTTCAAAAATCTCCAGTGATTCGATGGTCCAGTCAACTCCAAATACCGTTTCATCCCTGAATGTTCCCAGTGGATGCAAACTCTCACAGAATCAGCACGCAGTAAAACCAGATCATTGGAATTTCTTGAATATGCCCGTTTCGCTTTTGCTGAACTGAAACCGCCTATCTTCGACATGGTTGCTGATGTGGATCATCTACCAAACGCGTCCCTAGCACTATCAGCCTATGGTTCAAACTTGGGTGTTATTACTACTTTACACCAACAAGTACAAGGCACCCGGCTACTCTTATCATTTCTCCTCAAACGGCTGCAGCCGGCTGAATCTAAATATAGTGTATTTGGTACGAAATCTTCCATCAGTTAATTTGACATTCCATCATTTCCGGATGTGCTGAAAGGAAGACAATTTACCGTCTTCACGGAATAAACGTCATTTATCCTAGCTGCGTGGTTAACCGCAGACCGGTATTCACCCAGGGAATCCCGTCATCTAGATTATACCACTTACCTCACGGAGGATGAAAGAGATATCTCAGATGAACTTAATCTTGTGGCAGATTCACTTTCTCAGATACATCTCATCAGGCCAACCAGAGGCAAAGACTTGGCATCTATTGTGACAGTTCAAATACACGACCCACAAACCGAGCAGTCTTCTAACAACAGCTTCCTCCAACTCGGACCAGTGCCACTCACTTCATCACAAAGAACGATTTCATGCAACGTGTCACAAAATACCCCTTCTCTACTGGAGACATTTGCTTTCTGGAGGAGCATCTTCAGAACACTGCATGCATTGTTGCACCCCGAAATACAAGCCTCAGTTAAACTCATAACTGAATGCTTCATGTGGCTAAAATAAACAGTGGTGAAAGTGGATGGGCACGGAGTTCGTTAGAATGTCAACGAACTATAGTAGGGCAATAAACAAGAGGTCCTCTCGGCACGTTTGCCACACCAGACACTAGTTTAACCGCGTGCAAGTCGACCTAGTAGGTCCTCTGGCTGCATCCGGGAGATTCACTTATTTGGTAACATTTATTGAAGTATTTTCAAGGTGGACTAATGCAACATCAATCTGGAGACCAGTTGACGAGCTCATTTACTCTTTGTTGTAGGAAGAGCAATGTGGAGCTGTTAGAGTTGAACATCCCAAGACCCACATCATCGAAGTATTCAATGAGGGGACAGTTGTCGTAAAAGGGGATGGGTGATATATCAGCGGTAAACGAAAGCAGTGAGTGAATGGCGTCCTGGGGACCGTCCTCTGTGAATGGAATAAATTCGGTGAAAATATCGTGTAAATTTTTGTCGATCGGAAAATTAGTTGGACAGAAGATTATTGCTGGATGTACTGACGCCCGAGTTCTGAGCACGTACGTTGAGTAATTTTGATCTACTAACGCAATTAAATGCTTTACTGTAGTCAAAGAAACAGACCCTCACTGCTTGTCTTTTGCGATCAACAGATGATAACACAGATTGAGTGGGAGAGGCCAAGGCATTGAGTGTAAATGGTGGTTGGTGATATGCAAATTGCTTAGAGTCTAACATACTGATCTGGACAGACAGACTCACAAGTATAACCCGCTCAAACACCTTGAGAGAAACCAATCTATAAGCCATTGGGCGTAGTTTGTATGCACCTTTTTGATATTGGGGTGATAGGGAGAACTACGGCAAACCATTCAGCAGCTAACTATTTGATTGAGCGTTTTCCTACAAAACTGAAAGCAGTTTCAAGAGCTATGCGAATTGGGCACTGCAAGAGACTCTTCCTTTCGTCTGGTTAGGCATTCGAAGTTCCAGGAAAGCCGACCTGCAAGCAACGCCGGGAGAGTCATTGTTTGAATGTAACCATCGGTTGGCGGGGAACTGGCTGTAACACAATCCCAACAGCCTTTAAACTATTCCGACTACACCCAACACCCAACTGAACTCAAGCGTGAACTGCACACAGCACTGACTGGAGATCGTAACAAACCAGCTCGCGTGACTAAAGAGCTGTCCACGTCAACTTAGTTAGAGGCAGTACACGACACCCACTTCAAACTCTCAAGCAGCGTCGCAGAAAGGAAAGAAGATGGTTACACCATAGGATTTAAGGGAAAACGAGAAAGAGTCTCCTTGAAAAGAATAAGATCGGCCTTTGTGGAAGTCTTGAAGCCTTGACTTATGATGTTCGGTTCCGATCAGTTGGATGAGCAGTTCGTGAGTGATGCCAGTATGTCAAAACAAGTAATAGAATCTTTCGCAAGCAGTCAGGGGAATATGACGGGGAAAGCAAAGAGCCAGTTAGGAAGGATGGAAGAAGGCACAAAGAGTTTTATTAGATGAAATGGGGTAGAAAATGACCTAAGTCTTATTAAGTAAAAAATCAGTAATTGAGCCTCGGAGAAGACAGTCGTGACGTGATCTGTTCAGGTAGGTTCATGGCTGAGGGTTACACGGAGGTACTTCACGAACGATACTCCCTGTAGTGGTTCTCCAGGATGGTCATGTTGTGGTTTGGTGCCATCAAGTATTGATAAAGTATTGATGGGTTTTATGGATACAAAATAGAATATCAAAGCACTTTGTGGAATTTATCTTTAGACATCCCTCTGGAGGCCAGTTGATGAGCTCATTTACTCTTTGTTTTAGGAGGAGCAATGTAGCGGTTAGGTTTGAACATTCCAAAAATCACATCATCGACGTATTCAATGAGGAGACAGTTGTCGTAAACGGGTATGGGTGATATATCTGCGGTAACCGAAAGCAGTGAGAGGATGGCGTCCTGGAGAACGTCTCGTGTGAATGGTATTGGGGTAATAGTGTACCGGAAAATCTTTGGGCAAAGGAACTACGTGAATATCAAGGCGAACGGACGAACAAAACTTGCGCATTTCTTCAACAGGATAAGTGGTAAGCAGTCTGGTCCGCTGGCCTCGTTTGCATGAAAGTCAGAGGGGTCCTTGTATACAAACAATGAGGTGATGCTTTTCGTGGTAGGGTTTTGGTGGTAGTCAGCATCATGGTTTGAGATGACTGATAGGCATGAGGTGGCAGTGAAACGACGATTGAGTTCATCAACTTCTACTAATAAAGACCTATAACGAGGATTAGCACCGCTTAGGCGCATGATCTTCCATGTCTCTCTGAAATTTATGCTGGTGGTTACCGATTGGATGCACAAAGCTTTCAGTCTGTGAAGCTTTGTTTTGATTGATTGTGATAGAGCTCACTTTACAGTGGTCTCTGGCCTTGAAAGCGTGCTCCTCCATTCGACTCAATCTTTACAGATGAAGGGAAGAGTAACATTCGGGTCGAATGTACAATGTTTCCATGAGGCAGAATATATTGGAGCAGACCTTAGGGTTACCAGGTAAATGTTTACAAAACAACGATGGGTCGGAGTCCGAAAATATACTTAGGTCAGGATCATCAAACATATCCCTGATTCGCGTGAGGCTTTCTGAATCACACTCTCTACTGCATATATTGCAGTCACGGCTTTGAGTGAAATGTGTTTGTCTACTCTTAGAATAAATCATTGAAAAAACATTTAAAATTTCATGCTAATAACTGCTAATTTGAGGAGGACAGGCAATATGAAACAAGTCCGGAATGTTACCAAGACAATGATGTAGCATGGCGTCAAGTTTGATGGAGAAGGTATAAATGCTCAACAGGTGAAGAATATAAGGAAACTCACAATGAACCTAGTAAAATCGCCACGGGCAACACATAAGAGAGAGTCAACAGTGTTCAGTAGTTTCGTAGAGGGAATATCAGAACACTCATCAGGCTCGGAGAGAGGACATGTTGGGCGGATGTACATGGTAACAAGAATTATAGACGTATGATGACTGAGGCATTTAGCTTTGCACTCTAGCAGAAAGGCACTGATGTGTGATAAAGGATACTTGAGAAATAATAATCCTTCGAATAAATTGTCTTTCATTTATAAAAGTAATGACGCCTCCACCAGGTTTGCGGTACAGTAGCGGACAGTCGACGCAAGAGGAGTTAAAATCAACTAGTGTGTGCTTCCTTAGTCCAACTTCCCAATCGGCTCGATGTTTACGGTGATGCTTGTTTCGCTTTCCAAAAATTCTCTTCATTTTATTTCTTGCTGGCTTTCCAAAGCTGCATTCCAGCAACGAGTTCAATTATTTCAATGATCTGAATAAGTCACGCGGATATGATACAATGATAGACATGTCTCCAATAGAACACCGCTTCTATTACAACAAAAGAAGAGAACTGTAATGTTGGTGAAAGTAAAGTGGTGATTTAGAAAAGTTGTCCTGAGATGTGCCGAACAGCACGGCCAGTTTGAAGGCCTTCGACACAATGCAAAGGGACCTATGATGTGAGGATTAAAAAGGACATAAACCCTAGAGGATTGTAAAACGATGAAACTGCCCGGTAGGCCATCTCTTTTGGTAAGTGGTCGTTCCGAAATGATGGGGTGAAAGTAGAACGTATCGCATATAGCGCACCAATGAATGCCCAATGTGTTCTGATGTTCTTTCTTGTTTTTGGAACTCTACATAGTTCATGGGCCTGTTAGGCTGAGAAATTTTCTTCAGCACATCCAAAGAGTTGCCTATACGCTTGTGGATATAGGAAACTGTCCGGGCCATCATCCCTTGGATTTGCTTTCCGAAGCTGAATGCGGTCTTCACACTCGATAACCAGATGAGGTTGTCATTACCGCGGAATTTGTTGCTACACACATGGCGATGCAGTTCTTTGTAGTGTTCTCCAAACTGATCAGCTGTTTAACGAAGATCAAAGTTGGCACAGAAGAGGAAGTAAGTTCTTCCACACACTTGTATGGTCTTTGGATGTTCTACTGGTATGGAATTTGGGTCGTCCGGGAACCACCAAAGAAAGCGCACAGGGCTGCTGCCTTCCGGATGCACTTGCACTTGCATAAACACTCCCTAGATGTCAGCTGTGACAGTTGATCGTTTCTTTCGAAATCTTTGAAGTACTGGAACCAGGTAGCAAGTGGCATCTGGTCACTGGAATAAGATAACACTAAGAGGCCTATTTTCCTGGCTGCTGCACAATCGAACACAGCAAGCAGCTTACTGGGTGATTTCGGACTGACCACAGTGTGGTTTGGCGGGCGCCATTTCGGGCGGTACAAAACGTCGAGTTGCACATCCAGAAAAGCGTGTAGTGTATTCCGGCTCCAACTCCTCTATAGTACATTGGATTATGCTAAGGTGAGATCTTGTTCTCTGAGGAAGCGTATGCGAAGATTTGCAACTCATAGTTGTTCGTTCAACATTTCCGGGCTCGTGGGTACCAAGTGGAATCCACTCGAGAGCCGTTCGGATGGCGAATGGTTGTTTACCACCTCCAAGTTTTGTTCGCGTATCCAGTGGGCTTCACGCACTTGGCAGCCCACTATTATCAGCACAGTTTTCCTTGTTGTTCCTTCAGCTAAGAACTGAAGACTGGCCATCGCGGAATGGTTTTCTATTCTAACAGAAGACATAATCTTTGGAAACACCACAGATCCTTCGATACCCATCAAGAGTGATTGTCTTCGAGGCATATGAAGCGCTAAATGTTGTAACAGAAAGAAATATTGCATGCCTTTCTATCCCGATGACACTCAGAAATCTGCCGCAGACGAAGGTGGTGTCCGAACCGCTGGTCATAAATGCATAGCCTGTTATCTCCTAATCGGTCCACCTATACAAGCTGGTATGAGACACAAAATGTGAAATGTTGTGCTCGGAATGAACGGTCATGTGCTCGGACAGACATTCCAGCACGCACACGCACACTGCAAACACTTGATCCAAATATCTTGCATCCATGATCACACGCCTCGCAGTCGTACACATACGTACACAGTTGCCGTTAGTCCTAGTTCGTCTCAAACAGCCCTGACCAATGAGATCGTGCCACATGTCGAACGACCTCGTGTGGAGCAATCCGACTGTGCACTTGGCCCACGCTTTCACTTGTATACATCGTTGACTCCCATGCTTGCCTACATGTTTGCGTGTCTACTTGTTTGCTTGCGCTTGTGCTTGCTTTACGTTGCTACTGTATACAAATTCATCCGCCCACGTGTGCCTTCCCTCTGCTTACCTAATGTGGGACACAATATGAACCTTTCAGCAAATTCGAGTCCTAGTGTTACAGTCAGTGATGGTGAGTCTCACAATAGCCTTGGTTACATCGGCTATCTGATCAGCATTCCCACAACCAGTGGTTTCTTCCCAAACATTGAAAGCATTGTGGGCAGGCGCCGATGTTCTGTCTCCTAAAGAGGCTGTCGATGCCTATCTTAATACGTCTTTACACTTTGACTGACATTCTTACAACACGTGAGTGACTTGCAGTTTACACGCTGCAGAAATCAAACCGGTCACATGATGTGCATCCATTTTGAAAGCCACATCCAAATAGCGCCAGTATCCGTACTGGTTTAGTCACCCCAATCTGTATGTATGTATGCAAGTATTCGTGTGTATGTGTATGCGTATGTGCTTGTTTATGTGTATGTGTATTTGAATGTTTGTATATATGTATGTATGTATGACCGTTCAGCGAACATGGTTTTACATTTCTTGAATATGAGCTCAAGTCCAGAGTCCTGTGTCAACCGGCCTCCTGCACTGTTTGCGGATGTAATTTGTCATCATGTACTGTCCTTCATCAGCATCAAATAAAACCCAGTCAACAGTGAGTGATCAACGTAAATCAAGTGCAGCTGACTGAATTGATGTATGTTGTCGATTGTCAATCCGATTGTGGGAACGACATTCCTTACGGGGAAGTGAATCAGTGCTCATCTTAATCACACGACAAATGAACGTGCGCATCGGTCATGAGAATCGACGAATTGCAGGTGAGTGGACTATCGATCAATACTGGAGTGATCGGGAGCTTATAGGTAGACAGAAACGGGTCGAGTTGAATCCTCACTGGAAGGAAACTGGGCACGAAGATTGAGAAAATATTTCATGTCCACCCTGAATGGGATGCTGGGTCGCAGAAGATATCTGTCCTCTATCAGGACGGACACAACTCTTCGAATGATGAGAGTAGTTTTCCTGAATAGGATATACAGCCTTCGATAGAGCTCTTTTACCAGTTGGGGAAAACGGCACATTTCTCAGCAGGCCATTACAAAAGATTTTTCTATGCTGTTCTGGTCGCTGAGTTTGGTGTTTAGATCGCAAACGCTTCATCACCAGTCGAGGTGACATCGCCAGCGAACATAAAGTCATACAATTTCCCACTTAGCAACAGGTGATATGGTGGGGGAATAAAACCACTTGCACACACTCCCATGTAAACCGTCGGTTCTTCCGTGATGATTCGTCTGCTATGTACAATCGCAGTAGTCAGCTTCACGGCCCGATTCCCATGAGGTGTTGTGTAAAAATATCCTAAATTGTGTTAGTATGGACTCTATGACGAGAATGCACAGTAAATCTCTGAAAGATTTGAGAAGGACAAAAAATGACCACCATGAATGAAACCCCCACCAGTAAAGATAGGGAGTGCAATTGTTGTTGCTGCATAAAACATCCTTTGAGATGAGAACTTACAGTCCGATCATCTTTATCCTCATCAACTGAGTGCTCATTTGATGTCATTACATGTCATGCACTATTTATTATGCACTTTATGGTAAGTGTAGATTAGTATTTGTACTTTGAACTATATTGATGCAGAAAGATGTATAAAAGAAAGAGGTTCCACATATATTAGGTGTAGATTATAGCCCACCATCTAATGCACGTCATTTATCTGAAACCATCACAATCGCGAATAGTTACCACGTGGTAGTAGTCACAACTTCTTAACTACTTTCAAAGACAGCAGGTCTTGAGGGTATCTTTCTACAACTCTGTTTCTATTCCAATTAAATTACTACTTTTAGGAAATCTAGTTGAAACTTCAATGAATAACTTATTGACCGATCTATCTGCTCGTTCATCACTTAGTTGTAATTCACCATCTAAGAATTACTAAGTCGAATGATCTGCACATTGTTTAGGCTTCCACGTGGTTCGGCACAAAACATTTCTCATCATGCCTAACAGACACGAAACAAAGTACACATCGTCCACAACATCTCTTACGGCGGCAATCAACTGGACCATTGATTTTATCACACTTTATCTCGATCTCAGAAGGAATATATTACCTATGAGCTCTTAGTTTATTGTTGCTATGGAGCCCAGAGCCGTTAAGCTACACCAAAATATTTCGGCATTCGACCTCTCCGTCGAGTACTCATGTTGTACATTCGGTAGACTGCACGTCTGTTGCAATCAACTGCGTCTGTATCTTATTTTCTTGATCACAGATTCTGGTGTCTGATAGGACTTCACGGTGTTGCACAAGTGAGTTCACGGTACAATGACACTGAGATGTGGATAGCCTCAGCGGATTATTCGTGCTTGCTCCGTACAAGAAGCGTACTGATGCACAGAATCACAATTACAGTGTGTTGAAAAAATTGATACTGTCCTTTGGAATTTGCAAATTCCTACTGTTCTTGTACACACTGATTGAAACGGAATGTTCAGCTGACTGAAGGTGCCAATGTTTCAGTACATTTGCAGCAAAAATAACTAAGGGCAAACATTTTTTTAATTTCTTCGTAGATTGAGATATGGTATAGAATTAAAACAATAAATGCAAGAAAAATTAAATTGTGAACAAAAATGTCGATCTGTGACCGAAGGCGAAATGCACTTGTTCGATTAGTTAATAACAGAATGTGATGCTTGTCGATAATAGACGAAGCTTGTCGAAGACATTGTGACATCTAAACAATATGATGACAATAAGTGTTTTAAGGTGGATATTTTTATTTTTGCATATAAATAAAAGTAGTGCATTTCGAGTAGCATGCACGACTGCATACTAGTTCAGAACTGATAGTGGCAGCGAGTCAATAACATTAAGAACAACAATCATTCATTCTGTGATCGTCCTAGTATAAAGACAACATAGAATGATAAATTTGACAAAAGAATTTAAAAGAACTGGAAACCGGAGCACGGAAATATGTGGTGGAGTTGAGTATGTAGTCACTCTCCGTGATGCTCATGTGAGATCTGTTTCGCCGGATGACGGGAGTTGTAGACCGGCTTCGTCCGTCCAAACTGCGACCATCTTGGATTTGTAGTAAATATCGTCGAAGCACACTTGGAAAAATAACGGATTTCAAATAAGTTTCGACTAGTTTTGCTACAAGTGGCAGATATTGCGTCTGCAGTTTGAGAAATCGTGTAATAATGACGCCTTTAAATTAAGCAATATGATAGTTTTATCATTGGTCGAGGCAATCATGTGTCACAAATTCGAACGTGAATCGTTCGGCATGGATCGTGCTACAAAACGTGATTGGAGCCAGTACTTACAGTTCCAGTCGCCAGCGGTGAATTCTGTACACATCTTCCCGGATAGATTATTGTTAAACGTCTGTGTTTCCTCCCATGGGAGGTTTGTTGCACTTGTGTGGTTCTTCCCATAAATGCAATTGCGATATTCAGATAGGGATATTCCAGTCCACCGGTCTGTCAAATCTCTGGTACTAAAAATGCTACTCCACTCTGGACCCACGACGAAGAAACTTTTGTCTTCGTTTTGGTGGGTTATTATCTGCGATATCATTGGGCCAAGATATATAACAGAAATGATCGGTGAATGACGACAGTACAGTTAACGAGTGCTGTTTCGCCTCAGTAAATTTTAAAAAATAGTATTAATTGAATCGGCAGGTTGTCACTCACCAAACCATGTTAAACCATTCCCGTCAACAAGACCAGTACATTTCATTCTGGGAAAGAAGAATGTGGCCAATTGCGGGACTGGATGGCAGATGATCAATATATCTTTCACACGAATATACGATCGATTAAATAACAGCATTGATTGTGGGAGTGTGGGTCCCCTTTCCGGTGCCAGCGTGTACGGTTTAATGCAAGGATCTAAAAAAGGGATTGGTTCAACAAAGGACAAATGGGTGACATGCGGCGCGGATGGATCATTCAATGGCATATTATAGAAGAAAATGTTTTATTTATTTGATACCTATCGTTTACAAATCAATTAAAAATAGTTAACATTATTGTTTCATTGTGAGTTGTCAATTTCGTCGGTGCAGTTTTACTTTCACCTTCCAATGACCAAATATCCCCAAATATTAGAAAACGTTCCTAGGGAGGATGCAAAAAGAAACACAGCTATTTGAATCTCAACAAAATGATGGATGTCTCTTTTGTAATGTATGCCATAAAGTTGGACAGAAAATTTTGTTATGTCACTTTATTCGCTGGTTTCGTAGGTATAATTCTAAGTCCGCGGGCTTGGAACGAGTGTTTAAAGACACAGATATGTTATTTGTCTTGGTATGAATTCGATAATTTGGATGTCCAAATTATAGATGCTGTTATTCAGAAAATATCTGGAAGAGTTCAAACATGTACAAGAGTTTCGAATTAAAGCATCTATTTCCATTTTATTACTCTGATCGAGCGCAAGCACTTGTGAGTACTGGAGATTGTGGTTATCTTCCCCAAATTTTGAATCACCCGTTTTGCTTCAGCCAGTTATTTTATATTGCAATAATTTACGGAGTTCCCTTTAAAATCGAATCAAGTTGAGGGAAGGGAAATGGGTATTTTTCAAATTCATTTCGGTGACGGCAAATTCTAGGTATGGTTATGAAAACGAACCTCTTCGGTATCAAAAAATGCTCTTCCATCTGAAGTTTTCGAAATGTGGCTGGGGAACCATCTGTCCTCAAAGTCCGGTAAATTTATCCGGATGTAATTTATATCACTCGCCCTTCCTAGTAGTATGGTAAGGTGTCGTCGATAGAAAGGCGATTTACTGGTATGCGTGGTTCCGGTTCTCGTCAGGGACACAGCTTCTGTTGTTTGATATGCGGATGTTCATGTTTGGACTTGGCAATCCGCAGTTTAACTCGGAGTGTGGTCGATCAGTTGTTTGAATTGGTCTAGTTTTAAATACGAAAGAAAATCCAAAGCTCATTCAGTAATGTGAACACAAGCTTGGTATTCTGAAAGGTGTGTGATAAACAATCATGAGACTCTCGAAAAATCATAGAAGGACATTGTTTTCTCTTACATGAATGGAAGAGGTTTATTCGAAATAATGAGCCTATGCACTGATTAGTTCGATATTATTCGATACTAGCTTTTATAATCTAATTTTCTTTTGAGTTACAAGTTGTAACCCATCCACCAGAAATGAACACAGCACAGTTTGATAAATAGATAAATTGGGAGTTCAATTCATTTGGTTGTGGATTCTCATCGAACAATGCACGAATGATGACCTCATAATTGCTTCGTCCATTTCACTTGAGTAAATGAGGGTATGGGTGTCACCAAAAGACAGTTCCAGGAAAATCATGGTAAGTAATATTTGGGGTGGACCAAAACTTTTTCTACTCAAGTTATTTCCTTTATGCCCCTCCTCTGCGATTCCAATCAACGTTTGGAAATTGAATTAATAATCAAAAAGTGTTCTATTGAATATGATGGATCATAGCTGAACGAAGAAAAGTCAGTTGAACATCAACCACCGAACACTTTTGTTCATAAATGTAAGCGCCTGTTCAATTAAATCCCATAAAATTCATCCCACAACTGCCAACATGATTCACAATGTAAATGACCACGTAAAAATTGTAGGAAAAATCAAACAGGATTATCTTTGGGAAAAATGAATAACTTTTTATTCCGGAGAATTATTGAACATTTGAAAAAAACTGTCGTATTTAGAACAGCTTTGGATGTCTTTTGGCTCGCTACCGTCAAAGATCAACCACATGATGTTATTTACTGCAGAAAATAAATATATACATGCATGGTTAACTACTATAAATAGTTAAAGTAGTTAAAGTGAGGAAATCTCCAACCGACCTACTGAATTCCGTTTCACTTATTTGACAAGTAGTCCGTGAAAATCTCTGAGCTAAAAATGCATCCATGGGAACGGTCATGCCAGCTTGTTTTCAGTCACACTTCTTGACAGTTGTTGAAGAACATTTACCGTGTTTTACATTATGCTGCGCAAAATTAACCATTTTATCTAGTTAAATTGGACTAAGTTTCTTTCATCAATTCACTCTTTACTTCCTAGCAAAATTTCATTTTTAAACTTGATTACTAAACTCATCAGATTATTCACCATTTCAGGAATCAAACGCACTTATCCAAACAGATTCGGAAACTGAAACGAGCCTTCATTTTGAATAAACTAACTAAGTGTTTTGTCATTGATTTGACTACTTTCAACAGTAGGATAGGATTTAGGTGTGCAATGAAGCAAGCGCACGCGACATTGATTGTGAAACACGTGATCAACTAACTCACACTTTTCAGATTGAGTAAATTGAAATTTGTCGATTTCCGGATTGCATCCCATGCATGTGAGCCAACGAAACAGACCACGTGTACGCGAACCACCGTTTCGGCCTCAAAGTGATTTGATCTATCCCCTAAGCTAGCTTTGACAGTCAAAGCCATTGACATTGTGGGCAGCATGGAGAACAATTCCAATGTTCCGGTATTGGAATCAATCCTGAATGCGTTCTGCTCAACCCCATGATTCACAAGTAGGTACTGGATTCTACTTGAAGATTTCATCTCGTCAACTTGTAGACGGATAACAGGGATCAGACTGGGTATTTCATCTTCACAAATCGTCATATGGTATACGGGTTTTGTGAACAAAAGCGTCTCAACGACTAAAGATTTAAAATAGAACAAAGCAAAAGATTTTGGAAACGGAACATGACTCAGTTTAACATCAGCAAAGGACGACTTTTCGTAATGAGGAAAGTGAAATTAGTCAGAATTGCTTGTAGTCTAAATATCATTCATCATTTGTAGTTTGGGTTACAGAATTGCTCAAGAGAGTCAAATAGCTGCTCGAAAATAATGAAATGTGGTGTGCAAATGGATTCATTATTGATAATTAGCAAAATGATTAAAATAATTTCGATTGAACATACCCAACCGAGAATACTGTAGAAACAGTAAAAGTGTTACTGCATGAAATATGATCAACAACTTTCAATGATGACACCATAATTGATGGGAACCCGCCCATTAGAGAAATTTTTTCAATGCCTACCGTGCGGTGGCAGTTTTTAATTCGCCAAAATACGATAGGTTTAAAACTGAACAGCCAGTCCAAAATGTCCGGATAATTAGCCAGCCAAATGAGTGAAAATAAGCGATTGAAAAAAATCGAAGCCGTAGCTACAAACAATGAAAGATAAATCGTAAGATGTGATACTAATGCTGATCAGTTTAGCTTGGCCGTTACACACTGATTTCTATCTAGCTGCCAAATGACGATAACAAGTAGGTACTGAAGGAACCTTCCAAATAGATGCGAATTGAGTAAGAAAACTCTTTTTCACATGGAGGTTAGTTCTAGCCTAAAGCTATTGATAATTTACAGCAATGAATGAAAAATGAATGGAATGGATAAATTTCAATAAATTTTTCACCATGGATGTTTCAATTGAGATAAATTCTGATTACTAAATGAGATCCACCGTTAAATTGTCACAAATCTCCCAGCTATATTTCATACGGGTGTTCAAATTTGTGTCACTGTTACAGCTGACTGTAATCGGCATTCTCATGGGACAGGTCCAGCAACCTTTTCAAGTCGAATCAAGTCATATCTCTGCAGTCCGCACCCCATGCGGTGAGTATTCATTTGTCATATGAACAACCCATTTATTGAGTGAATGAAAAATCAAGGAGGCATGGCAATCAGCTTAGTTATAGCTTGATCAGGCTTGCTGGGAAGTCTGACGAGACAAGTAATAACAACATTTGTATGATTTTAACGAGAAAGTGATTGCAACTAAGTGGTTTGGAATGATTCGGAACACGTTTGACAGGATCTTGGTAGAATACGTATCAGGCGTCTGCTAATGTTTTTCGGACAGACTCGGCAAACACAGGAATACTGTGTTTCTGATTAGTGGGAGGAGGATATACGATGGGTATACCGCTGCACCAAGAAATAGTCGTCAGCAGTCTGAAGTTAAAGTAGAAGCATATTTGAAAGACAGTAAAATGCCAGATGCTTGCATGATAATTAGATACGTAGAGAATAAATGGAACCTCGTAGAACACTCAGTTTCAAAGTTGAGTCGGAATAAGTCCTGCCACGATAGCAAGTGAATTAGTGGCGTTTACCGAAGCAATAATATAATCAAGCTTTGGAAGAAGATAAAATTCCGCCTGCAGAAAGAACGCGGAGTAAATTTCCTCTTTCAGTATAGCTGAACGTGTCGTTGTAGTCTAAAAGAGCACCATGCAAACCTTACTTTACTTATCTAAGGATGTCAGAATGTGATGGCATAAATAGCCATGGGCATCCACATCAAAGTTTGAAGAAAGTGGTAATCCAGCCTGTTTGATCATTCCACTTTTGTATGTAGCATTGGTTATCATTTGCATTTGGGGCTGAAACAGAAAAATGGTCGTTTCCACAAGACGGATTACACCTTTGGTTCCAATAAGAGTCAAGTATACTTTCAGATTACGGTAGACATAGGTCAGGGATAAAATTTATATTCTCTTTTTCGTCTAAGAAATGTGAGCAGGACATTTCCGGAAACCGCGATATGATAGGGTGCAAAATAGGCTACACTTTATTCGCTCATGTAATGAACATATTGTGTTAGCTCTGGCTCAGATTAGTTTCAATCACTCCTAAACAATATTTCAAACTTAAAAATCTGTAGGGGAATTGAGTCGATCAATATAAATCTTATATGAAATTATTAGAAATTCAAATTTCAAGAAAACTTTCAAAAATCCTCAGTCTGCTTTAAACACCTAAAGAGCTGAAATGAGAAGTGGACATGACACAAACGAATATACAAAATTCTCTACTTTAATCAGCCTCAGAAAAGTCAATTCACTAAACGGTATATATGAAATTAGCCGCACGGGAGAATATATGGAATTGTTTGTCTGTGGCTGGAATTTACCGGAAGCTCTGATTTAGCACAACTACGAATGGTTGGCGGTTTAATTCCGCATCTCGGTGTTGTGTATTAGCCATACTGCTTAGGACATTAATAAATTTGATATAGGTATTACATAGTCTATTCCATCGTATTCAGTTGTGTGATGTTTGTCCGACTGGGAAGTGACTAATGAGGATAGTCCAGTTATTAAAACAAAAATATGTAATGCATATCCTTGGAAGAGTGCTTTTTGCTCCATCGGATATTCGCTTATTATTCACATTCGACTGGCCGTAGTACCGTAGCTCAAACAGTGGCGCATCTTCTCGGTAGGCAGAAGGTTGTCGTTTCAGTCCTGGCTGATGGCGCGGCACTTTCGGAGGCGAGGTAAACAATTTTAATTAGCTGCGGTTCGTGCTTCCATTGTAAAATATATCAATAGGGAGTAGATAGAATGACTGCACGTCATTGTTATAAAAAGATCACATACTTTTCACGTAGCGCCTCTTATACATTGAATTACAGTATGTACAGCTGGGATTCATTCTTCTCCCAGAAACCTGGCCATTCAAATAAACTTGGAAGTAGAACTGTTCAGCCTGAAAGATTCATTTTTGGTCAAAAAATATAATCCTAATGTTATACCAGGGATTACCAATTGATATTCAAGTTAGTGAAAACCTTGTTCGTAATATACGTAGAAAACACGGATAGAGAACAAGCTTGTTTTCGGTAACATCATCCTCGTGGCTAATATAGTTACATTTATAGGTTAGAAATGCATAAGTTATGAACTATGTCTGTGTGCTAAAGTGTGATTGGACGGTCATCAAAATTTGTGTTTCGTAGTTAGGAAAGATATGAGTGGAATGTTGTTATTCCGTGGTTGGTAAAAAGACCAGTGAAAGAATGAACGTGGGTTTCGGCGATTATACATTTCCGGTTTAAACCAAAGGGTAAACGTTTGGGTCACACCGAATTCCAGGGTCTGTCTTGGATAGCGGCAAGGGCAGTTCGAATGTCTTAAGAAAAGGTTACTTAAAAAAACTACTGGAATAAATAATTTGATCGCTATAGACTTTGCCGTTGCTATTTTGAACGCGTCGTCGTTTATGTTATGTTCAATGTTTTCAAGATGCGCCAGAATTGCACTGGCGATGAATTTCCTATTTCCCGTAGTAAGTCAAGTTGGTTTGTGCCCTTTGATCCCTTGTAATAGCTGCCGTGTCCTTCTACCCATATAGCTTGCCAAACATTGCCAAATAAACGAGAAGGTTATCATGGATGAGATGAGGACAGGTAACGTGTCCTCCAGATTCGTTGAGATCACTGGTCGACCGGTGAAGTGGGCACGCAGTGTAAGAGCGGGAAAGGTGCAAGCGATTGCCTTTTCCAAGCGTCTTATTAGTAACTCCTTTGAGAGGGAGTTGAATTCGTAACTCTTTCTTCTTGACGGTCACTCAAGCTCGTCCCGTTGCTCTTTCTGCCATGTTCTTCTGAATGAAGCGCTCGGGGTATCCGAAACCCAGAAGCGCTTGCCGTACCATGACTACTTGTCCACGCACCGCCTCATCCGCGGAAATTATTAGCACACGGGCTGTAAGGGTGTGAATAACATTACGTTTATGCCCAATATATACAAAACTGGCGACATACTCGCACGAAATCCCATAAGTATGATCTTGAACTCAGTCTTGTGAGATATCTTGAACAAAGTGAGTAAACTACAGATGAGCTTGAAGTGATGCTTTGCAGTATTAACGTTGAATTTAGGCTTGTTAAAGCCGAAATAATCTGCATGCTTATAGTTGTTAATCTACGCAAGGACACTCAAAATTGCTTAGTTGTTCGAAATCATTAAATTTAAATGAAACCAGTGATTGCATTCAGATAATTCACGAAGCAAGTGATAAGGTCTAAGCTTCGTGATTTTCCACCCCTCCCCCCATTGTGCTCGGTTTACCCACTAGTTGAAAAATTTGTTGTAAATTACCCGTCATTAACGAATGATGTTTCATTGATTTGGTACGATTGATCAGGGCAGCTTGCTAGTAAATCGATTGTGCTTAGCATGGGTTCTGCCTGAGCAATGTAATTGATCGCATTAGACCGTTTTGCATTTGGTACTATACATACTTGGCTGTGTGTCAACGTGCTCAACTTTTGATAGATCGTGCATAAAGCAATAACCGCACACGTTTGTATAATCACATCTCAGTGTCATTTGCTCATTTACAGTACTTCGTGAGTCACGAATTTTGTTCTACTATGAAACCTGTGGTTATTTTATGGGGTACTGTTTGCTTGATCAGTTTTAGTGGAACGGAAAATGCAAGTGATGTAGTTAAGTTCAGTTTCTTGTATCAAAACACAACTTTATTCCAAACTACATCCGACAAAAATTATGATATTTTCGTGTAAATACAGAGGTTTTTCCTGGGCAATGTACTTGGTGAGTTGGCCAACACGAAATTTTATGTTGCTTGAATGCGTCTATCGCATTCTGCCATCTCCTTCTTGGTTTCCAATTTTGTATCCGTGGTGATAAGGAAATCTCTGAATTTGTTGTTATTTTACGACATGGTGTATAAAATAAAATTCTCCATACCGAAATGCGGAACCGTCAGTGAAGCACGATACAATTCATCCAGCTCCTAAATAGTGTATCCATTTGCGAAGTGGTAGGAGACAACGACCTGAATGTATGAGTTATATCTATCAGACTGATCAGACGGTTTCGTATATGGGTTGGAAAAGGAGCTACACTTACATTGGATGTTCTGAACAATTGCAGTTTGCTCAGCGTGGATTATTCTACATTCATTTCTTCGTAGAGCGCATAGATACAAATGCTGATGTCAGCTGTCTGAATTATTCTGCAGAAATGCTCAACCATATGGTTAAAAAATGAAAAAACCTGGAATGATGGAAACGAAAGACTTCGAAATAAAAAGTAATGAAGCTTAGTTTACTTCTCAAGGATTTATTACTATTGGTTTCAGAAAGTCGCGAACAAACCAATAATCTAGATAATAAGATTATTTTTTCTTTACATGACTCACATATTGTGGCAGATTATATTTGATATTATGATACTGAAGAGTAAGAACTGGTTTGCACCGACTGACAGTGTTGGAGTGAATTTTCATAATAAATACAGCGATGTCCTTGAACAAGTTAATGGAATTGAAAATAACTTTGGATTCGCATATAAGCACTTCAATTGTTAATAAACTGCTGCAGAATTTTTCTATCCCCAGGAGCTGTAATACAACGTGAAGCAATCAGTAAGTATAGCACTTCACGTCACCCACAGGAAGGTGACGCGAAAAACGTTATTGTGTATGCATGTTTTCAAGGTGACAGTTCCCCTACTTGCACCCTACTTCATCAAATACTTTCTTGAATAATGAATATTTTTCGAACACATTATTTACGAACATTTCGATCCATTTTACTTTGCTCGATTTTTATTCAAATATGATAACAACTACTTGTAATATGCATGGTTATGTTCGATTCTGATGAACAGTTTTCAGGTAAGCTTTTAGGTATTCCAAATCGGAATAGGTGGAAATCAAGCGCCTCTCAGCGGAAAGCCGTATTTCACCAAAACACCAAACACGATTAGGAGTAAGTGGTGGAGATGTTGCCCTCGGTTACATGTTGATTAAAGGTGAAAAGAAATCAGTTTTCAGAGAGAAGAATCTAGTGCGCTTCAAATTAGGTAAACTTGACGAGTCAGTACTGAAATCGGTTCGGAATGTATCAAAAAATCGATGCGCCACGAGAAATGCTGTGCTAGAATTTTATTGTTTAATAACACAGTGTAATCGAAATCGTTTGGAAGTCATCGACATTTCGGTCACCACGGGTAATATTTTACAAGACTGTTATTAAACAATAACATTTTACCTTAAGTGAGCTTGCTTTGAAACAACACTAACACAGTCGTTGACAATTCCATTCTGGCGAAAATGTCTGCTTTCTGGGAGTTGAACGTTTAGAAATAAATCAAAATTCGGGTTGTCATTCCGACAGTGTTCTGCAAATACTATCTGAATAATTTTAGATCAGATATTCAATAAACTGTTTTCCATATTCGGTTTTATATTTGCACTGAAGTAGACTACTTTTCTTCAGCTAAAGAAAAATATTGTTTGGTAGTGGTGGTTATGTGCGAGTGGATTCACTGATAATAACAGGCATTCGCTTGATCAGTGATCAGTGATATTGAACTAAAGGCAAAGTAAAATTACGGGGAATAAGTAGAAAAACAACCAGTTTATTGGCCACTGAATTGCAGTTTTTTATTGTAATCTATCTTTATAGCTGGAGCGTTGCTTGAAGAGGAACCAGCGTGAACTGATGAACGACAGTCGTGTGTACACATAATGGAGGGGGGAGAGATTTACTGGGATTATTATTTACGTACACCTGTGGACACATGGACCTGCGCACCAAACGAGCACGTAACAAATGAGAAGCTTTTTCGTGAGCTGTATCAACACCACAGATTTGACCACTGTTCAAGGTAAGTTGAAACACTTTAGTGCTCATACGAATACATCTTGAACTTTTACACACTAATTGATTGACTCCGATATTAATAACGAATGATGCTACCGTCTTATTGGTCAGTCACAATAAAGAATTCACAACAACATTCAGAAATTTGTTCCTTGTTAAGCAAATATAGCAAGCAACAATTTGATTTAAGGACGCATGATATCCATCGCTGAACAATGACAATCACAAATGACCTTGCACGCATAAATCCTCATACTAGCGTAACAGCTAGTGAAAGGTAATCGGAAAATTTAAGCCGGCAAATAGTTTTGACCGGTAGTAGTAGAGTGGACTACCGAACTTCCTTACCGTCTCGAAGGTCAGAAGTCCAAGTTCCAACAGGAAGTCAACTTGGTTGTAGGGGGTAATGCACCCTCATTGAGCTCGTTACTACACATAACATTTCGGCACCTTACGTCATCCTCTAATTCAAATTTCGGGGTCGCGTTGCCGGCTATCGCTGACAGTAGTGGGCCTTCGCGGCAATGACGTACGCCCCTTCTACTGCACTAACACCAACATTACGCATTACATCATTGATTTCCATTGAGGCTGGTCATTTCAAATTTGGAATCAGAGTTTATTTAGAGACAAAGCTGCCATCTTTGAACCACACAGTATTCAAACCTGTTTTAAAATAATTGACTGAGGACATCTTTTCGATATATATCATTGAGTACGAACGGAATTTAGTAATGAGCAAAATATCTTATGCGATTCCTTTTATAACCTAGACATCCGAGATTTAGGAAAGAGAGAGAAACCAGAAGAAAAATCCTGACTGTGTTTCACTCTGAAATTCGATTTTACATGCTGAGCTTTTGTTTTGGTACTTGGTTTGTTTTCACAGGTGACAACGAAGTGCAAAGCACGAATAAAACTCTAACAAATACCTGTTTGTCCTCACGGCTTGCAGATTACTTTGCTTGTAAGTACACCCAAAATTCCCTTATTGAAGCATCTTATTCTGTTTCATCTCGAAGTTAATGCAATACAACATACATTGTGTTCACAACCATGGATCAGTTCCATCTACATACAATGGATCTCTTGATAATTTTAGGTCAGGCGGTCACGATTCCATGTAAGTGCGAGTACAAAAATACTACCACAATTCCCATCCATTCCACAGAGGTTATGCTAGATTTTTGAGGAAAATTGCTTCAACAAATCAAACCGATGCTTGATCTCAGTCGATAGTTTATTCACCAGTCACAAACAGAATATGAAACCGTCTTTCTTCTGCTATTGACAGCATTATTGGTTCACTGGATGACATTCTTATTTTTTTCTCTTGTGTAGTTACGCAACCAAGTGCATCTATTTTGAATATTACGGCAATGGTTTCCTGTGGTACAATTTGGAGTAGAACTTTTGGCATTATCGTGATCCTCCGATCTTTTTCTCAATTATTCATGTTTTTTTCTTGTGATTATCCAACACCGGATCCCTTGCTTCTGCCTGTATCCATCAGTTCAAAGATTGGGAGAGTAAATGGCTTCCAGTTGTTCAAGTTTAGGAATCTCATCGGCAACACGGCAAAATGATCCCTGAAAATGGGAGATTTAGTTAGATTTCATTAGTTGAAAGTGGATGCTAGTGTTCGACCACAGAGCATTTGAATAATGATAAGTACAATCATTTTTACCGTTTGCGTGACTCAAATGTCAGTTGAAAAATTACATGAAACTTGTTAGACGTCTATGAAGTTTGTAGTTGAAATTCAAATGGATGTTTCCGTGGATACCCTGGAATTAGGTATTTCTACAGAGTATTTCCAGGATTCTCTGTTCTATGGCTTCCAAACCGTCATATTGCACGAAACCACGTCTTTTTATTTCTATAAGCAAATACGAAGAAAATTATGTTTTCGGTGGGAAGAGGAAAAGCCATTTATAGGCTGCCAAATGAAGAATCGCAAGGTAGTTGCAGAAAACGAACCCGGGTTGCAAGGGTTCAAAGTTCAAAGTGATATCTAATTGACCACCGATGAGCATAGATATTTCCATGAGTTTTAACCTATACTGCTTTATTAGCTAATAATTCTCCCCGTGTTAACAACGACCAAAGCATCATTTAGAACCGTGAAAAAGCTGCACATCTCTTTTATCCTTATTTGCAATGATTATCAATGCCGATGATATTGCCTTCTTGGGCAACAGTGCACTAGCAATTCAACACGCAGCTGACCGCTTAGCAATTACCTTGTCTGAATATGATGTGTGCTTTGCGGCCTCAAAATGTAAGGAACTTCTTTAAGTCTGACAGGAGCCTGTACCTACACTCAGCCGGTTGTTGTGATTTGTTAGAGGTGGTCAACAGCTTTAAGTACTTCGGGAGCTTGATCACAGCATTCTTCTTTACGGTTGCAAGACCTGGCCCCTCCACGTTGAAGATGCTCGATTTCTTTCCGTATTCGACTATCGATATCCCGGAAGCATTGCCCGAACCTGATTGCAACATCAGGTGAGCAATGACGAGATTCGTTGTCGTGTGTATGGTGCCTGTAGTCATCCTCCGGCAGAAATATTCTTTACACTACCTCCGATAGCTCCAGCATGTTTTGCGTATGCTTGTCCGTCGTTTACTTTTTTGTGGTCTTTATGCACGTGCTAAGCAAGGCTGCGAAAAAGGATGTCGCAGTCAGGTTAGGACTTGGCGCAGGCGCATCAAGAAGTTAGCTTCAGCTTTAGCTTCACTTGGTTCTTCACTTCATTCTAGTTGGGACTTGAGAGATGAGGATCGCAGTTGGCTAAATAGGCTGAGAGGTAAGGCTCAGAACCAAATCCTGTGCCGCGAATGTTGTATGGTCTCCTTGTTGACTTCCTGTTCTTCATAAGTGAGTGAATAACAGAAAAAAATTCACAAGGCGTTTGCAGTGTAAATATCACATTTCGCTTTAACTTGTTGTAATCTTCATGCTGAATCCTAAAGCTCCTCCCCCGACTTTGCATTTACCTCCCTATTGTTTTTTCGTTGACACCATGGTTGTTTTTATTTGGGTTTATTAACATCTATATATCGTCAGTGCACATCCACTGAGTCCCGAATAATTATGAAACCCTGATGGATGTTTGTGAACTGAATATCTTTTTATTGCCACGGCCATCAGGGGTCTGACCTTAAACGGCTTGCCTTATATCCTAACAACAAGATGAAACATCCTTTGGTCACTAGCCTTAGCTATTCGTTTTTCTTTCACTGAGTATAATGTATAAGCTTTATCAAGCACGTCTTTAATTCCGTTTTTAACGGTAATAACTAATCAGCCTGGTTGACATGTGGTCGAAGTACCGTTGCATTTTAGGTTCAAACGCAAATTATGTGAACAAACTTCTGTTTGTGGTAATGTACACCTCGAACGGAGGCTGAATCAAATGGAAATCCAATGATCTCATTCTTCTCGTGCATGAAGGCAATGACGAAGAGACGGTAATGTTCATATCTGGAAATACAGCTTCCACTTGATGCGTTTGCGACACCTGGATCCACTTCCTTCTTGACTCTGAATTGAATATCACGATTCGGAAGCTAAAATAAATACTAGAAAGTAGTGCACCAATTCTACGGCCACAGACAATGGGGTTTGCTTTTGTCCAGCAAGTGTGTGCTTGAAATGCAGATAAAATCTATCTTCGCTACAAACAGTCGGCCTCACACGCGACATAAAATGAGCTTTAGAGAGAAAATGATGTAAACCATACTTACGTTGAACTGACCGAGATGATAATGGGGAACGAAGTCTACTGATCTTCAATATGACTGCGTGCACTGTCAAGACATTTTCCTATTCTCTTCATCAAAGATTACACTTAGTTATCTATAAAATAATTGTTTGTCCTTCTCACAATGATGCCACTAGAACAATCATATAGGCTGGAAAATGGCTTCTACTTACATAGATGGTTAATTATTTTGAGTCGGGTCAGTGTTATTCACTTTACATCCACGAGCACAATCTGCGACCCATAATTTTCATTTTGCAGGCAGTTAATTTCTCTCTAATGAAGACATATGATCAACAATCTAAAGATATTTGCCCTAGGATTAGGCCATCAAATTTCTTGAACTTTCATGATTGCCAACTTTAATCACCCGACTCCAGGTGTCGATTGCCCTACTAGTTTTCTGCTGTGGATCGTGGAGAGTAGTAAGCCTTTATATCTCATAAACCTCCATCAGCCCTCTTAGGATTCGACTCATGATGGTAGGCCTGCTTTTTTCCATTTTATACCATTCTCTGATGGTCACCCAGCCACAGAAATCCCTCTCAAAAGCACCATGCAGTGTTCACAAAGGTTCTCCAACTTCAACGAGTCCCCGGTGGTTATTACTCGGGTGACTATCTGTAGTCAATGATGAATTCTAACACATGTTAGGCATAGGGGTTATTCAACTTTCAAGCAGTCCTTTACCCGGTAAACTTCAACAACGACTGGATCCTAAAGAGGACATTTCAGCTGCGAACCAAAGCTCGGCTTTGGGGAATTAACGAGTGCCGTGGATTGCAACCGGAGGTGATGCGCTCCATCAGGGCCAATCGTAAGTGGTAGTGGATAGAAATAGCTAAGTTATGGAGTTGGCATCAGAGGCTGGCTACTTTGGCAATCTATTCGGTTCAGTTCGAAGCTTATTGAATAGGGGCTGCAAGCAAGAGTCATATCTGTGCAATGCAGTTAGTCAGCTTATACCTGAGCAGAGAAAGAAGACGAACAGATAAAGCACGGTGATCAAATGCTCAAACGACTTTTGAGTCAAGCAACAAAGGTACAATCCTAGATAATTCAACAGCCATGTGACGTCAGTTGAAAACCACCACTTACAACCAAAATCATCACCGGAAAAGATAGCATACCACTGTTAGACTGCAAGTGCAAGCTGTTGTCACTGATCAACAGACCGCGAAAAAATAAATCAATTTGGCAAGAGGACGTCTTCCTGAATGATTGGGGCGTATTTATTATACTAAACCATTTAAGAAAGCGTAACAAACACGATTTGAGGATAACCTAAAGATATACACAAAACTTCAAACATTCTGCATGGATCTATTCAACCGCGTCTCAGCTGTGAGAGACCGTCACACCCGAACAAACCAAGAGAGCTTCAGCCGTAGCAGAGGAAGTATTGATCTATTCTCCTCATGGCTTTGGAAGATGGGGTATCGATACACGTCCTAGCAGTCAGCTGTGGCCTGTTTCGCCGACTTTCACGTTGCTTTCATTTCAGTCATTTAGGAATCTCTCTGGGCGATAACTGAATTTGATGTGATGCCTAATAAACTAGCGAAGCTTCTGAGGGGACACTATTCGTCAACTAAAGCCTGGGTTTGTATGAATAACAACGAGTTTTCAGAGTTCCCACTTAAAACCATATTTATATATCCTTCCCCAGTTGCAGACGCTGTTTAGCAATGCCATCTACTGGACTGCGAATCAGACACCGGCCGACTAATTGGAAATTTGTCTGAGTCAGGAAATACGAATCTTGCCTGTAGATTTTATGAATGATATTCTTGCATTAAAAGGCTCCTCACCGAACTTCGTCTAACTGCTGGTCGAATCGATTTCTTCACGACAGCAATCGGGATAGGGCTAAGAACAATGAAAAAAATATTTTACCGACTTACTTCGGACCATTAGCTTGAAACCTGTTCATCAATGGCCAACTACCTGATTACATTTTATTATTCAATTTACTGAGGACGGTCAATTGAGGATGAATACTGAGTGTCAACAGCTCTAGGAATCCGTTTCATTTGTTACGATGGAAAAAGTGAATCAACAGTAAAATCAGGTCTACACTAGGGCTGTCCGTCGTGCCGCTATTCGCCCCGTACTATGCTAAAACTGAATGTTCTGACCACCGGGAAAGGAAATATTAAAATGTTGAAAATATTTGACCTCTGGTGCCTGTGACTTAACTCGAAAGTAGACAAGCTCGACAGAGTAACAACCATCATGCTAGGATAAGATTCCTCAAAATCTACAAAATTATGGTTCTCTTTCACTGTAATTGGCTGCGAAAGTTCCATCATATCCTACGGCGAATTAAGATGGAACTTACTGTAGAAACACTCCCATCACTACACTTTCCTGGATGGTCTGTCTCTTTTTGGTCGCAAGCCTAAGGCTTGGAACAAATCTGCCCAGAATGATGTAGATAACCTTGAATGCGGTCGGTCTATGGTGCCCTAACTGGTACAAAACCTAGTGATGACCTGCACCGATATATTTTCGAACTACCGCGCAAGGTCAGGTAGGATCGACGACTTATCCTTTCCAGCAGAAGTCAATAAAGCTAAAGTTGAAGTCCAGGTGAGGAGAAAATCGTAAAACTGTATGCACAGTCGGAAATGAGTACATCACACACACACATACACAAGAGGGAGAGAGAGGATAGATCCAACCGGACTATAGCGCACAAACAGGAGAAATATCTGTTCACACAAATGTGAAATCACCGAAATAAGAATGAATGGGGAACACAAAAGCTGGTTTGCTGGTGGCCTCCGCAAGCTCACTGTAAAAGTTTTCAATGTAAGACTGATCTCACGATTCGTTTGAATGACTCGAATTTTCATGCATCCCATTTAAGTCACAAAGCCGGGTTCAACCAACAAATGATGAGAAAAAAGTCTCGACATGAATTAGTGTAATTACTGTAGTCACCCAAAAACTATCACCAATTCTCCATCACTACGATTGTTTAAGTTTATGCAGAGACAGAGCGAAAAAAGACGATAAACAAGGGGGCTTCACAACATTGATAACGATACAACCGTTCACACTGACAGTGGTGATAAACGATTTGAAACTGACATGTTGGGCGGAAGAAAACTTATCAATTACTAAAGCTACTGTTAAGATGTGAATTCGATACAACTGGTGAAACACTTCAGTCATGATGTGCAGTTGAGGTGCATAAATAAATAATCGACAATCCATAGTTCGCGAGCCTTCGGTGGGCTTCAGTAGCTCACAGAGCACAGTGTAAGTGGAAATGTAGCTTGATATGGGGGTTGATATCCAAAAAGTAACAGATGTTTTGAATTTGATTCATTAAGACCCTTTGTCAAATCTGCTAGAGACTAATTGATATTCATCGAATCGCTTTGTCAGAAACGCATGAGACACTCAACTGAAAAGCAAGGACGACACCAGCTCATTAATATGAAAACCATTCCGTTTATTCCTTTTATTTCCATTAAATGAAGGAGGGAATAAATGACGTAGTGTTATTCGAAGTACATTTTAAACAGCTTAATTTGCTATATAATATTAATTTCACCAACAGGAAAGTGAAGAGTTTAAATGGTCTCAGGTTAACTGTCAAAAAGGAATTCTAATGTGAATACGGTTATTAGATTAGTGCGGAAGGATTATGTTTTATAAGAAAAGACTTATTCAATAAAGCGTGGTGATCTACATAATCATTATCTCAATGTAAAAAGCATTTACAAACGAATCACACTTGCTTTCAGGCTTCCGTAATGTAAGTGTATGATTCAAAAGGTGGCATTGGCCAAAAAATAAATTCAGTCAAATATTTTGCTTCACTAAGATTAACATACCCAACTACAAAAACGTTCATTTACACGAACTGTGGTTTTACATAAAGTTTGATTGTCGGAACCACAGAGTTGCCCTGAAAGTTGATAGTCAGTTGTTGGCTATAATTTCAGGTTGGAGAATTGACCTGATTGAACTAGACAATAGTTTTAAGAGATAATGCGTCGCAGCGAGACTTTGTTCTCACATGGTAAGACGGTTTGTGTTCCTCAGCGACCCAACCAGCTATAAGGGATGATTTATTCCAATTTTACTTGGAAGATCAGTGGGTAGAGGATTGACAAAACAGTCTCCTGATCCCCAAGTTTGACGGTCGCTTTGAGCTGGCAACTCGGTCGGTATATCAGTGGTATAATAGTTGATCAAAGCAAACGGGCTTCAGTTCAGCCACACACTCTGCCTTCTGGGCAGGTTCTTGTCACAACTCAAGATTATAAATCCTAATCGTTCCCTTGCTTTGCAGCTGGACACAGTGATAGTATCCATAAACATCTCACATGAACTGCACAAATGCAAAGAATTCCACACTGCATCGGTCGTGGCGCAGGATGATCAGGACCGTTCTGCCCGTTGCATCCAAAAGTGTTGGTAGTCATCAGTAGGATATAGTTCAAAGTCCTCTCTCTTCTATTCAACTTCTGTATTCTGTCTCCAACCACATCTACTTGCCCTCTTTATCCTCTAATAATGCTCTAACTAATGACACCCGTGATACTTACATCGGTTCATCGTCAAACCTCCTCAACCTCTGAATCACAATTTCTTTACCGTGCGTACTCTCACGCAGATTGATCAGCAGGCGTTCCTAGCGCTCACATTAGATTCTCTGAAGATTGATGTATGTTGCTTATTTGAAACACCTATCCAGGATTAGAATTGTGATTCAACTAACTGCTCCTGGTATCTCGTCGGGGTATTTCCTGCGCACTTCAGCAGACGAAGAAGCTAGAGCTTTGGGTCAGCACGGTGTAGGAATAGTCTTGACCGACAAGGCTGAAGCTGACGTTTTAGACTAGATATTGGCAAATAGTCCTTTTTGTGTTTTAGGACTTGAGAGGTCGGTTGGATTTCGGAGGGATAGCCGTGTTAGGCATAGTTTGTGTTGCGATCTTGGCATACGCTCCAACAGGCTGCAGGTATGACACGCCGAAGGACGATTTCTACGAAGAACTCACCACTCTCGTTTGTAAGAGCAAAATGTTCAGACATCGTAGTGCCATCCGGTAACGTTATTGCACATGTTGGCAAACTTGATGTGTCAGAAGCTTGTTTAGGTGGGAGTTGTGCCTTACTCATTAGGCGTACAGATAACGGGAATAGGCTTCTCCAGTTTTGTTCAGATATTCGATAATTGCTATCTAGTTCGAATTTTCGGCACAGCTCGCATTGCATGGGGACTTGATGCTCCAACATTACAAGTATTCTGAGCCAAATGAATCCTATGGCAATAAGGCCCCGAAGGCGCAATTCTGTTCAGAACTAGAGATCCTACTGGTCCACGTACGTAGAGTCGGACCGTGCATTATTTTTTATGCGACTATGACTCCACCTCCATGGTCATCTACACAGACTGCGAATCCGGTTAGCCAAACAACTGTTGCCTGGTCCAGAGGTTCACAAAAGATATGAACAGAAATCAGCACACAAGCCAATATTCAGGACGAGCAGTAATGCATATGAGCAATGGGTACTGATTTTTCTATTTTCCACCTAAAAGATGTGTCCTCATACTGTGACCACTTAACGGACTACCTGAAAGTTTGTTAAAACTGATTTGCCCTTGAAAACCTGTAATATTCAATCAATAGATTCTCCTTCCCTCGATTTAATTTGCCATAAGAAATCTATCCAATCATCAGGACTTGAACACGACATCTGAGAGGAACTTATATGGACACGGTGGTAGGAAATATGAACCTCCGTAAGATGCGAGTAGCCCTAAAACAGTTTATCTATGAGAAGCCGAAATTGAGACTAAGTAACCATGATGCAAGTCGGAAGTTCGCCGTTAAATACGAAGCATCTTCACTGCCACCTCAATACTTGACTCCCATGAACCCAACCCGGCTAAATCCAGTATTGTACTCTGAATTCTTCAAGTAATACAGTTCTCATGAACCCAACTTTTTATCACCCATGTCACCAAAAACCTATTTATTAGTCGTACGCATTCTGGGGTGATTCCTGATTATTGGATATCTCTATGCATCAGTTATACACCACAGAAGGGATCCAACAAAAATTATCCGATAGTCTGCACATCTGTTTTGCCGGAAAATTGAGAATAATCACCTTCACCGCGTAAAACTTTGAGCTCACTTACATTTGGCCCACGAACCCTCTCTGTCAACACTTGACACCGTTGACTATATTATGAACTGCTTTGCTTCGGCTCTTGATCACGGTGGCCGTACTGTCAGGCTGATTATTCATCAAAATACAAAAGCTCCAAATACATATCATCAAGGGGCCGACCCTGAATACTCGACATGACAGTAGAGTCGAACGCCGTACTCTGAACAACCTACATCGTAATTTATTTAATCGCACAGAAATCGGTACCTGTGGTAACAGGCACTTGCCTTCTGTTCAAGTCACCTCAATTATTTTCGCGATATCGTCCATCCTCATTTACTGTCTCTCTTTAAATCCCCAAGCTCTTCCACTGGCTTTATCTTATTGGCTGCACATACACCGATGGTATTGCACTTGGATGCGCCTGTACCGGAAATGGGAATTTAGATTCATCGTTATAATAGTCTGGAAGAACCGGTTAATGTTCATCTCTCATTCTTTTTCAGCCTTATTCCTGAAGTGTGAATCGGGCAACTAAACTAATTTTGTTGTCACCCTTTATCATTCCCTTGATAAAGAACATTTCCCTACAGGTTTTCCCTATCGCTATCAGGGTTTGCTTTGAATAACAACCGATTTGGACTAGTTATGCAGAAATATTCTTCGTCGAACTCCGAAAGCTTTCCTTGTCAACATTTAGAACAGAATAACTTAGAGTAACTTTAATCTTGAGGTTCTGTTTGTACCTTCATGCATTCTCCTTCATTGAATTTACTGCTCCGCGGCCATTTATTCCAACTTAAAAGGAACAGATTTTGATGTTGTCACCAAGTCTTTGAAAGTTCGTCTTGTTGAAGCAATATTAACATAGATATTCTCAGTGACTTCGTCATTAGTATACTGATGCTTGGGACAAGTTTATAAATAGACAACTATGTGACACCAATTGCCGCCTTCACTCCACACTCTCCATATCCGCCTCTTTCTGTTCCAATAGCTCCATAAATTCAGAAGACTTCTTTCGTGCATGTCTACATATAGAAATATACTCATCGTTTATCATATCTACCTACTCTTAGACCACGGAAAATGAATCAACGATCTTGTTACTCTTCGTCGCCGTTCGTCTAAATGTATTTACTACTTCAAATGGTGCCTCTACGTCATTCTCTCCACATTCCCATTAGTCATTTTATCACTTTGTTTTAGAATTCTCTGTAAATAAAAATATGGCTGAAAACTCACCCCATATCGGATCCTTGAAAACTTTCATTCACCTGATTCGGTTTGACTATTCCTACATATCTTAGGAAACTGGCTTTAGTTTATACTGCACTTTCAGTTTTTATTGTTCCAATCATCAGCCATCATCAGCAATGACGGATAGTCAATACACCCAAGATAAAACATCCCAAAGCCAAAACACGTCCCGTAAACTTTTGTCAAATTTACCTAATGATCGGTCATCCATCTTTTTCAAAATCCAAGTAAATTTTTCTGTACATCTTTTACCTTGTTCCGGTACAAAAAGATGCTTGTTCGTGCTAACACTCACGATTCATCTACGATTACCCATGCAACCGGAATTGTTACCAACACAGCACCTTTTGCATGCCTCTATTAAACCACCAAAACTGAACATTTCTTTCACACCTCTGATCTTTTCGTTTCTAGTCACTGAATATTTACATCCGATTTTAGCTGACTTGAGTTGCAACAAAAACTAATGATTTACCATAGATTCAAAATGATACGGTGGGGAAATATGGATCAGTTGCATAGAAATAAAATAGTATCAAATTACTTCTAACCATGAGAAAAAGATCCCAAATGGCTGATGAGACAAAACACCCATAAAATACTCAAAGAAAGTTAAGATTATTCATTAAACAGTCGAGTAGTGCTTCTTCGTAGTAGTCTGAGCAAGATCGCACCAAAGTTACAAAATGGAGAGCTGAGGAAGTGAACCGTTGAGTGTTGCTCAGATAGATGTTAGCCAAGTGATTGAAGATTCCAGATACAAGTTGGGTTCGCGAACTATTACTTCTACTAAAGCACTGATGTAAAAACGTTTGGTTGGCAGCATTGATGTAGGTCTGTGTTGCGATTGAAAATGTGTTCCATGCTATACTGCAAATGGAGTCAATTATTTACTGGTTGTACCAGGAAAAATTTGAAGCAGTTTTATGCTCTAAAGCGTATACTTCCATTGTGTTACAATTCACATTTGCCAAAATCACGGAGAAAAGAAATGACTGAGAAAAAAATAAATCTGAGTGCTCGGAGAAAACATATCTAGCAACAAGCCTGGAATATTCTACAATTATTTTCTACAATCATTTTCGGAATGCGGAAAGCTCCAAAAGCTCCTAATAGCTGAGCAGTCAGCGATTGGACCGGGTTACCTCATGAGTCTCGAGCAATCACAGCCTGAAATTTCTTGGATGCTAATTGAGTGCGGGTGCTACTGTTGACCAGGTGGTGGCATTTCGAGTGATGCTTGGAATCGCAGTCAAATGACTATCATCCATCAGGGTGGTTCCACAACACCCACAATAGAAAGACCGTGCATTAGGAATAAAATAACCAAGTTGATCCTTGGGTTTCTGAGTGAAATCATCTCCGTGACGCTTGAAAAAATCATTGGAGCTTTCTAAGTCATAATCAGTGAATTGAACGGAGTGGATAAGTGGACGTTAGACCAGCGAGGCAACACATAGAAATGCTTTGATTTGTTGGGCCACAAGGCCTTGAGAAGGAACAGGAAGATTGGGGAATGGTGTGTGTAAATGATTCAACAGAAATCCATGATTCATGACAAATTATTGTGCAGCATAAAACGGATAAATGAAGAAAGAATATTCTCACCGAAGCATTTATATGTATCATGCAAAAAGCATTTGGTTATCAAAAGCTCTGTTGTGAGTATGTACGATGAAGAATTCCAGATACAGACGTCTCGGCGGAAAAAAGCTTGCCATTTAATTGGTCCATCGACATATGATAATGTTTGCTCGGATTTTTCAGTGTGGATCACAAACTCTTAGCCTAAATACACAGAAGTCAATTTGAAATTCACCCACGTACCTATTACAAATGAGCGATAAACGAGCCTCGACCTCAAATACTATACTAATATTGTCACGGATTTGATTTTTGAATTACTGCTGCTGTTACATAGAGGCTAAAGGAGACCAGTCTCTATCTACAAGATATAGCTTTACTGAAACTTAAATAAACACTATGTTTAGCTGCAAACAAATGGACTATTGAATTGGGACACAAGGACAAGTTTTGACGTCAGAGTAAGCAAGAATGAAGTAGTTTAATTGTTGCTTACTTTAGATATCAAGAAGTAGAGGGAAGGGTGTATAATGAACCTTGTTTGATACGTGTCAGCAGAGCTATATGTCACCGGGCGCGTCCCTAGGTCATTGACATCTATGTTCTAAACTAGCCTAGAGTCGCGTGCTCTAGAGACAAAATTGTCAACACAACGGTCGAGGACAAACTTAACTGTAAAAAGCAGGTGTATACACCTTGTTGGAATGTAAGAACGCACATTCATAAAATGTGTGGAAGCTGAAGCCCCACAATGGGGACTCTTCACGACTATAACTTGGATATGGTTTACCTCTCGGAAGTTTGTCTACCAAACTTTTGCAACAAGTGCGTAAAAATTCTAGAAGGTGAGCCATCTTACTAACATTATCATTGGCGGTCCGGTAGACAGATCTGAATTCCACATCATCAGATTCGCATTTAGAGATGAAGATAACAGCACGATGATGTCTTTGGAATCAACCTTGTTGTTCATCGCAACCAACGTACAAACGCATGCTAATCCGGTAGAATTTATAAGATGATCATTTTGGCTGTTAAGGAATCTGCTGTGAAACAACAAATCGAAGGACATCTAAAAGCTATATCTATTAGAGGACATTTCAACTACCAACCAAAGTCCGCCTTTTAGAAATCGCAGAACGCTGTAACCTACAGCGGGAGGCCTTGCGCTTTGTCAGATCGAATTGTTAGTGGTTGTGGACAGATTTGGCTGATGTACAGGGACGGTATCAGAGACTAGTTACTCCAACGAGTTCATTCGGTCCCATGCAATATTTCTCAGGTTGGAGCTGCAAGCATGAGTCATATCTGTGTGTTATAGTAGGTTAGCATATGCCTGAGCAGAAAATGAAAATAAAGGGATAGATGGAGCCCTTCGACCCATTTCTGAACCGAGCTTTGAATCATACAACGAACGTATAAATCCAAGATGTCCGAGGGCCGTACAATGTCATTTGTGAACCAGCAAGTATAGGAGAGATTACCACCGAGAATGATAGCATACCACCTTTAGTATATAAATGCTAGCTGTTGCCACTGATCGACAAGCTGCACGAACTTTTGAATCCTTTTGACAAGAAAGAGTCTTCCTGAGTGATTCGGACACATTACAAACTACCGTTCAAATACTACCTATGAATCTACTTGATCGACACAGCTGTAGACATAATTTTTACGCTCCCATTCAATCCTGTATCGGTTGTGAGAAATCACCCCACTCGAACGAATCAGGGGAGTTTCCATCATTGCAGAGGTTGCGTGGATAAGATTTTGACATTGCGTTGAGAAGTGGAGTACCGATACAGGTCCTGCAGTCCATAATGGCCTGTTTCATCGACTTTAGGTTTGGTTACGTTTCGACTATTATGAAGTCACTCTTGGCAATAACTGAATTTGATGTGTTGGTATATAAACTGGCAAAGCTTCTAAGGGAACACTACTCGTCAATTATGGCCCGGATTCCACAACCGGAGACAAATAAGACTGCGCTCTTCCACCGACACTCTTCAACAAAGTCACCGACTGAATAGTGAATAAGGCACTGGCTTCTAACCAGTAATATATCTCAGTCAGAAATTGCACATCTTTACCTAGAGTTTACGAATGACAGTGTTAGGCTATGGCATTCCTCGCTACGCTTCAGAAATCTGTTGATCGAACCTGTTTATCCGTCAGTCCGATGGGGGCAGAAGTGAACACAGCGTTGAAAGCCCCCGACTTGCTGCCGTAGCTCACATAGCATAGTACACGTGACAATAAAGCTCAGTGTCATAGGATGCTATCAAAAAGGATATGCACGACGTAAGTCTTATTTAGTTGAACTATTCATCAAATATTCCACAGTGGAATAGATAATTAATCAGTTATTTGGTCAGTTACGCATAAGAAACTTAACCGATTTGAGTAGACGACACCAGTTCTCCGGTACAAAAATACATTCGGTTTATTCTTCTCTAGATACATCATAATAATGAAGGATATAAATGATTTATACGGATTTCGAGTACTTTGAGAACCGTTTCATTCGGGAAGGGATATTAATTTCACCTACCATGTGGTACAAGACCTACATTTTATCACCCTAACTATCCCAAACAGAATTCAAATGTGGATGTTGTAATACCAGAGAACGACCTTGTTTTATGATAAGAACTTGTTATAGTAAGCTCAGCGATGTTGATATTGCTTAACCCAAGGAAATAAGTATCTACAAATGAATCCAACATGTTTGAGGCCTTCCTGGGTGCTAGTGTAGAATTAACATTTTGTGAAAGTTTCAATCAAATGTCCTGCTTCACGAACACTGCACTTCTAGCTGCAAAATATGAGTCTAAACATAATGTTGTTTTACATAAAACTTCGAACCTCGATACCACAGTCTTGACCAAAATGTTGGTAGTCAGTTGTTGGACACTACTTCAGCTTGGAAGATGGACCAAATTGAACTGGTTGATAGTGTTCAACAATACGCACCACAATAGCCTCAGCGGTTAGCAGAAACTACGTGACTAAGACTGGCTCGAATCAGAGTCAGTCCCGGGATTATTGAACATATTGGTGTTTTTCCAACAGGAGCTATAACCGTGTAGTTCTAGTGGATTTGTGGCCGCAATACTCTCATTTATCTTATTATTATCGGAAGGGATTGTCGACGTAGCTTACCGCAGATTTCGTTCTTCGAAGTATCAGCTATTCTTGATTCAATCACAGGAGTACCTTCTGCAATAAATTTGATAGGGGGTTGTTTGTTTTGTTCTCCGCCCAGGGATATCCAATGCATGATGGGGATGGTCTGTCGACTTGATGACGATACTTTGCTGAAATGTGTGTGATCTGTTATTCGTAACAGATGAATAAATAGGGCAAATTAAAAAAGGGTAAACCCAATATGCAGACAAGTTTTCAACGTGAAATGAGAAGGAACCGTGTTAATGATTGGAAATGAACTGGGAGCTTGTTTTTCCAGTTGTATTCAACACTACACATACTTTTACCGTTCGAACTTACTTCTGTCATACCGTGTTTCGTTTTCCGAGCTGCATGATGTGCTTCGTGTCTGTTGCGTAGTTTAAGTGTTGTCCCGTGGGCTACAACCGTTTTTACTGAGGAACGTTTATTGAGAGTGTGTTTATTATAGGAAATTTCGTAAAGGCTAATAAACCAACGCACTTGGGTGATTCAATTTTAGTTGGTTCCCGTAAACAATGGTAATTCCGAAAATGTTCTCTGACAGATATTTGCAGAAAGCTTATTTGGATGCCTGCTTGCCTGTAAATGAGAGATTCCGTGGTAAAGCGATAGAGGGTGATTGAAACCTTTTACCTTAGATTAGGATCCAGTGCAGTACGGATAGAAAACGAATGAAGATTTAACCGCGTGATACTGGAAAATAGTGGTAGAATGCGTCCTTAACGTACGTGGTATACAGCGGATCTCAAGGCAGGATTTTTGCCTTCTCGGGTGTCAGAATCCCATTCACGCAACTCGTGCTTTCGCGGGAGATTCTGATGAGGGCCGATTGTGTGGAGACGGTAAACGACCCGTATGAGATAAGTGGCTAGCTCCCAATAAAGCAAGAAGAAGAATGTGGTCAGCAATGAAATTAGTCTCCTATGTAACGTGTAATGATCCGCTGTCAACCCACATTGTAGACGATTACACAAATGTTTTACTATACAGAATGAATCAAACATCAAGATAATGTCAGAATCATTGAGAATTGAACCAGTGTGATCAATGATCCATTATCTGTGTGGTGGTTATTGGAGATGAACAACCGAGCAACGAGAAATCCTTACTCTGTGGACAAATAAATCAATGAAGAACAATCGAGATAGGCAAGAAAGGAGGTGGTTATTGGGAGCATGAGATGAGGTCAAAACTCAATGCAAGGGGAACAACAGTTATGTAACAGTTATCGCTCAAATGCCACGCTCACGATTTGTCGGACTGATGATCACCACCTAAAAGAGCCCTACTAAACTCTACCTAATTTGCATGCTACTCAACGACATGTTAAGGTCACAACGCGCACTCTATCCTTTATTGCTATACTGGCAACGAGGATTAATATGGTTAATGTACCAAAGAAGCTTGCTGTATATTGAACGACACTTCATGGAATGTTGGATTATTCCGTAGTTTTCTGTAATAAATGCAACCAAGAATGTTATACTCTAGCCAACATTTTTCATGGTAGATAAACCTGTCTGAAATCAGAAATCACTTCAGCAGTTCAAGTCCAAAAGAATGAGGCTTGTACAGCATCTCAAATTGAGGTTTTCGCATGGTTTGGTGGAACAGTCTGTTGATTTTTTGTTTTGATGTGGGTGGCATGAATCATACCCACCTAAAACAGGTTTAGACCCTGAAGCTGATATATGCCATGGTTGTATTATTACCGGCAACATCTTACATAGCATGGTGTACCATATTCTTTCGATCAACTCATAACGAGAAATGTATAAACAAATAGTCACCTAGACTCGTCGTCACAAAATGACTGGTTCTAGGGCAAGATACTGGGACTGCCGTGGGTGAGTAAAAGTCAAAGCCAGACCACCCATTAGCCTCAATCTGAACACAGCTGATAAGTGCGGTTCGAGGACGATTGAACTTGGTTGGATATGAAGTATTTTAGGACGGAGCAGGGCTACCTCCGATGTGGACGGGTAGTTGGAAAACCGACCAGTGGTGAAAAGGAATGAGTTTGTTTCTGATGTACGAAAGCGCGAGTAGATACAACTTCAACTAAGTAATTAATCAACAAACCGAAATTATTCCGACGTTATAGGATGTTTAGAGGATTTCGATAACCTGTCCCGATTACCTCAATGCCGAAGAACCTTATCCAAAACACCACAGAGAAGCATTTTCATGGGATAGCTTGCACATTGGCAGCGTCCAAAATTGCTGCAAAGGCTGTACTTGGTCCTTTTTAAACTCACTTGAATGAACCTTCAGACCCATATCTTTTTACCAACAGACCTAATAGGTTCACTATCGATGCTGTGTTCTCAAGGCGGGAAATTCTCCTTCTCGGGTGTCACAATCTCGTTATTGCTATCCGTTCTTCGACCAGTGATTTAGATGAGGATCGGTTGTGTGAAAGCGGTAAATCGCTCGTGTGTGATAAACGGTTATTTCCCAATACAGCAAGAAGAGTAATGCGATCAGCAATGAAATTGGTCACATTCGTTACGTGCACTCATCCGCACATCGTAGACGATTACACATATTTCATACTGTTGAGGGGAGTTATTGTCCGAATGAATCAAACATCAGGATAAGGTCGGAATCGGAGAGGATTGAACCAGGGTGATCACATATATTTTGTCTGGATAGAGTTCATAGCAAAGTCTTTTGTTGAGTCGCGAATTATGAGGGTGTCGTTTATGCATCAGGTGTACATATATATACTGTCGATGGTGCTGCATAGTGGTCCAGTTTCGAGTTTTGCTAAGAATATATCCGCCGGAAGGGGCCCAAGTGATGCTTTCTCTGGATGTGGAATCCCCATTCACAAACGTTCCGTTGCTCGAGACGGCAGAATTCATCTTTCAATACTTGACCGATAATGATATCAAACTCGACATTCCTGTGGCCAAGCTGAAAGAACTCATTCTTAGATGTACATGAAATATGCAATTTCTGTACAGTGGAAAATCCTACAGGCAGAAGGACGGGGTAGCAATGGGATCACCACTTGGACCCCTTCTGGCGGATATATTCTTAGCAAAACTCGAAACTGTACCACTAAGCAGCACCATCGACAGTTTGTTTATGTACACCAGATACATGGACGACACTTTCATAATTTGCGACTCAAAAAATGACATTACCGAAATACTGCGGACACTCCACAACGCCCGCTCAATGACCACATTTACAGTGGAAATAGAGACGGACAATTTCCTCGTTTTTCTTGAGGTGGGATTGCGTAGAATGGAGGACGGACATATAGAAAGGAGGGTGTATCGTAAATGTACATGGTTGGGGCAACACACATATTTTCGAAGTTTTGTCCCCCTCTGATACAAAAGAAACCTAGTGAGCTGTCTTACCTACAAAGCAAGAAACATCTGTAGTCAGGACACGATTGCCAAAGACCTCGAACACATAGGTGACACATTACTAAAAAACGGATATCCAGAACCGTTTATTCGTTACCCTATGGGAGAGAGGAGACACAAAATGAAAGTGCAGATGGCCAAGAAAAAGGGATATTTTTCTAACTGGCCCGTTCAAGGGTGACAAAAACCTAAGAAATAGTAGAACTACGCATATCTAAGAGCCTCGGGAAGTCCTTCACCACTGTGCATGTCTGAATCTTAACAAATACGAAGCCTTTCGTTGTTCAACATTCCAAGGACAGGTTGCCTCGTCAGTCTCAATCTTTTGTTCTATATCAGTTTACGTGTTCTTGTAGTGCACAGTATATTGAAAATACGAAGAGACGCCTGTCGGAGAGGATATCAGAACACGTCCCGGCTTCTTTACTCAAAGGAACTATTCGTACTATCAATAGTGCAATCCTACAACATCTGGTGGATAGCGCACATCAAATCGACACAGTGACATTTTTCAGACCAGTCTTGACAATTCCCACAGTTTACGCGAAAGGATTACGCAGGCGGTTGCTGATGCCATCAGAAGCCATAGCAATTCGACTATTGACACCTAAATTGTGTAAGCAACGTAACCTGGTGCAACAGTTGTTGTTGCCGTGGCCGTAACGAGTGATTTTCTTATGGTTCCTATATGCAAATTCTCCCCAGCCTCACACCTCTTTTTTTATACCCTTGTTCTTCACACCTGTCCTTTCACGCCATTTGGTTACACAGTTCACACTTATTGTCGTTCACACAACAAACAAGATTCATCAAGTTGAAGAATGTTGTCGAGGCAGCGGATATGTTGCACATTTACTTACTCTCTGCTATATTTAGCTGAACATATATTCTCTTTTACCCAGTACTATATATGTCAATGCCTGAAGTGATATATCGAGAAGACATTTTTTCGTGTTACAAGTGTAATTCCATGTAATGTGGTCGTTGGAGATGGATAAACTAACAGCAAGATCTGCTCATTCCGTGGACATATAAATCAATGCAGACCAATTTAGTTAGGCAAAAAGGAGTTGGTAATAATAGAATGAGATGAGGTCAAGACTCAGTACAAGGTAAACAACAATTATATAACAGTTATTGCTCAAATGCTTCATTCACGATTTGTAGAAATGATGATCACCACCCTCCGTAACTCTTCACCTTAATGACACTCGTTTTATTGACATGTTATGGTCGTAACGCGCACTCCACCCTTGATTGTTAAACTGGGGATGAGAGTGATTAGTTTTTGTGTACCAAAGAAACTTGCTGTATACTGAACGACACCTCTTGCGATGTTGAACCGTCACGTAGTTTTCTTTAATAAATGCAATAAAAAATGTTTCACTTCAGATAACACTTTACATGCTGGATAAACCGATCAGGAATCAGAAGTCCATTCAGCAGTGCAAGTTCAATAGCAAGGTCTTGTACAGCATCTCAAAATAGGGTTTGCGCATGGTTTGATGTAACAGTCTATTAATTTGTAATTTTGATGTGGATGGTACGAATCATACCCACCTAAAACGCGTTTTGAAGTTGAACCCAATATATGCCATGACTGTATTATTTTCCATAGTATTGAGAACCATAGTCTTTCGATCAACTCATAACGAAAAATATATCAACTAGTAGTCACCTAGATTCGTCGTCACAAAACGACTGGGTCTAGGGCGAGATACTGGGACTGCCGTGGGTGAGTAAAATTTGGAGCTAGATCACCCATTAGCCTCAGTGAGACCACACCTGATAACTGCAGTTCAAGGAGGATTATACTCGGCTGAGGAATGAAATATTTCAGGACGGAGCAGGGATACTGTGGATATGAAGGTGTAGTCAAAAAATTGATCAGTGGAGACAAGGGAAGAGTATGTTTCCGATGTACAGAAGCGCGAGTAGGTAAAAAGTCAAATACGCAATAAATGACCTATTTGGAATTATCCCGACGTCAAAGGATCCTTACAAGATGTGATAATTGCATCGTAATTTTACCTTCATGTATTGATGAAATGGGTTCGTCGGTCGAGAGAAGCATGCTATGAAGCACGGTGGAGAAAAGAAATAGCGTGGAAAGTAATTTTTTTCAATAAACAACAGCACATAGATGCATCAGATGAAAATATATCAAGCGTTTACAAATCACGTCTGTTTTATTAAAAATTTCTGTCACTTCATGCCAGATCCGATTTCTCCAATCGTTGCATTTACCAGCTGCGCTTCGTTCAACACGGTACACTTCCAATTTGCTCGCACAACACATCCAAAACGAAGTTGGCGGATTGTGAATTTTGAGTGCATGGCACATGCCTTACCAGGACTGGTGCCGAAATCCCTTCCCAAGTGGATATCCAGTGTTCGAAAGTGGAAAAGGTTAATCTGTTTTTGAGTAATCGGGGTTGGTCGCGAGATCATATTTACAGGTAATAAGGGAAGTTTGGTTGGGCAGGGGGGATTCGAGACTGCAGACTCGCCGATAATTTTATTTGCATGATAAGATGCTTGTTTGATGTTGAGCTGCTTGCCAACAAATATGAAGGTCATGAGGCTAACCCCTGCTAAGATGATATAAATGTGGACCACCTCAAAGCAACTTTTATGCAACCTTCATATGACTGTCCTACTTCATACTCTTCATATGTTAGTACATACTTTGAAACTTTATCTGTTTCGGACGTATTTGCTATTCTCCTCAAGTATGGAGCTTCGTGTTCCGTGGGTCCGGATGTCCTCTCGCCTGCAGTTTTTTCAGGCTGGGGGCTGAGTAGTTTTCAGAACCCTTGGCCACTTTGTTGAATGAATCCCTATGAAGTAGTGCAATCCCTAACTTTTGATGTCCTGTCCCGATTACCCCAATGCCAAAGGGCCCTAACACAAACGGCACGAAAAAAGGGCTTGTCATGGGATAGCTCTCACATCAGCGGCAATCAAAATTGCTGCAAAGGCTGTGCTTGGTCATTTTTAACCTCCCCTGGATGTACATTCGTACCTTTGTCTTTTTAACTAAAACCTTAAAGACTCACTGTCGGTGCTGTAGTTCTTTTAGTCCACTTCGGTACTGAACACTTAGAATTATTTGTCCGATTCCTCCACTGTGCTTTTCCTTGTTTATTCCTCAGTCTTTGAATCAGCGCCCCTTTTTCGTCTACTGTTAACGCTTCAGGCTTTCCCCAGTCCCACATATATGCTTGTTACCTCTCTAACAATTTTCAAAATTGAACACAGAAACCCAATTTAGGGTACAAATGTTCCAAACAAGTTGTCAACTATTCTGCGGTAATCTAGGATGATATGTTTCTTTTCTCTTTACTTTCCAAGCATATCAGCGACTAAACAGTTTCTTCGTCAACTGGAGAATTTGAATATGCTGAAGATATTGTACTGTGTCAGATTATTGCTGATCCCATTGACTTCAGAATCTATCACAAATGGAACATTTCTCCAAACGATCTCGTTTATACTAAAACCATCTAAGAGCTTTGAATATTTTTAGCAATTCCAGCCCTTAACATACAGATTCTGTTTTCATGGATTGCAAATCCTTATCTAGAGTGAGCCCTGTCACGTACTTGGGAGTTTTGATAACAATCTACGACGGAAGACTCATACCCAAAACTGTGCTGTTAAACTGAGACATCTTTCCTTTCAACTAGGGAATCTCAGAGTTCTGGACACCGGAGCCGGTTGTTTACAAGTTCGGTACCAGCATTTTCTCCCTACCTTACTTTAGTGATCTCCAGCAAATTTTCTCGGTCTTCCGAAATAGAACCTTGAAATTCTGCACCATCGTTTGATAACAATGCAGGTATTGTCAGAACGGATGCATATGGTGTGGTCTGATTGTATGTGATGAATAGCGGGACTCGAAATGCAGACAAAACCGTATTTTTCTGTTACCAGTGGGCCACGACAATGACGGAATGTGAGCCTCTGAGGGAAAGTGGAATAAGACTATTTTGCATTGAATTACTCCCAAACATTATTCAGAACATACAGTTCCTACAAGATATTAGGCATTTGGTCTGCCTTCAATTATCACGGATTTCCAGAATCTCATCGACATACAGTCCACCAGTGTTGATGGTGAAATGATTTTCTATCTTGTTGCACTTGTGACTCCAACGGCCAGTATGTTGGTAGACTTATGGATATTCTCGTCAAAACACAAAGGTTTTCAAGGTTACCTTCATACGTGACCTGATATAGATCAATTATTTCGAATGGACCTTGAAGTTGCGCTTGCTTTCAACGGTCTCACATTGAGTATTAAACAGAAATATTTCCGTTTGACTTCATTTACGAACCTCAGGTGAAGCAGCATGAAGAGTCATCCTGAAAAACTATTACCTACCCAGGTGAATTCTTTTCGTTGAATTCGGGTGAAATGCCGTTTGGGTAATCCGGAATACCGAGAAAGTTAAATAACATTTTACGTGAATGGGTATCATGCTGGTTATCTGTTGGCAGCTCGATTATAGTGGAATTGCCAATGCGATCGATAGTTTTGAAATGATTATGGCTAACAATGGCTCCTTCAGCTTAGCGCTCGTTTATTGAAATATTACCCGGTCAGATATGTTTCCACAAGTTTCATCAATGTGTAACGATAACAACAGAGACTGCAGTTCAAAGGTTTTTCGCAAGAATCCAAGTTGTTCCTGGAAATCCATACTCTCAGATCTTGAAGTACTGGTAGTATTGTAGTAGTATTTGTCAAAAAGACAGAACGTTTCCATGTCATTTCCCAAACCGAACAACTGAGAAAAATCCACTCAACACGAAAAGCAGTGCAAAATCATCGTCACGGATAACGTTGCACATCGATTGTGTTCCCTTCTGTACTAACTGGAACAATTTGCCCTTAAATATTCAGTGCAAATCTACCCTCCGAAATATTTCTCAATTTAACCCTGTCACCGATTCAGTTTCGTTAATTTGTCATATGTTAATATATTTATTCTGATTTGAACCCGGAAAGTAAAGTTTTGAAGTTAGGAATGATAATCATTTTCCTTGAATGACTAGAGTATCTCTTTTCGAAGAAACTAGTCTGACACATATTTGCCAATCAACCATCATTTTCATAGGCTTTTTAGATTTACACAAGAACAGACCGTAACATTTCCATTTGAACGAATACTATTGGGATTCCACTAAACCGAAAAAACAGGAGCAGACTGTTGGTTATCCTAGATTTCCATCTTTATATCAAAAAGCATTTTGAATCTTCCACTTCGCGAAAGCCATGGCACCGAAAATATCAGAAAGCGCGATTATTCGGTACTGAATTCCTAATACCATCTCCTGAAAACGTGGTGAGGCCCTCGGGACATTCAATTTTTATATTCTTGCGTTCAGTACATTAATTTATGCCCGGAATTTTCGGAGGGCATTGCACAAACGGTGACTGTGGCTATCTACTGAATAATTAGATAAGTCTCTATAGCTTGAAAGTGGCAAGGTGGAAAAAAACGTTGCTCTGATATTTGAGCAATGATTGCTTCAAAAATAAACACTGGAGTCTGTGACAGTATTTTTGCCGTCGGCGTAACTTACTTTTTACCAGAACGGTGCGTTGAAACAAATATTTTTGAAGACAATGTTTCCAACAAGAACATTTTATTTTGACAAGCCAAAGACATGTGGATTGGATAATTGGCAAGCGGAGAAAAATGCAGACGTTCAGAATACGAGCACAATTAGGCAGTCGCGTTGTTGAATCAGATATCGGACCTCAAAGAAAAGTGGATTATTGATGAGAAATACTTGCTTTTTTACGCCTAAAAACCAGAATCCCCAATTCAGTCCACTTTATGACCACATCTTAGCCAACGTGCATTGGTGAGTTCATATGATGAAGAAAGCTGTTTGCAGATGTAATTCTCCAAGATTCATACTGGGTACTGTTACGTGTTTCTGTGTGGCATCTCATTGTCTCACACAAAAAATATTAGTACAACATTTTTAAGGTAAAAATAGTTCCCATGGCCCATGGAAAATCCATTGTGCAAAACGGGAAGTACCGACGAAACAATTGCAGTGGAGAATCCAGGATGTGAAAGTCCTTGAAATAATATTTTCATGAATCAACTGTTTCCCGTCTGTAAAACTAAAGTGCTTCGTGGAAGATTATTGTGCTACCGGGGTTTGCGTCAGCTCAGGCCTCAATTGAGGATGCATTTGTTGTACCAGTTGGCATATCCATTCGTTTTATATTCCCCAGTAATAGCGAAACCACGGAAGCCTTGATGGTTCTGTTGCTACAATTGTTACATTATTTCATAGATTTGATTATGATGGAGAATCCATTTTCATCTTTGGAAAAATAAGTCGATTCACTTTTTCCACTTTGGACAAGCGAAGCGAAAATATTACACACATAGTAGCACATGAGAACTAGCGGTACCATAGTTCGGTTGGTAACTTCAATGCACTGAGCGCTGAAATAGTTCACTGAAGAGCGAGATTAGTGTGAATATTATTGCTAGGCACAAAATATGAACAGCTAACTTCATGTAGCAAAATAGCCCTCATTTTTTAATCGGTGGCTCATATTTATGGATGGACTTTAGGCACAAAGTGGCAAAGTCGGCCAGTTTACCGTAGTTTATCCCTAAAGATAGGGCAAATAACCCGGAATTTCTTCGGATTTATTAGTCACCAGGTGGTATATACGTGAAATGAGAGAGTTATTTCAGATTGCAACATTTTATGTAAGTGATAGACAAATTCTAAGGCTTGTAATCTCATTCGAAATTCCTTATTGAGTCTACCGTATGGGGTAACGTTTTTCTCGCTAGAACTTCCCACTCGATTTCCAGTTGATTGTACGAATCAGATAGAAGGTCTCATTGGCACCCAATGAATCTCCCTCTGCTAACTTCGCAGAGTTTGGAAATCTCTGAATAATTGTTAGTCCTTCCAATTGAGGATCAAATGAGGTAGAACCATTTTTATGTACTAGTCCACCGTTCACTTTTATTATTGATTCCATCGTTGTTACGGCTTATTGTTTTTTTGATTTTGAGCTTCATCGATTATTGAGTTGGTGTGCACACTTGTCCGTACAACAATTACAAAAAACAACAGTATGGTTCGATTTCAAGTTGCGAGCAGGTTTCATCCACTTTTGTCGATATCTGAGGATCGGAAGTAATCCTTTGCCAGTGTAGTTCGAGGCAATATTGCGTTGCATTCGACGTGATTCATTGATGCCGGCATTGGTCTTGATGTTGTGAAAAACCTCATGTGAGGGAATCGTGGAAAACAGAGTTGTAGCTTGCTTACTTACTTTTACTCTTACGCGACTATCTCCTGCGGGAAAAATAAGTCGGCTCCATGGATATCACGGACCACTGCCGACCTCGTGCGGCGGTCGGAGGCGAGCTCCGTACAAATCCTCATCCAGTCCTTGTTCCATCGCCGGGCTCCATAGACTGACCGAAGGCCTAAAAGCTCTACGTCTTTCTCTATTGTACTGGTCCACATTTTCAGCTGTCCACCAAGGCGACAACGCCAACCATGGCAGGGAGTAAGGCAGTGTTTACTTGGTTATCTCTGACTCGGGTCGCCGAAGCGTGTGGCCGAACCACTGAAGTCGTCGACGTTGGAGGAGAATGGGGAGAGCATCGATATCAGAGCATCGTCTCCTTACCTCGTCGTTGGACACCCAGTCGCGCCACTTGACTGTGAGGATTTGCCGCAGGCACCAGTGGTCTAAAACCACCGACCTTCTTGTATCCTCAGCTCGTAGTAGCCAGGTTTCGCAGCCATAGATGAGTACGGGCCGGATGGCAGCACGATAAACACGAACTTTGGTTCTTAAGCTGATTTCACTGCTAGTCCACAGCGTTCGTCTTAACTGAAGAAAGGCTCTCCTGGCTCTGTCGATCCGTGATACCACTTCATCTTTTGCCTGGCCGTTCGGAAGCAGAGTTGAGCCCAGATACTTGAAGGAAGGGACGTATTCGACTGGTTGGTCATCGATCGACAGTTGTTGAATTGTCGGGCCCAGATGGGTTGTGAAAGCTTTTGTTTTTATTCGAATTTACTTCAAGTCCGATGGACTTAGCGAAGGAATTGATTCGGTCGAGGATTGGTTGTGGCGTAGAGGTGGAGTCTCCAAGCATGACAAGATCATCCGCAAACTCCAGGTCCGAGATGTATATTTCCTGACTAAGCTGAAAGCCAGGGTAGTTGTGTAATATCTGTCGCATTGTCCAATCGATGGCGTAGTTGAACAGCACCGGTGTGAAGGGACAGCCCTGCCTAACTCCGGTAGTGAGTGTGAACTCGCGGGACTCTTCAGCGTACACCAGTTGTCCAGTAGTACCTCTTCAACAGCATTAAAAGCTTATGGGGCATCCCATCGGATTGGATTATGGTCCGAAGAGACTCGCGATTCACCGAATCAAAAGCTGCCGGGAGTCGATGAAACAAGCTGCCGTCGGATGCTGCAGCTTATAGCAATGATCCAGTATTCGGCGCAGTGTGAAGATTTGATGCACACAGCCTCTGTCACGGCGGAAACCCCCTTGGTTCGGGCGAATGCGCTGGTCTTTTGCCTCGGAGAAACGGGTTAGTAACAACGAACCAAAGGTCTTTGCGGCCACATCGATCAGGCTGATCCCTCGGTAGTTCTCATATGCCGATTTATCACCTTTCTTCGGAATGGGCAGCAGTATGGACACTCCACAGTCGGGTGGAAATGCTTCCGCTCTCCAAATGGAACCAAAAAGTGTACACAACCTGTCAATCAATGACGATGAACATGCTTTATACACTTCCGGGGGGATGCCATCTTCCCCAGCAGCCTTTCTGTCTTTCAGTTTGTTTATCATTTCCGTGATTTCCGCGGTATTGGGCGGGTCACAGTTGCTTTCGTACTGGACTAGAAGGGTTGATATGGGTTGGTCCGTCCGATGGTCCGTAGGCCGGTTGAGCAGCTGACCAAATTATTTCACCCATCGGTCTATTTTCTTGCTCTGTTCGGGAATTAAGTTCCCTGCCGTGTCACGAAGAAGGGAATTTTGCTTACAAAACCTATCAGAGGCGTTCCTAATAAGGCGGAACAGTTTACCGAAGTCATCAATTCCGGACGCAGTCTCCATTTTTTCAGCTATTTCTATTCAGTATCTTTTGCGATCAGCCTTGGCGGAGCGTGTCGCCTCTCGTTGCAGTCTGCGGCGTTCGGTACTACCTGCCAGTCGCGTTTCGTGCGCTCTGGTTGACAGCTGGAGTGTGCTCTCCGAGATCCAATCTTTTGTCCGCCTTTTTGTTCTCCCGAGTACTGTCCAGGAAGCTTCCTCGATTGTCACCTTCATTCGAGTCCACTGCCCTTCCATGGAAACTTCATCTGCTTGTGCATTGGTTGCATTGGTTAGTCGGGTTGTGATTGCTCGTGACAACGCTTTTCGCTTCTCTGGATTTCCTAGGGCAGCAACGTTTATCCGAGAGGGTGCAGACACTTTAGCACGTGTGGATAGATGAACTTTGAAACACGCGCGTAGGAGGACATGGTCAGTGCCTTTTCTGTTGCCCGTTATTGCACCTCGGTACTCTCGGAAATCCTCCACGGAAGAGGCCCAATGGGCTTTTACCAGGATGTGGTCGAGTTGGTGTGTAGTGCGACCGTCATTGGAGTACCATGGGAGTAGGTGCTTTTTGGGGTGTTGAAATCGAGTGCTGCAGACAACCATTGTGTTGATGTCGGCTAAAACAGTCAGTCGGCCATCGTTCTCGCAGTGTTGACCAAGGCCGAATCTCCCGAGAATATGGCGAGTAGATTCATTGGCCGTACATGTGCGAGCGTTCCAATCTCCTGCGATGAAAAGTACATCGTGCCTCGAAACCCGGTTGATTACCTCCTGCAAGTAAGTGTAGAATTCGTCTTTGGTTTCGTCATCAGCTGAATTGGTTGTAACATAGATCGCGATCACCGTCAAGTCGTGCGGGGAGCCTTTAAAACTTGCCAAGGCAAGTCTGGATGAGACTGGTTCCCAAGAGATCATTGCATCATTAGCTGCTTTGTTCAGAACAAACGCGACACCGTAGAGACCGGAGTTGTCTTTCGGGCTACTGTGATAAAGCCAATAGGATTTATCCACACCCGGGACCTTTATTGTCGGCTACCTGAGTTGGGCGGGCGGACTTCCGAGAGGCAAGCAATATCTACGTCATATTTATGTAGAGTTGGCATCAGAATGCACTGACTGCCGACGACTAGATACGTCCAGACGTTCCAACAAGCTATGTGTGTTCTTTTCCTGCAGTGAAGAATCCTAGCTTGTTGTCTTATCACCTTGACCGCCGGGACACGAGACGCGTCGCTTACTGGGGAGGCCGTGGCTTGATGAGCGCTTGAGTTTCCGTGAACAATCATAGAGAGTCTCGGCAGTAGGGTAGGAAGCGGTGTCTCCAGCACCGTTCGGCCTTTCTGTTCGAGGTTGCACCTCTAGCCCGTGCACACCCAAGCGCAGACTGCAAGGCAGCAGGATATTCCTAGAGGAGCAGATGACCTGCTGTACGGTTCGTTCGCTTCCTCTGGAATGCCGGATGAGGCAGTTGAACAGGTCTCCTTTGTGGCCGTCGGATCAGTATATTTCGTCCGCCCATTCAGAAGGATCCGTCTTCACATGCCGAACACCGTCTTGACGAAGTTTTTTAGACCTCGGTAACCCTCAACCTGATTCCGCCCGCCTGTGGAGCGGTTTGCCGGAGTGTGGCCGCTGATGCATGCTTCAGCTTTGTGGAGCCACAGGTGAGAGCTGGGTGAATGATGGAGACCAAAGAGATAGAGGATGCCCCAAGGGACACGACAGTCAACCAACTCCGAGTTGTTACTCCTCTCAGACACCCCATACACTCCTAATGAAACAGTTCATAGGGCGGGAGCGGGGCCGTAACCCAAATCTCATTTTTAAGCCTAGCACTACCAATCATGGCAGTATAACCCGTTATCCTGGCTTGGACAAGCGCCCCGAGAGACGCAAGCATACCATCGGAGTATCATACAGGTATGAGCTTGCGTCCATCCCCGACGCATAGCATCAAGACCCGTTAAAATAAAGTGAACCAATTGGTTCGAATATGGTTCAACGTTTGCCTTTATCAATCTTTTTGTGGTTGTCATGGCTTGATCATTTTCACGATTTTCACTGTTGTTGATTGATGGATAGGTGAGAACACTGAGGTTTACCACCAGTACACTGAAATGCATTGGTATGAACATGAATTTGTTCTACTGTTATTATCAGACCGATTTCGTCCCTTCAAGTTGACCGTACATCGTACAATGTCCCAGTATATGGTTGAATTTGGCCAATGGATATCGCCATAGGAAGAACTACATCAGATTCCAGTTCATGTTATAGGTAATGTGAAAGCAAAACGATGAGCATATTCAGCGAAAATCCTTTTTTGTATTTGAATTGATAGCTAACTGCATTGATGAGCTGAAAGATGCTGATCAGATACATCCTAAATCAAGAGACCCAATGAAGTATTACTCAAGGTAACTTATAGGCAGACCGTTGACAACCAAAGTGCAGTCAATAATCACAAGCAGGGCTTGCTGCTTCAGAATTATCGTTCAGGTTCTACGGGATCTGGTCTATGGGTTCTACGCAATTCAACGAAAGTTGTGATTTTCATTGATCCCTGTTTCAGAACTTCGTAAAACATTTGAAAGGAAGTTATGCACGAGATCAGGTGAAGAATTCGCATAAGTATTCTGGTATTTGCTTTGATATTCTTTGACAGTCTAAAGAATTTTACTGATATACGGATTTCCCCACTGTGTAACTGACGATTTTGGCTGTAATTATTATTAAATTAACTCAAATTAAGTACTACATCAGGCTTTTTAGAACAATCCTGTACCTTTGCATCATGAAGTAGGCACATGTCACATAAAGAAGACTAACAAGAGCCTGTCTACTGAATTTTGCAAACTAGGCAGTATCAGGCTTCTACCGTGGGGTCAAATACATCCACTCATTCAGTGATTTGTGACCTATCAGGACAGGATCCTGTATCTCGGCAAGTGGCTCTTCGGTGTTGATATGGCTCACTCATATACTTGATTCTATAACTTGTTTTTCCTCTCTTTTTTTTCTGATGAGTTCATCGATTTCTTAGTTGAAATGCAAATGAGAAGTAACAAATATTGCTCCCACCAAAAGTGAATATTTTATGGTTGTTCGAATTGAATTTCGTCAGCTAGAGAGTCTCGTATTCAGAAGACCAATAGAATTATACAAACATTTACTTCAATCAGTTATCGGCTGCAGAGTGTGAGATTGCACGAAATGTTACTAACAAAATCCTCCATTGCATTTGATGGAGAACGCGTTCTTAGAGGTGATGTTTGACTTGACTGGTGTATTCCATGCCAGCGGCTACCAAGGCGCCAAACGTAGTCAGAATATGCACAATACGCGAGCCTTTTTTTCCGAATCATCCACAGAAAAAGCCCATGAAACATGAAGGTGACGTTGTGTGCACATTGTGAGAAACTATTACACTTCCCAGTACATGCTCATCGGATGTCCACATCGCTGATAGTAATTTCTAAGAGAAAGCCAAATAGGTTATTTCCGCTTACATAATATGCAGCTAGCATTTGACTAATTTTATTTATTAGCATCCCGTAATGGAATGGATAGTCCTTCTTGAAATACGGCTGAGCCATCATAGACGGTGTAAAGCGATGACTTCGTTAGAAGAGCGGCCATCCGTGTCTAGCACACGAAGACCCACCTGGGCATACTAAGTTGACTTTACCACCAGACACGAGCAATGCTTCGGAGACATCAGTTATCGAAAACAAAAAGACACCCAGGATCCTCAACGCGAAGTGGCCAGATCTCACAACAATAGACTAAAATACTAGGAACCGGGGCAGTGTGCACCTCTCAGCTAAAACAGAGCCGGATTTCACGACGACGCCACAGGTGTCGCAGGTCTGCGAAAAATTCTCTAGCTGTCGCTAAGCGTGAACTGATCTCCTCCCTACCACCACCTCCAGCTGTTATCGATTCCCAAAGGCACTTGAAGATGTCCTCTGATTCCAGCTGATCACCATAAACGGTGAATGCAGGCACAGGCACCTGTCAATCTTTCGAAAGCACTTCGCACTTGCAGGGCGCAAAGTGTACACCATATCCGTATAATTCAATCATCAAGCACTCCAAAACGTGATGTATTTTCTGTGCATTGTCACTTAGCAAAGCGGCAATGCCAGCATGTTCAAAGTTAGGATCTGTGTTCCTTGGGAGAAGTTCAATTCCACCGGTTAGAAGATCAGATAAGGCTTCTCGTAGAACATCCTTTATGGCAAAATTGGAGGGAAAAGGGCATATAGTTTAGTCTTGTCACACTCGACTGGGGACGACCAAAAAAGGGCCAAAGCTGGCAGTAAGCCCTCACCCGACCTGAGATGTGAGAATCCAACTCTTTGAGGAGAGATATATACTTCTCAGATACTCCATTTCTCAGTGAACAATTACATAGTACAGTTCTATCGAGAGGGTCACATGCCTCACGAATGTCCAGGAATATGGTGATCACTGGTAGTTGGAAAGCGTGACAGTGCCAAAGAAGCTGTCAGAGGGTGAATAACTGGTCGATTCATCCACGACTGGTATGAAACTCATTGTGTTCCTTAACACTCTACTTTTGCGCTTTTGGTACATGATAACAATCCTCTTCAGTTGATGCAGTATGAACAACAGAAAAATGGAACCTGTTGTGTGGCCGATCCATGCGTCATTGGCATTCGTATGTGATTCGTTCCGGTTCCGCTGGCTTTGCACTCGCCTGCGCGATACCTGTCTATCCCATGCGTTGCTTTCTTCCATTCCACCAATCACATGCGGCTAACTGTGCGTGAGACTGAAATTGACTTATTGATCTCAACCACTTGTCATATTATGGTGTGTGCATTTACCGTGTGATGTACCCAAACACAGATTCGTTCTCCCATACTATTTCAGACTACTATCACGCATGCATGCACGCACGTACGCACATAGCCGTGACTTCATTCATACCACTAACGGCACCGAGTCATACGTTCTTGTTGGTTCATTGCTGCTGAACGGACCTGCTTGACCGCACTCGATCACATGTTCAGCTTGGGCTTACCAATAGATGATTCACATTTTTGCTTGTTTGCCCGCATATGTATTCATTCTTCATTCTTCATAATAGAGGAAGAGGGTATCTCTCTCGTGTAAGCCTCCTCACCACAGCGCAGTGATGTTGACTCGTGCATGCGTCTGCCACAACCATTTCTCAAGAAATACATCCACATGTCGACTGAACAACGTGTCGTTAGGCTCTTCCACCAATTCGGCTGGCAGCGAGTTCCATAGATTGGTCACCCTCCGAGATAGACGGTACACCAATGGGAGGCCCACCGACTGCAGTTTCCTTAGAGTTAGTGGGTGCCCCCTCGTACAGACATGTCCTCGAAAAGGGAGCTCTGCACGTAGTTCTGGGCCGAAGTCGCCTCTGATGGTACGCCTGGTGAAGATCAGGTCTCCCCGGACTCTCCGATAGAACACTGGAAACAGCCCCTTGATCTTCAGCCGCTCTTCGTAGCTGACCCCAAGTAGCCCTCCGATAAGGCGGATTGCACCTCTCTGTACTCTTTTCAACTTTGCCATCTCTGCCAACGTACAAGGGTAAACCGCTGGCCCCCCGTATTCGATCCGGGGACGCATATGGGTAGCCTATAGTACCTTGAAGGCGTTGAGTGAGAGATGGCCGAATGAACGAGTAATCGGCCCGAGGAAACTCTACGCTGACGAACAAACTCTATCAGTGTTGTGCTTCGTTTTTAGTGACGAGACCACCATCACTCCAAGATCTTTTTCGCGGACGGAAAGCCGAATGGGTGCCCCGTGTATATTGTACATCCCATTGTTGGATGGAGCTCCTACTCGGATATGCGCACACTTGTCGGTGTTGACTGGCAGTGGCCACAGATCTGACCATCTCTCAAGGGCTTTGATATCCTCCTGAAGAACGAGCTCGTCTGCATTTGATGTATTCGTGCTCTAGGTCTTAAGTTCGTCTGCGTAGATGAGACACGGTGATTGAAAAACTGGTGGTTGATCATTGATATAGACCAGGAAGAAGAGCGGACCCAGAACCGATCCTTGTGTAACACCACCAGTTGCCACTTGCCAAGTTGACAGTGATTGTGCTACTCGTACTGTAAAGGTTCTCCCTTTTAAAAAGTCCTCTATCCACAGAATCAAGGGATCTACAACACCAAGAGCCTTAAGCATACCTAAAAGACGGTCATGCGGGACTTTGTCAAAAGCTTTGGTGAAATCCACGAGGATTATGTCCGTAGGGTGTCCTTCAGCCTTGGCCATCGTCCAGCTTTCTTGCGCGATTACTAAGTTTGTCAGGCACGACTACTTTTCCAAACCCCATGTGGTTGTCGGCATATTATGTTCCCGGATTCGCGTTGCCAGCAGGCGCTCTATAACCTTTCCTACCACCGGCGTTAGACCGACTAGAGACGTGTTGAACAGTCGTGTGACCGGTTGAGTTAACACATCGGCCAGCTCCTTTACCACTAAAGGATGAACACCATCAGGTCCCGGAGATTGGTCGACTTTGATGATGCGCATGGTTGCCGCCACTTCTTCCGCAGTGAGATCTTGGCACGACATTTGAGAGACACCAACTGCAATGTGTGAGGGACGGTTGTGCTTCTGTTCAGGAGCATAGACTGACAAGTAGTATCTCTGCTTTGTGTTCATCTGTAACTCTCAGAGAGTGTCCGTCCTGTAGGGCTGGGATTGCAGTTGTGATTTGCGTTTTCTGTCGCAGATATGCGAACAGGCGTTTGGGTGCTCGAACCGAGTCCACTGCTAACGTCTCTTCAAAGAGACGTCGCTTTTTCGGCTTCATTTGGGTATACTGATTCCGAATGGTGTGGTATCGGTCATATCCCTCTCCAGTTGCGTCACATTGTTTCCATGCTCGGTTCCGACCCTTCAAAAGACGCCTAAGTTGCGAGTCAAACCAAGATGGGCCTTTTGCAAGCGGTCACACTCTGGATGGTGGAGCAAACGTTTGGCAAAATTAAAGGATTTCATTTCGAATTACTCTCAAAGCCTTGTCTGTGTCGTACAATTCTGGCGGGTACCACATCACTGAGAATGCAGCCTCCCTGAGTTGTTGGAATAGCATTCGCCAGACGTTGAGTCCACTCTGTTATCTTGGAACTAACGTCGATCCTCTATTCCAGCTGATGGTCAACACCGCATGGTCACTGCACCCTAGTGGGTGTAGGTACACAATCTGACCAACATCGGAACGCCTTGGAGATATCGCCAGATCCGGAATAGATGAATGGTGATCCTAGGTTCCGGTCGGCGTTCTGACCTGTTGGTACGAGGAAAGTTCCAGCACCGTAGAAAGGAGCTCGCGGAAAAATAAATCCGCTCCTGCATTGCACCGTAAGTTCTCCCAGTCCACATTTGGCGAGTTGGAGTCATCCAAAATTAGACAGTGACCATCGTCAGCCCAAAGTCATACGCCGGTCAGTATTTCCCGAGGATATGCTTCTGGGGACCGATAAATGACCCGGACAGACTCAAATTCACTGGATGTCAACTTCACGCGACACCAAAGAGGTTCTTCAAAGCCCCCCGGGTGTATCAGGCAATCCAACTGCAGTGAAGAGATGTCTGGTCGAATGTACATCGCCACGCCCCCTCCTCCCCGAGCTTGGCACCTATCAGCACGGTAAAGTGTATATCTCAGGATAGCCACTGCCAAATCCTACACTTCACTAGTAAGCCACATCTCCGTCAAGGCGAACAATATTGGCCAGTGTTGAACCACCCATGCCTCAAGCTCATCTCGTTTGTTCAACGGACTCCTGACATTAGACGACATGATAAGTGCTTGTCTTCTTCTGTCTTACCTCTCCGTACAGACCATCATTGCAACTCCACTGCCGGGGTCACCTGGTTGGTGATGCTGTTGAGAGTGAACGGTTCCCATCTCAGTTGAGGACGCCTCCGTTGAACACGAAAATCCTGGATAAAAAGACGTGTTCCTCCATTTGCCTGACGTTCGCGGAGCTCTCTCAACGCTAACCGGCAATTCTGTCGTTCCTCAGAATTTGCCGGAATGGGGAGCTGCAGGAACTCAGCAACTCATATTTATCCTTTTCGATTTTTGTACACTTAAGGTGAATCCACCTCTCACAATAATCACACATCAGGGTTTTGACCCGAGGGCCAATAGTTTTTTTGCATACCAAACACGCACATTGACCCTCAAAAGTAACTGAACTCATATTATTTATAAATCTGCTGAGATGCCACAAATATCACAAAACAATACATATCCACGAAGCAAAACGGTAGACACCCGGTGTAGCGCAAGTGTGTTTACTGATGTGCTAATAAACAGATCTGTGTTATGTTCGCCACGGAATACGAACACGGCAGAAGCCATGTTCAATGACAACCCCGGGGAAACTGTTGGGGAAGTCGCTATCATAAGTGAAAAATGGCGAAAGATCAGCATCTTGAATGAAGCTGAAATTGTTCACTAGGAATTTGGACGACTTCCTTATAGATCAAATGTTCTGGTGACATCCCGAAAAACAAACACTGAGTCATATCAATATATCAGGTGAAAAATGAAAGAATTGAGGTTTCTGCGGTGTGAGTGATCGAGGAATTCAGCACAGACCAAACTAATGATCTAGCAGTATGCTCCCAATAGATAAGGCGTAGCTGTTCAGCTAATTTGATGTGTAGTCCCGTAGACCAATCGAGAACACTCGACAAAAAGCTAAAATACTGGTTTAATTTCTGGAGAAATACAAAACGAAGTGACATGAGGAGAAAATTACTCACATTCCACATTATTCATCCTCAATATATTAAGTGCCTCATGATATACATAAAAATTGGTGAACGGAATGCTTGAATGAAATAGTAGATGGGAATGAGAATGTCAGTTTTCGCTACATTGTTAGACGAAAATGTGATTCATCTAACTACGGATGAGGCAGAATCTGTCTGTTGACTTCCAATTATAATGCAGTTCACAGCCAATTCAATTATGGTAACAGGCAATTGGATAAACCCAATTAGTCATGGTGATGTTGTTGTCAACTTGGTGCATTTGCTTGTGCATTCGGATGACATCAATCAAATTCTGAACCATAGTGGTTAACTGAATTTCGACTGCCTAGTGAAGTAGTGTGCACTTCAGCACACTTGTGTGCCCAGAATACCGGTTCAGATTGTGTCGTTATCGTTGCTGAGTGGTCGCCGTGGCTCATTTTTAGTAGATTGACAGTATTTTCCGTGGCCCTTCCACCAGTCACTTCCATTGTTGTTCAACCCTTATTTCGTCGTTCTATTTATTCTTCCCATCATTCCGTTCGACTGATGATGGTAAGGTGACTTCTGTGTTTACCGGACTTCCCATTGTTCCAACCTGTCCCTGAACTTCCTAGATTCGAAGCCAAAGCCTCGGTCAGTGATGATCGTCTCGGGTATATCAAATTGTTCCGAAACATTATTCACAAATACGCGAGAGACTTTATCACCCGTTTGACCTCGAATCGGGATTGTCTCTACCCAACGAGACACATGGTCAACCGTTGTTATGATTTACCGGTTTCCGGTCGAACTCATGGTTAAGGGACCAAAAATATCCAACCACCATCTTCGAAAGATTCGTTGTGCTTCTGCTGGTTGCACTGGCGGTGCAACCGTCACGAGCTATTGGTTCCTCTGACAGTCGGGGCAAGTACAAAGGTAGTCGTCCACGTCGTGCCGCATCAAGGGCAAGAATACAGTGCACCGCAATAAACTGAAGGTTCGTTGTTATCCCAAATGAGCGCTGTCATGCGCTAGCTGTGTTACACGCTCACGTAAGGCCTCGGGAATAAGAGACAGTCAACTGGGTCGCAGAACACGTGTCCTATCGATGTCAACAAACAGCCTACTAACCTCCACATACAAGAGATCCCACATTTCCAGTAAGTCGTGCAGCTTGGGTGAGCTCTCGTCTGGTCTAATTTCGGTTCGCATATAAGAATAAACAGTCCGCGCTTGACTGTCATTCTTCTGATGGCTGAAAGCGTCAACACTTGGCACCTACCGACTCACTGGGACTGCTTTGGCCGCCAGTTGGTCATCTGGGATCGGGTAGGACAAAACTGCAGGTACCTCGTCTATACTCGATAGTAAAAGGTGAATTCTTGCTGGCGGTTAGCCCATCACACCAGTATTCCTCTCGGATCTATTGCTGTTATCGATCAAGGCAATGGTTTGTGATCGGTTTTAATGCGAAAACTAGTAGCAATCAGATACATTCTCCACTCCGCCAAATCACTCATGACTGCCATACATTCCGTTTCCGTTGCGGAGTATTTTCTTTCTGAACTTGTGAGCAAGCAGCTGGCGTGCATGATTACCCCGGACGGATGTGATAATACTGCGTCCATTCTGACGTCACTGGCATTTATAGCCACTTTAAATTTCTCGTTTTGTCTTTGTATTGTCAAACAGCTGCAAGGGTTTGTCCCACTTGCCTTGAGTTCCTTGAACGCAGCTTTCATATATGAAGTTCACTCAAATTTCGTGTCTTTCTTCAGTAGCCAAAACAGGACACAAGCTTTCTGGGCAAAGTTTGGAACAAACATGGCGTCGTTATTGACCAGGCCAAGGAAAGATTTCAGTTCACGATTTGACTGTGGCGATTGAAAGTTTTGAATTATCTCCACTTTCTTGGGCAGTGGCTGTAGTTTGCCACCCCCAACAATGTGTCCCACACAAACAGTTCTGTCCCGTACGATCTCACTCTTCTTCCCGCTCAACGTTGAACCCGCCATTTTCATTTCCTCCAAGAATGGAATTAGCTGGAAACATGCTCGCCGATCGTCTTTGAAAATATCGCGAAATCGTCCCTATGGAACAACACAATCCGGATTTTGCAATTGGGGGGCCAATAAGAGAATTCAGATGTTCGCCCCTTCTGATCTACATATTTTTCTGTTTTTATGAATGAAGTGCCAATTTATTATTGCTTTAGTTCATTAAAATTTAAAAAGACTTACTCGTACAAGAGCTTACGAATGTTTTGTTGTCCTCTATCTTGCGAGATTTCTTAACAAGCTTGATGATTCTATGACTGAACTGGAACCCATGCTTGCTTGATTTTCTTCGTTTTCTATTCAATGAGGAAAGTGATTTGTGTTCATGTGACATCTGAATATTCGTCTCTCATGTCAAAGTAAAGCCAAGCATTGAGTTGCTTTACGCACATAAACAGTGAATCTTCGTTCTTTTGCACTATTTCCGTGGATAAAATAATGCGATGCGTGCACTGTTTCAACGAAGGAAAAAGGATTGACAACGGACTAATGTTCGACTTTCAAGCTGTTTCGTAATTTGATATATGTATGTCTCACAATTTTTGCGGGCAATGTGTGGGGCTGATGATACATTGTTTGGCTTACTGTCTTTTGGACTCTACTTTTCACGCACAAACCTCAGGTCATTCGACCAAGCCTTCACTCGGAAGCACCAAGTCGGATGACCTAAGGTTTGTTTCGTATTTCTTGGTGAACCTTCTTGCGATGAACCAGTAGACGAGCGAGATATGGCAAAACAGAATTACGACGTATAAGAGTGCGAGTTAACAGCAGTTTGAACTTTGAGAGTGGAGAGAGTAGACAGTGTTTTTCAGTATGATCAAACAAGATAGAGGACAAAAGCTGCAAGAGGAATCCCGTTGTATGCTCTCATCGTTCACGAACGAATAACACTTCATAGGAAATATGAAATGATTTACTGGAAAGTATGGCAATAATTGATGCGTGCTCTTCTGTGGTTGTCCGTGTGTTTGTGTTGTCGCAGTCTATGGGCTTCATTTGTACATGATTTACTGTGCAGCGGATGATGGGAATCAGAGAGAACTTTAGAGGTAAAATTATCACTAGCACAAAGTGCCTGATTATGATAATGTCAACAAAGCTAGATATGTTTTATGGATCTTATGATCAAACGAAAGTCCTTTTTTAGCAAACCAGGAAAGAATAACTAGGGAGAAGTAAAGTCAGTAGGGAATAACGAAAGCAGTCTCAAGTTTCGAAGTGCGCTTTTGAGGTACGAGGAGCATAAGTATTCCGAGAGAAAAACAGGAAGTTTCTAACTTTGTATAATACCTCATTGACGTGCATAGACCGCGAAGATGTGCAAGTAGGAAAAGAAACAAAATATTTGACAGTGGACGATGCGGAAATCTGTCAGTGATTTTTGATTGGATCCCTCGCGTGGTAAATTAAACAATGTATCATCAGCCCCACACATTGCCCGCAAAAATTGTGAGACATACATATATCAAATTACGAAACAGCTTGAAAGTCGAACATTAGTCCGTTAACAATCCTTTTTCCTTCGTTGAAACAGTGCACGCATCGCATTATTTTATCCACGGAAATAGTGCAAAAGAACGAAGATTCACTGTTTATGTGCGTAAAGCAACTCAATGCTGGCTGATTCTTTTTGGATGTGTATAACTCAACTTTGGAACTGTAGCCGTTACTGGGTAGCAGTGAAATATTACTGAAAGGGCCCAGGGTTCTGACTACTGATAACTTCAAGCGCCACGGAATTTGAAGATTATTGGATGGATGGACAATCATGTTTTATATATATATATATATATATATATATATATATATATATATTGTTACACCGGCTTGAAAACAAGCATAGTGCCAACGCATCAACAACAGAGAATAAGTGCGAAGTCGATTGGTGGAGGATGAATAGTCAGTATAAAGATTACGTGTTAAAGCAAAATTCTAAGCTTTGTAAATTTTTGTCCGCTTTTTTCAGTTGTTTAGGAAGAAATGAGAAGTCAATACACAGTCCATACAGCATTCGCTCCTCTGAATTCGGTTCTTAGCCGTATCTCCCAGCGTCTCTAATCAATGAAAATCCTCATCTCGTGGGCCCCAACCAGGAAGAATGGGAAGCACCAATAGAAGAGAAAGCCGAAGCTAACTTCTCCATGCCGCTGCGTCATGTCATGCCCGAACGTCACCTTTGGTAGGCTGCTCGATTTATCGATACTCTGACTGAACCGCTATCCAGCGATTGAGCGATTAGTAGAACACTAGCCCGAAATCCAAAGTCATATGAGGTGAGTTGGTGAACTTCAGGGAACGATCATTACAAGCGTAAATAACACCTTAATATTGGAGGCAATCCATTTAGGAGGAATCATGAATGGATATAGGTCTTTCAAATGAGCACAGAGGAACGTACTGCGAGCGATACGGGAACAAGTCATCGTCGGAAAGTAAGAATCAGTTATTGTTGTACAGAAAAAACGAATCAAAGAAGAAACTTGGGTTACTCGTATGACAATTGGACGGGTAGCAAGTTCAGACCGTGACAGAGGAAATTGTACACGCGCCCGAGCTAGACAAGCATGCAGACATGGAGTGGTATTACCCTTAATGCAAAAAGTCATTCGCATCTTACAGAAGAGGAATTCAACCGGGATTTCGTGTGAAACCTAAGCGTGCACCCACCCGAGACGTAGACATACACAAAACAGCATGAATAGCGCCCAGAGAAAAAGGTCAGCGCAGAGCAGGTAGGCTGGTTACAGGAATAAAATGAATAGCTCGTGAGTCTCCAGAGTAGAAAACAAACCCAGAGTAAAAGTGTGCACCTAACCCGTGATGGACGAAAAACGCTAGGCAAGAGCAAATTCAACGTAGAAAGGGACAGACAAATTGCGCTCAATGTGATCGAAATGGGGAAGAATAAAAATGGGGTAGGAAGTTTCAGCTTGGGAATTTCATAAACCATTTGATTCAGCGTTAAACCGGGCCCAAAATTCTCCTGCCGCATGGTCTTCTCAGACAAAGATCAGCCGAGGTTCGCCTAACTATAGCAACTCCCGTTCCTCACGTTCGCTCGCCAACATCAACGGAGAATGTGAAACACATGCGGAACACCGGCCGTTCTCCGTGAACTACGTTGTGTGCTTTATTCGAGTTGTCCCTCTAATCTACATATTTTGTGGACATCGTGTCTTAAAATTCCACTGCTGGTTCACACCATCATGGTGTACATTAGGCCATGTCTACTAATTTCACATTCTTCGACCTGGAACACGCATATTAAATGCATAAGAAACGCTCGCCTTTCTGTATGATCCACCTCCTGCGCTTCTTCCTTGGGTACCCGTGCCAAGACCACATTTTACCCGTTGTCCTTTTGATTTGAGGATTTGGAACCTCTTACCATTACGGAGCTCAGCAGATTCTTTGGTTTCCGTTGAAAAAATGCCAACATCGAAATGCGTGTACTCCTTACCACGTATGTGACTGGTTCCCGCAAATTACGAAACCCTTTTTCTCCCCTTCCGTCCTTTTATATTTGATAGACTCGGCGCATTCGTATTGTATTAGTTTCGGCAGAAAGCACTGCCATCTGCCGATAGCTATCAGGTTGTTTGTATCAGCATCTCAACCACGTTTGCAGTAGTGCGATTGAGCGGGTTGTCTTACCTGTGGTTAGGTCCAAAGGAGCTTCGGATCTTTTGATTGCTATGGCTGGCATGCATATATGTTTGCAACAGACTCACCGTTGATCTGTGAGATTGGAAGACACTGAAATGGAAAATGTATTTTTCGATCCTAAAGTTTTGATTGCGATTTCTCTTAAACAGGAGTTGGTTGTTAGGTCTGCTATCAGAACGATAACTACTCCTCAATAACCCATATACACTCAAAATCAGGTTTTCAATTGGCCATCACTAGTGTTCTGATCCACTCTCCTAGCTCTAGGGAGAAGACTGTTCTGCTTTCAAATTATCTGAGTCTGTTAGAGCAAAAGAAATTGTTTATATAGGATGAAGAGTGACTGACATCAATCGTTGCACCAGGAACAAGTTAGTCTAAAATCAGGCATCGGTTAATGTCTATTCTAATCTGTCAGAGAAACGGTCAAACACTGCTTGATGGGAATCCTGTCTTATCGATGGTCGTCACTGATCCACGGTCCTGTCATTCACAGGTCTGTTTGCTCAATTCTTGACCATGATTCTGAACAGGCGCTGATATCCTGTCTGATAGAGAGGCTTGACTGTCCATCGACGGTGTGCCACGCCCATGCCTTTAAAATATCGTCACGACTAGAACTACCATTTTGTTTATTCTTAGGAAGTGCCTTAGAGTCAGACACAACGATAATTAATTGCAACCAGACGGCGGCAGCTCCATCGCCAAATGGTTACCTCATATACGGGTGGCTTTCTTCTGTCATGCCCCACCACGCACATCACAGGTCGGCTAGCGCTAATCAGTGGTCGTCTAAAGGTTAGTAAATCCAATCTGCGCCATCACTGGAATTTTTAGGTTTGCTTATCTAGATTCACCTGCTACCATTCGGCTTTGGCTCACCAATACGGTGTAAATGTCAGACGCTGTTACAGGCGGTGGTCAGACGAGATTGTGGTGGACTTAAATCCTTTCTGTCCGGGATTTAAATCTTCATACAGCCACCAGTAACTGCCCCCAATTGACACTTAAATTGGCAGCTACTTTTTTATTCTGACATTGTACGATTAATGTATGACAAAAAGGAAGTAAATGAGAGAATATAAGATTAGTTGAGAAGCTTTGCGCCATAGTATAAAAGTCCTCGGCCGTACCTTTAGAGTCGTGTATGGCCACCTTTTGACTGACTTTTCCCCACCCCGTATTATTAGTGGAGTTTTGGAGATTTTGAATCAAACATCTAGTCATATGACTTAAACGTGCATCTGATTTCTAGAAAGTGATGGGAACACCAACACCAAACTGCTAGCACATTAGAACCTAGTAAGACTGAAAAATCAAAAATTCCACGTGCACATACAGAAACATTCAATTATTACGGCATGTGATTGTTGCTTCTCGATGTTGTGAAATCCAGGTAATGTGTTTTTACCTACCGGGGGAACGACTTGAATAATTGGGCTTGATGCGTACGAGCGGCCTAATTAGGAAAAGTGATGTGAGTACCACAGAACTATTAGCAAAGCTTCAGCTGAGAAAGCCTCGAATCTCTACAACCGAAAATTACACAAACCAAAATAGCAAAAGGGTTAAGGCTGCAGCACTGTACGCCAAGTCTTTTGCAAACTAGATTTGTATAAGTAATTTATACCAAGGAAAATAATTGGTGGATAAAAACTCAGTCAATCACAGCGAGCATGAGTTGATCATAGCAACTCGGATTTTCCGGAGAACCTCAGTGTGTGTAGCCAAGGGCAGTGCCAGGTGTAATGCTTGCTAACTAACTGTCAGCTACCCCGAGTCGCCCATGGGAGTATGATAACTAACAATTAGTCGTGACCGGCTGTTTGTCGTCTCTCAGTTTCCACCTAACATGATGTTATGAAGATAGGCAACTGAGACATTCCGAAAACGAACGAGAGAAAATGAAGATCTCCTCTGAGGATGTTACAGAGGAAATATAAATAATCGTTCTGAACCCAGAGGACGAAAACCATATATGCAGAAAGCAATCTGTCAGAAATTAGGATCGTAAGTGCTCGAAAAGACAGTGATCCGATGTCCCGACAGTAAGAGAGAGAGAAAGAAAGACGTAGGTTGGATGTGAAAAGAAGCTTGATTGTGTGCTCGCCATCACCAGGACAATTGGGTACCTTTTAGAGAAACAGTTCTAGTGCTATAGGTGGTTAGTGATGGAAACTGCTATCATTTCGTGTCCCACGTTAGCGGTAACTAATGAATGTGTGAGCCACTGGCTGATGTGGACACTGAATTTCCCTAGAAAGGCTATATTGTGGTTCGGATCATTTACCAGGATATCTGTCGTAACTTGCAACAACAAGTCGAAAACAGAATGACCAGAACTGTTGAAGGCATGATAGCGGATGATGAAGTATTGGATGTGATGTGGGATTTTGAGTTCTATTCACATGAGCTGGAATTCTTGGTTGTAAACGTTGGAAGTGGATCAAGAAGTTAATGCGAAAGATTTGTGGATATAGGCTGCAAATAGAATGAATGACAGAGTGGGCAATTGAGCAAAATTAAGATGGGTTGTCAGAAGAAAGAGAAATTTGGTTTTTGGAAATGAGGACCAGGAAAGAGGGAGATTCCAGAGATTGGTGCACAAAGCTAATGTTACCATTTAGCCGAAGACTGTTTGTGAGTGCAATGCGAGAGTTGTGAGAACGATAAGAAAAAGAAGTGTGTCTGACCGGTAAGTCAAGGTCCATGTGCACAATGAGCAAATTCGCAAATCCCTCAGAGAGCTTCGAGCGATGAACTACATAGCAATTTTTAGCTGGGCATTTCCATGGGTAACAAAAGGGACTATCTACTACCTAAATATTTTTATTTTTTATTTCAAACACCGTATAAAAAGTTCACAAACAAATGTGCCTGTCGTGAAGTTTCTCTCAATCCTCTGTCGAAGGTCACAAGAAAATGTCCGACCTCGGCGGAACTCAGTAAAATAATATGGGACCAGTAATCTCTAAAGTAGCATATTAATTTGTTAATTCCTAACGTAAATTTCCAACTTTTTCATATTTTTAGTCTCATCTGAAATAAGCTAGTCAGAACCGGCTCGACAGCCTGGTAGTTAGGAATTAGAGGCATAGTGGTTCACTCCGGTTTTGAATTATGAAATGTCACTTTACGGATGTACACTGTAGATGATTTCGAAAAGTATGAAACTGCCGTACTTTACTATCATGTATTTAATGCTCGGCTATGTGTTCATTCTAATATGATGAGTACATTAAGTGCAATCGAACTCCGTACGACATATAATGATCAAATGAAAGTATGGCATTTTCTGTGCTGAACAGAAAGTGATTATAAAAATTCAGGATGTGGAGGGAGCCACCTGTAAGCACCGTCCTTTTTTGAGGTGTTTGAATAATATGATGATATTGTTCTTGTTCAAATAATTTCCAATCTCCCAGCACCCCTCCTAACCTATTTTTAGAACCGTTTGTGAAAATATATCTCGGACGGAGCATTTTCTCTCTCAGTCTGGTTTGAAAGTGAACCCTTTCCCTCGTTGTGAGCTTCTTTTCAATAATTTCCTTTCTGTTTTTGCCCGACAGATTCTGTTTTTGTTATTCCCAAATCTTTATCTAAATTCAACCGTGGCAATTTCTTGGGGGTTACCTGAAATATCAATCAACGACTAAGAAATCATCTTCACAACTAAATTGGAAAACTGTGATGTCTCTCCTTTCAAACATGGAAAATCAGACGACATAAAAAGACGCAATCCGTTACTTCCAATGTGTTCTTCCTACCCTCATTTACTGCTCCCTCACTTTTTCTCTCGGCCTTGTCAGACGTTATCTTGAAGCGCCATGCAGTGTTTTGGTAGTTATGAGCACCGTTTCATCTAACCCTATGGTCACTAGCAGCATCATCATGGTGTGTTTTGATGAATTGCGTGCCTCCATGATTCAAAGAGTTATGCAAGATGGCTTACTTTAGCCGAAGATGCAATCATGTCCGACTGGTCAAAGGACAGAGGCCAGACGAAGTCCAGCTTCAGAACCAGTTGATGGGCAACATCTGTTTCTAACCCCTTTGCCCCTGGAGAGGACACCTCAGCAAATAAAAACGGAGAGAAACAGTTTACCGGTCTAAAAAACCTCACTAGATGGACGTAGGAGTGGAGTACCTGTGGTTTCTCTCGACGGTGGGAGAAGCCATCACAATTCATTGGGCAACTGTCGCCCGCCTAACCTGGGTTGCCCCCAACTCAAAGGAGGCTGCTCCGTAGACGTTCCTTTCCCTCCATTAGGTGCATAGAATTAAGGCTCGAATGCGACAAGCGGATCTACAACAAGGCAACACCAAAGACAACGATGTAAGCATGAAACAACCAGGTTTCATGTGACAAGCCAGAAGAAGTTCCCTCAAGGTTTCTCCGGTCACATTCCAGCGCTGCTAACACTCCACGGCCTTGCGTGTCAGGCTATTACGCTGAAGGCCACGGTCAAGCTTCACAAAGAAAAATCTCGTCTGCAGTATGGCAAGTAGCGAAATATAATTCTCCCAGAAACCTCCAGCATCGTTCTTGTAAAGGGCCTCATCGATTTCCACTTCCTTTATGTATGATCAATGATAAATGTCACGAATAACTGCGGTTTTTAAGAAAGCAATAGTTCAGGATTCGTGCATTAATCGAACGCACATCTTGAGCTTACTTGCTTGCTTCAGATGGCTGCATTCAACGTTCGCACACTATGTCAGAATAAAAAAACAGACTGGCATTGACATATCTTTTTAACCTCATGCTCCAGTTCTTTTTTCCTTGACTGGACGACACTGGGAGTTAGTTACCGAAATCGGGGCACAGAAGTGTGAGTTTACTTGTTGAAGGAACTGAACTATTTTAATTGAATTGATTGATCCGCATATTTACTCTTCTTTAGCCCGAGCCCAGAAGAAACGTCAGGACAGTACTCATGCGTTACAAACTGAATTATTCCTTTGTCGCACCCCATTATTCACCTGTTCTACCTTCCAATATGTTTCTTCTGAAATAGGTCTGCCCAAAAATTATCATACACAACATTGCCCGGGTTATCACTAATGTAGAGAACATAAAAACGAAGTTACTTTCAAAACATTATATGTAAAAAGGGTTTCCCCCAACTGATCTTATCTATGGATACTTTCCAGATATTTCTACGTTAGCGATTTTTTGTTTACTCTTTTTTCGTTTTTATGTGTGATCTCCGAAACTTCAGCATACTACTGGCATAAGTTTACCGTACAACTGCAGAAATAACCGTCTTGTCAAATTGGTTTCGTGATTTCACACGAACAAGTGCGCATAGTTGGAGAATGCAAAGTGGTTTGACAATCTTGCTCTAACCATCAAAATTGTTCATCGATTTTCACAACAAACGTGCTCAGTCTAAAGGCTGACAATTTGACTCCTCGAGTGACCAAATTTGTCACTGGTATTTTTACTGAGACTGTTGATCGATTGTGTTAAAACTGCGCATGAGCGGTGTATGTTGAATGAACAACATTTAGTAGAACGAGAACAACAATGTGAGCATAATTATTATCGACAGCAAGTACCGTGTGTTGTCAGGCAATACAGCCACTACAAGCAGGTTCCAGGATATGGAGAAGTTTCCTTCGAGTGTTTGGGAATGCAAAATGTTTGGAATCAGGGGAGATTGCAGAGAGCATTCTGATCATTAAAGTGAACACACCGAAAATGGAGTACGAACGGCGTCAAAACCAACCATCCTAAAATCATAGACACATGCACTAACTCGTATTTCGTTATAGAGCTTTCCACATCTCTTTTCCGGCATACTTTCCCACTGTTTTTAGTATGATCATATACATCCCCTTCTTATGAATGGTGTTTCATGCAACAATTAGTAAACACTGTTCTCAGTGAATCATAATCATGCCATTACATCACAATATATAACGACTAGTCAAATGGTTGATAATTGGGAAGTGATAAAAATAATAATGAGAAAAGGGGGTGGGGGAGGCGAACACAATTGTAAACCAGGCTTTCATCAAAACCGGATGTGTATCGTTTTTTCTCTCGTGTATTTTCACTTTTCATCTAGTCTATGGTTTGTTGCAGGAGGAGGAGGGGCCAGGGCAGCTTAAGGGCACATACAAATTGTTTTTGAGCACAAAAAGAGGGGTTGTGGCGGCGGATGCCGACGGCCTCAGCTGTGGCTAGTATGCGACACTTTGCCGGTCTTGACTGTCGACCGCGAACCGCATACAGCGCACGGAAGGCTTCAGCCACGCATACTGCGTGATTAGTCTAGGCAAGGGGTGAAACGACAGCTCTAGTGAGTGACCTAACTACTCCAGTGATTAACCATGCAGGGTGGTGTTCGCGGATGCGTTCAGACAAAGGCCTGGTCTTGCGGCCGATGTACGTTGTTTCATAGTATCAAGTGAGCAAATCAACACAAAATGAGGCTGCAGAAGCAGGCACTTTGTATTTCAACCGCAAAGGCACTAACGGCTGGGATTCGAACAAAACCCGGAACTTAGCTGCGTAGGACGTTTTGCTGATTACCCCTGACAATCTTCTCTACACAATCTCTGCCAACGTATCACCCTTGAATGACAAAGAAATATATATCGGCTTTCTTTCCAACCCAACCTTCTTTGGGGTTTCCACTTCAGCAAGCATTATCTTCTCAACTAGCCAGTTCGGGCAGCCGTTTTGGATGAAAGTTGTTCGCACCGTTTGCATTTCTTCTGCAATGATGTCCTTCGAACATATTATTCTTGCCCTGTTTATGAAGCATCGAATTAGGTTCTTTATATTCTTTGGAGGCACAAAGATGTAGAAGTGAATGTGTTATCCTTTCCAAGTTGCTTTTCTATATACCGACCGGCTCTTCGCGGCGACTCATCCGAACGACAAGGAAGGCGATTGGATTGTCTGACTCTGCTCCTATTGCGCAATGTAAGTTTATGTGAGCTGAGTTCAAGCTGTCCAACAGTTGGCTTATGTGGTCTGATGAATTGACAATATAGAAAATGTCATCTACGTAGCGTCTGTATACAACACAGTTTCGGATTGAAGATTCAAGTGGACCATTTTCTAACTTTACCATCACGATATCGGCAAGTATTGGTCCGAGTGGGGAGCGCATTGCTACCCCATCCGTTTTGCGATAGATCTGATTGTTAAATTTGGACTGAATGTTATACGTGCACAAAAACGGTAGCCGTTTCAGATTTTCAAGAGGTATGCTTATACCAATTGTGTTCCTTTCAATATAGTGACATAGGTAGTCGACGGCCTCACCTAACGGGACGCTGGTAAAAAGTGAGCTGACGTCAAATGAAAGCATCCGACATTTTTTCACGTTTAGATCTTAACAGCAGTTTACGAATTAAAATGAGTCTTTGAGGCAGTACTTTAGCATTGCCTGTCTTACTGGTACCACCAACCTTGCAACCATTTAGTCACCTCATGGTATGGTGAATTACACATGTCGAGGTAGGGTCTTAAGTGTACACCATTTTTATGTTTTCGGTAACCCGTACAATCTGGTAATGGTTGTTCCCGTAGGGCGTATCCGATCAAATGTGGCTGACTCTATCATATTCTTTTGCTTCATACGTTCCACCCCCTTCTCTCTTTATTAATTTTTATCACTTCACACTTATCTGACTGGTTCAACCCTTTGACGTGTCGTAATATATTGTGATGCAGTGGCATGATTAGGAATCACTGAAAACGAGCTTGTTCGCCAAACTGTGTTTTCCAAATGTGTTCATTGGGAATTTTCCGACATTTGGAACACTGTTCTCTTACTCTTTAATATTATTTGAAAAATCAATCAGTCCATAACCACGAGGCACTTCTTCACAAAACATGCGAATGCTATGCCTTTCTGAGTAGCAATCTTTCACTAGCATAGATCTACAGATGATTTATTATCACACATGTACTACATCTGGTACCCAACAATCCCTCTTGATCGAGGTTCTCATATTGCGCCACCGGATTACTCTGAGGCAGTTAAGCGTGTCTGTTACGAATCTTTCTAGGAAAGATAATCCGTATCTTGATATGCCATTGGTTACATCCCGTATTCATAGCTTCCTCTGAGGTCGCTTAGATAACCTATCACTCGACAATGTCATTTCCAGAGCACTGTTTATGAGACACACAATACACGTCCAAATCAGTGCGACTGTTGAGCTTCGATACTCATTTGCCACGCGTGTTCATCCGGCAAATAATCTGAATATTGTTATTGTTCCTATCAAACTAAAAATAATTACGGGAATTCATCGGCAGTAAAAACTGGCGATCTTCATGTCTTACATCCACACCAATCAGCTTTCTCAGGCACTCAGAAGAATTGGCCAACTTCTGAAGGACAAACTCAGGCACAGTCTGGTGCAAACACTCTAAACTTTATATATATATCTATATATATATATATATATATATATATATAGAGTAAGAAAGAGAGAGCTTGCTTCTTGGTTTGAACTTGACCTCTCTGCTGACCCTGACGTTAGCGGGTTACCAGTAGATTACTCAAGGAACAGTGTTCCCCGAAAGGAGGATTACTTTTGTTTGGCCTGCGGAATACAAAAGCATAGGAAACTCCACGAGCACAAAGCTCAGCGGGTGTCTCAATGAGAACCCATTTTGACATTACTCGGAAGCCAACATGAATGCCTCAAACGTAATCAATTTACTAATTATGAAAACTTGACCTTGCACAGCAAATTTCTAAGTTTATGAAACTGACATTCGGCCTTTTGAGAGGCCGTTGAAAATCACCAGTCTAAGCTAAAACTAACATCCATTTTCACAAATATTTAGAAAGCATATATTCGAATGCATACAACTGATTTTTTTCACGAGTAATACAAAGAATTTTCATTTCGAACCTTTCAGATGCGGCCCTGAAAGTCTAGAATAAGGCATTCGACACACAGCTGTTCACCCAGGGTTTCAATTCTAGCTGGGATTCCTAAGTGTCGATGTGAAGCACCCATCCGATGCTCCCATGGTTTCATCACAATGAGATTGGATCTTTATATGATGAGATGGTTTACTTCTTTCTATGAGACAAAGAGCTATACAAGATGGCTATCTTTTGTCGGAGTTGGAATCATGCCTGAGTTGTCAATGGGTAGAGACCAGAAGAAGTCCAGTAAATTTGAACCAGTTGCTTGATAAAATATGGTTCTAGTCACAAGCCCCTTAAGTGGGAGAAGCACCTCACCAGTAAAGAAACCTTCACCAGATGAACGTAGGTTTGGATAACATGGGACTCCTCTATGTCATACATGTAAAAAATTCTTAGCGAACACTTACACATATGCCTGTTTACCAAGAACATGAAATCTACATTGAATCTCATCCATTGTACAACACACATCATTCAGCACATTTGAGCGCTTTTACTTATATCTATCTCAGTGACCGTGGCAAGTTTTAGACCTGACTTGACTTTGTTTTCTCAATCGACTTCGGTCTTGAGCATTGTCGGACTTTGGTTCTTGTTTGGTAATCGTTCGGCCGCATACTTCATGTTTGTGCTTTATGTTTACAATTTGTCAATCCACTTCACCGATTCTTGGATTGACTTCGTTTTGATTTGGGATCCGTTCGTTTGGCTACCCGTTACTAGAATTCAGAATGACGAATAACATTCTAGACGGTAGTGGAACTCATTACGCCTGAGTGATATCTATCGCCAGCTAATTTTTGCCAGCCCCAAGCCAAAAGAATACTGCCCCATCCATTTTTAGCTTGCTCCATTGGTTGTATAGGGCTAAGGATTGAATACGAAAAACTGATCGAAAAGACAAGAAGGAACATGAGGAACAATCAGGCTTCAATAAGAGACCAGACGTTTTTTACCGTCCCATGCTCGTTTAACGCCCCACTACCCTGTGGGTCGGACTATTGTGTTTAAAGGCACGATTATGGATCACAAAAAGTACTTCTGCTATGTGGTTGACTGTAGAGCGTGATTCAACCAGAAATCGCTGGCATCCCCCGTGCAAATGAATCTTGCTAATTTTCTTTTCTTTAGTTTGAGGTCGCGGGTTATTGCAGCTCCGAATAAAACGTATTTCTAAGTTAGTCCACAAATCAAACTCACATATTCAGTCCACATTTGCACATCACTTGATCGCACTCAACGTTCGCACTGTATGTCTGACAAGACAACAGGCTGTTCTAGCTAGAAATCTTGAAACCTTAAAACAGATGTGCGTTATGTCCCCTAAACACGAACACACGTTCCCACTTCGCTCATTCGTCGTGCCAAATGAAGGCAGTTCCTATTATATCAATGATGCATTTTATGGTGCGTTCGATGGATATTTCGATCATTTCTTGGGAGTTCTAAGCCGAAGATGAATACTTTTGACATTCTAAAATGTAAACAGAATGGCCCTTCCATTATCCGCGCCGATCGCACTGACAACGACAATCGTTTCATCTGGCTATGCCCCGAATTCTGAACTCTTATCATAGGAAGCAGTATAGGCTCACATGACGTCCTGACACATTTTCACAACACAGGACTAAGATTGAGAACATCTTCATCGGTGACCGCTGGCGTGGATCATTCAAAACATTTCACCCAATTTAGTCCATGATTTTGGACACATCACGCTTTGTTACGTGCTCCTTTCTGTTCACGTACCGTCTGTGGTTGCACTAGCACTGATGTCACCAGATGAATATCTTCGACATCAGTTTATATTTTATATGCTCAAAATTCCGTCCCTCTTTGTGCTACTTTCAATGAGATATGCGAAATTCAGTAATGATAACTGACTAGGAATTTGATAACTGACGACGAACAATGGTGGATTGCAGAATGTAAGAAAACGTAGAAGGTGGCGTCTACTGGCAATTCCAGACAGTCTTCGAAGGCAAACAATTGTTTCCAATGATTTATCATCTAGCTCGTACAAATCTTATTGGAAATGGGTGCATCGTAATGGTCAAGTGTCATTCGCAACGGACAAAACATTTGTGTGGGCGTGGGGCACTGGGATCATGTCAACGCGTTAATTTGCATCACAAGCACCTGTCAGGAGAATCGAGAAGCCCCGATATTTGAACGCCGGGGAGTGTTCAATGGGTTTGCCTCTCACGTATATCGGGAGAATGAACCATGCGGTGCATGTCGACAGAATCTTTGTCTTTGACGCACTGACATCGTCCCATGGATTTTACAGAGAATCCTGTGCGAGTAAATACCGGCTGTAAGGTAGATGTGCCATCTCCAAGGATAGCAACATCGTCCACGAACTCTAAATTGGTGTCCAAGTAAGTACAAAAATAATCAGTGAGCCGCTGACACACTATTCAATAGATGGTGTGGTTGAACAGCACTGCTGACAGGAAACATCCTTGTCCAACACCGGAGTTGAGAGAAAAGCTAGTGGACCTCATTCAAAGATGCGTATTCGCTCGCGTGTATCTTCGTAGTACGACCTATGGGACTGACAAGCTTCTGGGGCATTCCATCCGCTTGTTGTACAGTCCATAACGATTCTCTGTCAACTGAGTCAAAGGTTGCCTCAAAATTAATAAACCAAGCTGTAGTCGGTTGTTGAAACTTGTACCGATGTTCTAATACTCGGTTGAGGGTGGATATTTGGTCCTCGGACCATCTAACACGGTGGAAGCCTCCTTGACTGGGGTGTGTGCGCTTGTCGCGCACTGCTCAGAAGTGGTTCAACAAAAGCACGGAGAATATTTTGGTGGTCATGTCGATTAAGCTGATGCCACGGCTGTTTGAGCACACAGGCCTGTAGCCATTCTTTGAAAAAGGGAGTAAAATCGAAGTTCCCAATCAGCTGGAAATTGTTCCTCTTCTCAGATTGTGCAGAACAGGGTGTACAATGGCTCCATCAGTGGTATGGGTCATGACTTCCATACCTCAGGTGCCTCGCCATCTCCAGGGTATTTATGATTCTTCAATTTGTGCATTACATTGATGATATCATATCGGCCTGGTGGGTCATTATTATTGTCATAGATCTCGTACTGGATCGCCTGGATTTTGTTGACAGAGTCTGCCCCGGGGCGGTTCAGTGGACAATCGAAGTGTTTGGTCAGTCGCTGCATCTTTTTGGCCTGCTCAGGAATGAGTAGCCAGTTAGCATTGCGAAAGAGGGTTCCGCCGACAATAGCTTACCGAATGTAAAGTGGATTAGACGGATGAGCTTTGAGAGGTCCCGCAATTAGTTGCGGTCTCCGTGGCTTTCAGTGATCTCGGTCCAGTAGTTGTTACGATAGCTACTGGCCGAGCGGGTGGCTTTTCGTTGGATATCACGGAAGTGTGTGTGACCATTCAGGGGGACATCTCGAGCCTTTCCGGTTACCGGGAAAGGAACCCCGCAGATCCAGTCTTTCTGCCGTCTTAGCGGAAAGCCTGATTCATCTAAAGCTGATTGCTGAATGTATGCCTTAAGTGGAGTCTACTGATTTTCTCCCTCTTATTCTTCTCTGTCTATCAAAAAGACGGCTAAATGAAAGACATTAGCGTAGGAGACCTCTGGGCACTTTGTCGATGATCCTAACTCTGCTGTATTATTTCTTGTTAGGGCACGGATTGTCTAGGTAGATGTGAAAGCGTGAACAGACGAGGGTGTGGTCGATGCGATTCTTGTTACTAGTATTTTCGGTAGGACTGGCAGTCTTCAATCAAAGATGAACAGAGTGGTCGTATAAGGATATAGTCTATCCGGTGCCCTGTATGGCCGTCATTAGAGCTTCACGTTAGCAAGTAATTCTTGGGATGTTGGAAAAGGGTGTTGGTGAGGGTTATGCTGTTGAAGTCTTCAAAGTTGACGAGACTTTCATCATTAATGTACTGATGTCCGAGACCATATGCCCCCAAAATATATATAGCTGCTTGCATGGAAGGACCAGTGCGGGCCTTCCAGTCCCTCCTAACCGGGAGAATGTCACTTTTTGGGACACTGTATTTCACCTCGTGTAGTTCATCGTAGAACTCTTCCTTAGCCGCTTCTTCAGCTGCAACTGTCAGGGCTTACACTGCAACTATCGGTAAGCTCAAGGGTGAGGCGTGAAAACGAGCTAAGTCGATCCGAGGCGAGCAGTGTTTTGTTGGCTTTGTTGCTGACAGCTATCGCGACGCCATAGAGACCAGAGCTATCTGTGGGTCCACTATGATAGAGGTGATAACTGTTATCTACTCCGTGAATCTTTATACGTCGGGTGCCATAATTCGGCAGCCGAACCTCGGAGAGGCGTGCAATTTCGATGCCATGGTCATGTAGTGTTCGTGCAGTTATGGCTTGGCTTCCGATATCCAGGAGTGTTCTCACATTCCAGCAGGCGATTTGGGTGTGATTTCGCTTCTTGAGGCCCCCAGCTAGCATATTTGTCACCCCGGCCGCGGGGAGAACACGAGGCGCATCGATTACCGGTGACGCCGTAGGATGAGCAATGTGTGTGACGGAAATTGTCATGAACAGACTGAGGAATTTGGTACGAAGTAGCATCCCCAGCCTCACTCGACGTTTTGTTCGAGGTAGCAGCTCCAGCCCGTGCTAAATCAAGTGGTACCTGTCGGTCAACAGGAGCATCTTGTGTTGGGATCCGGAGAAAAAACGGGCGGTTCGTACACCTTTTGGGTGGCGGTCTTTCCATCTGGTATGCCTAATGCATACTAGTGATCTCGGTGCATTGCTGCCGGTGACTGACTAGTGGCTCGTTCGTCATTAGATAAAGGTCACCTAGACCCAGGCGTCCATACAACCCTGTTGACTGGACGAGTTTCCTTTCTAGTCTCTGGATATCAGCAGATCTCATCAACCTATGCAGGAGTATCCGTCTTTGCATGTTGGGTCCCATCTCAATGAGGTTTTTAGGCCTCAGTTACCTTCATCCTAGTTTGGCCAGCCTGTCAAGTGGTTCACCGGGATGTGGCCGCTGATGCATGCCTCAGCTTTGTGGAGCCCCGGAAGAAAGTTGGGCAGCTGTGGAGACCAAATAGATGAAAGGTATCCCAAAAGGAACGAACGTCTACCAACTCAGAGGTGCTTCTCCCCTCAGTCACCTCATACAATAATCCTTAATCCTTTGAGATAGTTGCACCAGTTGACATGGCTGTAGCACCTACCACTTGATTGTAAATACAGACGTATGAAAACCACCCAATAAATTTGATGGCCAGGATGTACTTTGGATGAAGAGATGCAAAGCTGCTAGATAAGGTGAATTTCCTATCTATTCCCGGAAATGGAGGCAAAATTCTGATATTGTATTCAACAGAACTCTAACTGGTGATCTGAGGGAGTTAACAGACTCACAGGGGTTTGTATGTATCGGCGATTGTGCCAATTTGCAAGAGAGGCTCCTGGTCTTCTCCTGAAAACCACTGGAATAGGCTTGGTAAGATCCTCTTTCAAACTAATCTTCAGTACTGTTCTTCTCCCACTATCCAAAGCCTGTGAAGTTTAAAATGTGTGAGAATAAAACAGGTTTCAGACCCGACAGATAATTTCAGTAACTTTGGCTCACGGACAACTCTTCTGTAGTCACACCATCTTTACGTTTCTTGATCTGGAATCGGAATTCTATTTATTTGAACTTACAGTACCCTAAGGCGCACTGTCCTTCATAGGTGTCATAGAGAAATTTATTTTATCCAACGGTTGTATTCAAACAGCCGAAGCCGAATTCATGCCTTATGCTCTCTTTCATCCTGGTCCACCAAGGGAAGGGGTGTTCGTTACGATTGCCCTCTTCCTGTCCTCGTTTTCATCTATATAATTTTATTCTTCCCTGATACAGCCTTATTCTCTGGTGATAAAAGCGTTTCACTGTGATGCAAAATTTGGTATAAGAAAAACAGAACATGAAACGCCTGTAATATTCCCTGTAACATATCCCAATAAGCATCAGAAAACTGATTATGCTTGCTATTATAGAGCACACAAGAATAAAACTTGAACGAGAAGCCTGCAACACACATTTGCGCAGCATAATATAATATCATATTCAGGGCTCAACAATGAGCACTGCCTGGATACAGTACTGTGTTTCGTGATAAAACCCAGAGAACCCAACTTTCATGACTGGAAATTTTATATGCCCCAGATGAAACCAGATTTAAAATCAAGGATAGAAATAAATAAGCAAAACGAATTTTGGATGCTTTATTTCACTTATGTAGTACTCCGTGGTTCACATTTTCCTGTTCTATAAGGTTAATACCGTATCAACAGTTTTGTTTTGATTAGTTTGCTCGGGTGTTTGGCACTTTTCATCTCAAACGACGCTAATGGTCGTGATATCACTACCCACCTCCTGTTACATGATGATTTCGAATCTACAATACTTTTAGATTTTTACTATTTAAAAAACCTGCACCTTCCCAACCTAATCCAGTGACACGGTCCAATTAAATACAACATTGAAGAATACGGAACGGTCCCAATGCGAATGCAAATTAACAATGCTGGATCTTCATGCTGGACCATGGGTCGTCGATGGATTGCTGGTTGATACCAACAAAAAGAATGCCAAGTTGAACAAGACTGATCCTCGACGAATGGAGATACGCGTGAGTGGAATACCTTCGACAGTTCAGTGACCGAATTATTTTTTTGAATCTTTTTTTTTTGGCTGCTTCAACTTTTCAGTCTTTTTCACGAACTGATTCCATCTGATTCAACTAACAAACGATGTTCATATTTCTAATATACTTCGTTTTTTATGTCACATTCGAATTGCCAAGTTAAGGAGTATTGTAATAAAACGATATATGTACAACATTTGTGGTTTTACATCCATGAAAATTTACATTTTTTCCAATACTGACATTCAGTATTCAACAATCAAATTCTACAGTATAACTATAACAGACCATTCATTGATTAGGGATTATGATTCTAACCAGATTTGAGCAATGAAATAATTGGGATACCAGTCAGATTGAAAGGCTTCCTAGGGTGAGAAGCATCATTGATTTCAACCTTTGTGATAAAGGAACTCAATCATCCTTCACAAAAATGTAACGATTGGTCAGTCGTCCGGATAATGACTAGACGTTTTTAAGGCGTAATTGCTTGTGACGAATTCGTGAACCCGATAGGACTCGGTTCAACGGTCTCATTAATTTGGAAAGTAAACTACACAAATATTTGTTTGTATTCGAAGTAAACTCGAGGGTTATATATAAGTGTCAAGTTGCTTTACTGGTACAAATTTTCCACGAAACAGTTTCAAGGTGGTTATTTCAATACTCCGAAAACACAAACAAGAATGATCCATTTTGTTTTGTCAATCCTGAATAACAAAATGCACAGGAAATAACATGTATGGTGTACAGAATAATCTAACGATGATGACTTTTGTTTCAGATAAAAGATTTCGTCTCAATGGACACGGCATTTCTCAGCCAATGTCCGATTTACAGAACTATTTGAATTAAGTTCACACCTTCGACTGAAGATATTGTCTTTCACTATGATTCTGTACTGCCAATTACAATTCCCCATCGATAAACATCCGTGGGCTACAATTCATACCATAGAACATGTGATCTTGCATTCCGAACGCAGTAAGTAACGCTCAGGTGTCATGATCACCTCATTTGACAACCGTAATTTCTTTCACTTTTACTGTTCTGATGTTTCTGTTTGCAATAAACCATCACCATCAAATTGTAAAGTATTATTCTTTAAGTGAATGACAACAAAACCGCTGGCAATTTATTGAATAAAGGTTCACTGTTGAACACTGAGTGAAGCACCAATTCAAAAAAGTAAATATGGTTTTAAACAACCATCGATAACTGCGATCGGAATATGTGTGGTGGATGGGTTACAATTTGTAACTCGAAAGAAAATTGGATTATAAAAGCTAGTATCGAATATTATTGAACTAAGTAGTTCATAGGCATTTTATTTCGAATAAAAACTCTTCTATTCATGAGAGAGAAAATTATGTCTTTCTATACATCCCCGAGAGTCTCATGATTGTTTATCCCACACTTTTCTGATTACCAGCTTGTGTTCATATAATTGAATTAGTGTTGGATTTTCATTCGTATTTAAAACCAGACCAATTCAAACAACTGATCGACCACACTCCGAGTGAAATTGCGGATTGTCAAGTTCAAACATGGACATCCGCATACCAAACTACAGAATCTGATCCTCTGACGACAACCGGAACCACTCATATCAACAAATCGCCTTTCAATCGACGACACCTGACCGTACTACTGAGGAGGGCGAGTGATATATATTACATCCGGATAAATTTACCTGACTTTGCGGACAGATGATTTCCAGCCATATCTCGATCACCTCAGATGAAAGAGCTTTTTCTTATATTGGAGAGGTTTGTTTTCATGACCATACCTAGAGTTTGTTGTCACCGAAATAAATGTCGACAATACGCATTCTCATTCCGTCAAAGTAAGTCCATTTTGGGGTGAATTCCGTAAATTGTTGCAATAATCAAGCACTGCCCGAAGCAAAACGGGTGAATCAAACTTGGAAAAGATAATCACACTCTTCAGTTCTGGAATGTGCTTACTCTTGTTTAGAGTAATTAAATGGAAGTAGATGCTTTCATTCGAAACTCATGTACACGTTTGAACTCTTCCAGATATTTCCTGAATAATTGGATACCTATAATTTGGACATCCGAATTACCGAATTCATTTCAACCGAAACTTTCCTTCTCATTTGTGCCACCTTTGAAGTGTACCTCCAATGCATACCACGACAATTCACATACCTGCGTCTTCAAGCACTCGTTCTAAGCCCGAGGACTGAGAATCATACCTACGAAACCAGTGATCAAAAGTGACATACCAAAAGTTTCCGTCTATCTCTATGGCATACCTTACAAAAGGGACGTTCACCAATTTGGTGAGTTCCAAATAGCTGTTTCTTTTCGCATCCTCCCAAGAAATGTTCCCTATTATTTTAGGAAATCTGGCCACTGAAAGCTGAAAGTAAAACAGCACCGACAAAATTACCGATTCACAATGAAAGCATTAGTAGTAACTAATCCTAAGTGGTTAGTTAACGATGGGTTTTAAACAAATATAAACTTTTGCTCTATAATACGCTACAGATTGACCTGTCCGCACTACATGTCACCCCTTGTCCTTTGTTTTGCCAATGCCTTTTTCAGATCATTGCATTAAACCATACACGCTGGCACCGGAAGGAGGACCCACACTCCCACAATCAATGCTGTTATTTAATCGATCGTATATTCGTGTGAAAGATATATTGATCATCTGCCATCCAGTTCCACAATTGGCCACATTCTCCTATCCCAGAATGAAATGTACTGGTCTTGTTGACGGGAATCGTTTAACGTGGTTTGGTGAGAGACAACCTGCCGATTCAATCAATACTATTCTTAAAATTTACTGAGACGAAACGGCACTCGTTAACTGCACTGTCGTCATTCACTAATCGTTTCTGTTATAGATCTTGGCCCAATGATTTCGCAGATAATAACCTACCAAAACGAAGACAAACGTTTGGCCCTAATCAAATTTGGTAGCACGATCCATGCTGATCTATTCATGTTCGAATTTGTGACACATGATTGCCACAATGAATGATGAAATATTCATGTTGCGTAATTCATAAATGTCATTATTACATGGTTTCTCAAACTGCAGACACGAAATCTGCCAATTGTAGCAACGCTATCTGGAACTTATTTGAAATCTGTTATTTGTTTCAGTGTGCTTCGACGGTATTTACTACAAAACCAGATGGTCGCAGTCTGGACGGACGAAGCCGGTCTACAACTTCCGCCGTCCGGCTGAACAGATCTCACATGGGCATCACGGTGTGACTGCATTCTCAGTCCCACCACATATTTCCGTGCTCTGTTTTCCAGTTCTAATGAAGTCTTTTTGTCGATTTTTTCATTATTTGTTGTCATCATACCAAGACCATCACAGAACGAATGGTTGTTGTTCATATTGTTATTGAATCGCTGCCACTATCATTTCTGATAAATAAACCGTCATGCATCCTACCCAAAATTCACTACTTTCATTTATACGCACAAACAAACAAAAAATATTCAACTGATTCCACTTAATCAGATGTCACAGTGCCTCCGCCAATCTTCGTCTATTATTCACAAATATCACATTATGTTGTCACCTAATCGAACAAGTGATTTTCGCCCTCGGTCACAGAAGTTTAGCATTTTCGTTCACAGTTTGATTTTTCTCGCATTTATTGTTTTGATTCTATATCATATCTCACTCTACGAAAAAAAATATTTCACCCTAGTTAGTTTTGCTGCAAATTCACTGGAACACTGGCACCTTCAGTCAGCTGAACATTCTGTTTACTTCAGTGTGTACAGGTAGAGTAGGAATTTGCAAATTCCAAAGGACAGTCTCAATTTATTCAACACACTGTACTTGTGATTCTGTGCATCAGTAGGGTTCTCGTACAGAGCAAGCACAAATAACACGCTGAAGCTATCCACATCTCAATGTCACCGTGCCATGAACTCACTTGTGCAACACCGTTAAGGCCAATCAGATTCCAGAATCCGTAGCCAAGAAACTACGATGCAGAAGCAGTTAAATGCAACAGACTTGCTGCCTACGGAATATACAATATGAGTACTCCATGGAGAGGTCGAACACCGCAAAATAATACTCAGACGCTTGCTTGTACGCAACCTAAAGAAATTACCACAAAGCACATAATTGAGTAAGCTAGGAACGTGTACTTAGAAATTGGAGGTAAACAGAAAAGTCAGCACACCCGACTAACATTTTGGTGTAGCTTACTGGCTCTGTGCTCCATGATAACATAAAACGATTGGTTCATGGGTAATATATTCTTTCTAAGTATATGGGGTGCTGATCAAAATGAAGTGTGGCAAAGTCAGTGGTCCAGATGATTGCCACCAAGTCATGTTGTGGGCAACGTATACCTCGTCTCGTGTCTTTTAAGCATGATGAGAAATGTCTTGTGCCGAACCACGTGAAATGCTAACACAATATGTAAACCACTCGACCTTGTAATTATTACAACTAAGTGATGAAAAAAAGATCGGTAGGTAAATTATTCACTGAAGTATAAACTAGACATTTTAAAAGTATCAATTTACTTGGGATAGAAACAGAGTGATAGAATGATACCCTCAAGACCTTCTGTCCTTGAAATTACTTAAGAATTTGTGACTACTACCAGATGCTAACTATTCAAGATTGTGATGGTTTGAGATTAATGACTAGCATTAGATGGCGGGCTACAATCTACACCTATTATATGTACAACATTTTCCTCTTTATCCAGTTTCCAGCTTCATTATAGTTCAAAGTACAAATACTGATGAATCTACACTTCCCGGAAAGGGAAAAATGAATAGTGCATGACATGTACTGACATCAAATGAGCACTCAGTTGGTGACGATAAATCTGATCGGGCCGTAATGTTTTATATCAAAGGCTGTTCAATGCAATAACTGCCTTGGCACACAGAAATAAAGAGCATTAGATTACTTGATATATATAATGTAACATTTCGTGGTATCTTTACTAACGCTGGCTTCATTCATGGTGGTCATGTTTAGTCCTTCACAAATCTTCGAGAGAGTTGACGTGCATCCACGTTATAGCTGCCATACTAGCACAGTTTAGGATATTTTCACACATCAAGTATGATTAAATAAACACTTTCACTCTGAGAGTGAAAAAGGAGCAAATTATATTAGTATCCTTGGCGGTGACCCATCTGAACTATTGAATTATTCACACTTTATCTTGATTACAACCCCTGTGTTCAGAAGGAATATATCACCCATGAAGTCCTAGTTTGAGATTATTATAGAGCAAAGAGCTGTTAGACTATACCAAATATTGGTCAAATCTGAGAGTTTGTTTCCTTGCCATCCAATTTTCCCAGACACCCTTCCAGCTGACCTTATTGTGTACTTTGCTGTGACTTATTCATTTTGTCTACTAACACATTTTCAGTAGTAAGTAGCGAAATTCGACCTCTTTATGGCTCATTAAGTTCCTTTGATCGATTGTCCACCCACCCGAAATTCGTCGATTCTCATGACCGATGCGCACGTTCATTTGTCGTGTGATTAAGATGCGCACTGATTTACTTCCCTTTAAGGAATGTCGTTCCCACGATCTGATTGACAATCGACAACATACATCAATTCAGTCAGCTGCACTTGATTTACGTTGATCACTCACTGTTGACTGGGTTTTATTTGATGCTGATGAAGGACAGTACATGATGACAAAATACATCCGCAAACAGTGCAGAAGCCCGGTTGACACTAGATTCCAGACTTGAGCTCATATTCCAGAAATGTAAAACCTTTTTCGGTGAGCGTTCATATACATATATACATACATCCAAATACACGTACACATACACACACCCACACACATACACACGAATACTCGCATACATTCATACAGGCCGGGGTGACTAAACCGGTTTGGATACTGACGCTATTTGAATGTGGTTTTCAAAATGCATGCACGTCATGTGACCGATTTGATTTCTGTAGCATGTAAACTGCAAGTCACTCACGTGTTATATGAATGCCAGTCAAACTGTAAAGATCTGGTAAGATAGGCATCGACAGACGGCCAAGCCTCTTTAGCAGACAGCACATCGGCGCCTGCCCACAATGCTTTCAATGTTTGGGAAGAAACCACAAGTTGTGAGAATGCCAATCAGATAGCCGATGTAATCAATGCTGTTGTTAGACTCACCATCACGGACTCGTACGTTAGGACTCGAATTTGCTGAACGGTTCATGTTGTGTCCCAAATTAAGTAAGCAGAAGGAAGTTACACCTGAATGGATGAATGTGTATACAGTAGCAACGTACGCCAAGCACAAGCGCAAGCAAACAAGTAGACATGCATACACGTAGCATGCATGTCAGTCAACGATGGATGCAAGTGAAAGCGTAGGCCGAGTGCACAACCGAATCGGACCACACGAGATCGCTCGACAAGTGACACGATCTCATTGGTCAGTGCTGTCTCGGACGAACCAGGACTAACGTCAATTGTGTGTGTGTACGACTGCAAGGCGTGTGATCATGGATGTAATGTATTTGAATCAAGTGTTTGCAGTGTGCGTGTGCGTGCTGGAATGTCTGTCCGAGCACATGACCGTTCATTTCGAGCACAACATTTCAAATATAGTGTCTCATACCGGCCTGTATAAGTGGACCGATTGAGAGATAACAGGCTATGCATTTATGGCCAGCGGTTCGGACACCAATTTCGTCTGCAGCAGCTTCCTGAGTGTCATCGGGGTAGAAAGTTATGCTATATTTACTTCTGTTGCGACATTTAGCAGTTCATGTCTCGAAGAAAGTCACTCTTGATGGGTATCGAAGGATCCGCAGTATTTCAAGAGATTTTGCCTTCGGTGAGACTAGAAAACCGTTCCGCGATGGCCAGTCTTCAGTTCTTAGCTGAAGGAACAACAAGGACAACTGTGATGAGAATACTGGGTTGCCACGTGCGTGAAGCCCACTGGACACTCGAACAAAACTTGGAGGTGGTAAACAAACATTTGCCTTCACAACGGCTCCGGAATGGATGCTACTTGGTACCCACGGGCCCGGAAATGATAGACGAACAACAATGAGCTGCGAAAACTTTGCAGACGCCTCCTCAGTGAACGGGATCACATCTTAGTATAATCTGAAGTAATACAAAGAAGTTGGATGTTCAACTCGACGACTTGTACCACCCAAAGTGGCACTGGCCAAACCACACTGTGGTCAGTCCGAAAACACCCAGTTAGCTGCTTGTTGTGTTCGATTGTGCAGCAGCCGGGGAAATAGGCCTCTTAGCGATACATTATTCTAGTTACCAGATGCCACTTGCTACCTGGTTTCAGTACTTCAAAGAGTTCGAATGGAACGGAACTGTCAAACAGACATCGAGGGAGTGTTTATGCAAGTGCAAGTGCATCAAAAAAGGCAGCAGCGCTGTGCGCTTTCTTTGGTGGCTCACGGACGACATAAGTTCCAAACCAGTAGAACATCCGAGGACCACATACGTGTGTAGAGCAACTTCCTTCCTCTTCTGTGTCAACTTCCCTTTCCGTTAAGCAGCCGATCAGTTTGGAGAACACTACGAATAACTGGTTCTTCAGGCGTGTAGCAGCTACTTCGGCAAGGCGTAATCACAGTCTGACATCGTTACCGAATGTGAAGACCCCAACCGGCTTCGGATAGCAATCAGAGGACGGTTGGCCCGGACAGTTTCACATATCCATAAGTGTATGAGCAGCTCTCTGGATGTGCTGAAGAAAATTTCTCGATTCATCAGAACTATGAACCATGTAGTGTTCCAAAAACTTGAGAAAACATCGGAAAATACTAGGTATTCATTGGGGTGCTATATGTGATATGTTCTGCTTTCACCACATCATTTCGGAACGACCACTTACCAGGACAGGTGGCCTACCGGGCAGTTTCATTTTTTTAAGACCCACTGGGCTTTATGTCCTTTTTAATCCTCTCACCAAAGGTCCCTCTGCATTGTGTGGAAGGCCTTCAAACTGGTCGTGCCGTTCGTTAAAACTCAGGAATATTTTGCTAAACCATCACTTTACTTGCACTAATAGTACAATAATCTTCTGTTGTTGTTACTGAAACGCTGCCCCATAGCGACATATCTAATATTGTATCATATCCGTGTGACTTCATCAGATCAATCAAATAATCGAACTCGTTGTCGGAATGCAGATTTGGAGAATCAGTAAGAAAGAAAACGAACAGAGTTTTCGGAAAGCCAAGTAAGCATCACCGTAAACATCGAGCTGATTGGAAAGTTGGACTAAGGAAGCAAGCTCTGTCACGTATGTGCTTACCAACTATCATAAGCTCTACTGTTCGATCAGTGATTGGGAAATCATAGGAATTGAATGATTTGGTCCATCTTTGGGAGTATAATAAACCGGGTGTCATTTTTCTGCAGGAAACTTGGCTCCACACTAATATCGTTGATGAAATCATCACACTAGATAGTTTTAACTCCTTTCGCGTCAACTGCCCGGTGCAGTACCACAAACGTGGAGGAGTAGTCATTACTTTTATAAAAGAACGACGGTTTAGCCGGGCGAAAAGTATATATCAAGTACTCTTCATCTCACGACAGTGCCTCTGTGCTAGAGTGCAAAACTAAATACCTAAGTCATCACACGCCTATAATTCTTGTTACCATGTACATCTGCCCAACATGTCCTGTCTCTACAAATCTACTGAACATTGTTGACTCTCCCTTTTGTGTTGCGTGTGACGATTTTACTCGGTTCAGTGTGAGTTTCCTTAGATCTCTCGGCCTGGTGAATATTTATACCTTCTCCATAAAACTTGACGCCATGCTAGATCTTTGTCTTCGTAATATTCCGGACTTGTTTTCTATTGCCTGTCCTCCTCAAATTGGCATATCTTAGCATGAGATTTTAAATGTTCCTTCAATGATTTATTCTAAGAGTAGACAAACACATTTCTCTCAAAGCCGTGACTGCAATATATGCAGTAGACAGTATGACCCAGAAAGCCTCACGCGAATCAGGGATATGTTTGACCATCCTGACCTAAGCACATTTTCTGAGTCCGACCACTTGTTGTTTTGTAAACATTTACCTGGTTACCATAAGGTCTGCTTCAATATTTTCTGCTCCATTGAAACATTGTACATTCGACCCGAATGGTAAACTTCCCCTCATCTGTAAAGATTGAGTCGAATGGAGGAACTTGCTTTCAAGGGCAGAGATTACTCGAAAGTGAGCTTTATCACAATCAATCAAAACAAAGCTTCACAGACTGAAAGCTTTGTGCGTCCAATCGTTGACCACCAGCAGCAAGTGCAGAGAGACATGGAAGAAGATCATGGGCTCAAGCGGTGCCAATCCTTGTTATGGGTCTCCTTTAGTAGACGTTGATGAACTCAATCGTCGTTTCACTGCTATCTCATGCCTACCAGTCATCTCAAACCACGATGCTGACTACAATCAGAACCCTACCACAGAAAGTACCACCTCATCGTTTGTATACAAGAAGCCCACTGACCTCCATGCAAACAAGGCTAGCGGTCCAAACTGCTTACAACTGATCCTGTTAAAGAAATGCACATGTATACTATCGCCGTATTTTCTGGTCTATTTGACTTATGTTCAAATCGTATTGTAATTCTCGAATGATGGTAAGTGGCTTCTATTGTAGCAAGAGCGAACACACGGTGTGGGATACTTGTACTCCAACGACCGAATAAGTCACGTCATGAAACACATACCATTGTTTATACAGGCCTTTTCCCAGACTGCGCAGCACCAAGATTTCTCTTGCGGCTGCTTGAGTGCTTCGGCTGAGTTCTGGCGGGTTGCCTGTGGCCGATAGCTTGATTCTCTTGGGCGTCATTTCTCTTCGGTCAGTCCGATTGTCTCAGTTGACGGCTTGATCGGCAGCCGCTCACTGAAGCTATCTTGCTAGTTGCCGGAGATCCCATTGCTTCCCCTCAGGTAGTAAGTACGCTTGCTTTTGTCTGCTTCCGAAAGCCTCCAACATATTTGCAGTCTGTTCTGTCGTCTGTGGCCTTCGTTTGGTCCGTCCGTTCGCGTCAATATTCAAGTCATTCCCTTGCCCCAACATTCCCTGCTACACTATCACTCCAATAACAAAGCGGGTACATCCAAACTACGCCAAGTAGCTTATACATCGGTTTCACTCAAAATGTTCGAGCAGGTTTTACACTTGGAAGTATTTCTGCCCAGACCAGTATGTTGGACTGTAAGCAAATTGCATATCGCCAACCACCATCTACGCTCAATGCCCTGGCCTCTCCCACTCACTCTATTTTATCATCTGTTGATCGCAAGAGCCAAGCAGTTAGGTTCTATTTCTTTGACTACAGTGACGCATTTGATTGCGTTGATAAATCAAAATTACCTCATGTACTTGCTGACTCGAGTGTTAGTACCTCCAGCAATAATTTTCCTCCTAACTACTTATCCTATCGACAACAATTTAAATGATATTGTGGCCAAATTTCTTCCATGCTTTCTTCCAACCAAGTGGTTCTCCGGGACGCCATTCTCTTACTGCTTCAGTTTACTGCTGATATATTACCCATACCCGTTTGTGAGCACTGTTTCCTCATTGAATACGTCGGTGATGTGGTTTTTGGAATGTTCAAATCTGAGCGCTCCACAATGCTCCTCCTACAACAAAGAGTAAATGAGCTCGTCAACTGGTCTCCAGATGGGAATCTAAAGACGAATTCCACAAAATGTTCTGACATTCTATTCGGTATCCATAAAACCCATCAATACTCCAACTTGATGTTATCAAACCCCAAAATGTTCATCCCGGAGAACCACTACAGGCAGTATCGTCCGCAAAGTACCTTGGTGAAACCCTCAGGCGTGAACTTACCTGAACAGATCACGTCGTGACTGTCTTCTCCAAAGTTCAATGACTTACCTTTTAGTTGATATGACTAAGGTCATTTTCTACCCCATTACATCTAATAAGACACTTTGTACCTTCTTCCATCCTTCCGCACTGGCTCTGTGCTCCCCCCGTCATATTCCCCGACTGCTTGCGAAAGATTTTATAACACTTGTTTCGACATACTGGCGTCACTCACGACTTCCTCATCCAACTGAACGGAACCGAACATCAGAAGGCAAGCCTGACGTTTCCTCGTAAGATCGTAGACGACAGCACTCATTCTATCATCCAGATCTTAGCAATTGCATATCTACATCTTCTATTCGATCGTAATAAAAACATCCGTTTGCTCGCAGTACAGCGTATAGGTCCTCTGTGGTTCCTTACCTAGCCCGTTTTCTCACCAACCCAAATACCATCACTACCGACCTCCTTAACTCGCTCCCTTAAACATATGTTTTTTCTTTTTCTTTTCTACTGCTGATTTTCTGTTGACGATT